>SJYT01077464.1:0-32192 GCA_006410635.1 Cephalophus harveyi
ATTGGGGGCAGGAGGAGAAGGGGTCAACAGAGGATGAGATGGCTGGATGGCATCACTGACTCAGTGGACGCGAGTCTGAGTGAACTCTGGGAGTTGGTGATGGACAGGGAGGCTGGCGTGCTGCGATTCATGGGGTCGCAAAGAGTCAGACACGACTGAGCGACTGAACTGAACTGAACACACTACCATATATAAAGCAATCAACAAGGACCTACTCGATAGCACAGGGAACTCTACTCAATATTCTATGATAATCTAAAAGGGAAAGACTCTGAAAAAGAATAGATACATGTATATGTGTCCCTGAAACTAACAAAGCATGTAAATCAACTATGTGCACGGTCATTCAGTCGTGACCAACTCTTTGTGACCCCCTGGACTATAGTCCACCAGGCCTCTCTGTCCATGGGATTTCCCAAGCAGGAATACTGGAGTGGGTTGCCATTTCCTTCTCCAGTAAATCAACTATATTCCAATATAAAATTTAAAAAAAAAATTTTTTAAGAAGTATTTAATACATCTTGTTCCTAAAGTACCTAATACAGCTACCTAAAACCGCAAGAATCAAAACCAGGTTAAAATTCAATTTCACTGTGTATGACAGTCTAAGTACCCGAAAAAAAAAAAAAAAACAACCTCTACAATAAGATTCTAGCACAGTTATTCCTATGCTTCAGTTTCACTTCAAAACAGCCACCAAAAAAAGTATTACAACTGTCAGAATAGGAGAAAATACCAATTTTTACAAATTTATAGATTGAGCCCTAGGCCCAATTTCACAAATACTAAGTCAATTATTTGATTGGTGTATGGAAATTTAAATTTTTAAAAATATTTGTGTATGGTATGTATATTAAGTATTTTATAAACGTTTCATTTTAAGGTTTTCCTTCTGATTATCAGAGTAATATGTACTCATTACTAAAAATTTCTAATATTTTTATTTTAAAAATTTTAAATCTCCCACAACCCAAAGATTACCATCACTTTGGTGTATCTCCTCTTGCTCTTTTATTTTCTCTTTGTGCATTTTTTATGCTTTCTTTTCTCTTGTTTGTTTGTCGGGTTTGGTTACTTAACATGGGCCTGTCGTTTAGAATTCTTTAGCCTACATACCGCTCTGTCAGATGAATGTGTCATACTACTTTATGTGGCCAGTGTTCTAATCCTAGATGTTTAGGTTGCTTATACATTTTTGCTTTTATAACCCATGATGTGATACACATTATTGTAAATAAATCTTTGGGCACATCACTCTAGTCTAAGGATAGGATGTTAGAAGTGGCACCGAGGCACTGATGTCGTGGCGCGTTGGAGGAACCAGCTGCTGTTTCGCCAGGCCCTGGTCCCGAGGATGCGGTCCAGCTGGTCCCTGGCCGCTTCCTACCCACCCCCCTGCCCGCCTTTTCCCCGCTCCTCTGGCAGGACGAGGCGTGCAGGCCTGGGTGAAGGAGTACCCCCTGGCAACTATGGGAACTAAGGCTATCCTAATAGCGGCTATAGTGCCTGCGAAGAGGAGAACGAGAGACTCAGAGTCTGAGAAACAAAGTAACTGCGATAAAATCTCTTTCCATTGAAATATATTGGGCATGAAGTTAAACATCAAAATAAATTATTAGCTGAAATGGATGCACAGTTTGACTCTACACTGGATTTCTAGGTGAAACTATGGGAAAACTGAAGATTTTATCCAGAGGAAGCCAAGCGGAGTTGCTGTGCTAGATGACGCTATTCTCATTGTTTGCCTTTTTTGTCATTTACTGGATTATTAAACTGAGCGGATGCAAGTCAATGTGAGTTTGGAATTTGTTCCAGCTTAATAGCTTGGAGTCCCACATCAGTTAAAAAAAAAAAAAATCAGCATCAAAACATTCCTAAATCTCAGCTGCTATAGCTCTTCCCATCAAAGAGCACT
Source organism: Cephalophus harveyi (assembly GCA_006410635.1). NCBI lineage: Eukaryota > Metazoa > Chordata > Mammalia > Artiodactyla > Bovidae > Cephalophus > Cephalophus harveyi. The sequence goes on from SJYT01077464.1 coordinate 1,916, forward strand.
GAATCTTGCTTCATAAATCACGCCAGATAATACGGTGCTCTTTGGATACTGTTTCTTAACGGTTCACTTTTGCCCCGATTTTCAGGGGTACTGAGATGTTCTGAGGGTCACTCTGGCCCTAACAAGTTTTCCTGTTTTTTGCTGTGAGATTAAAGAGCAGTTATAAAATTCTGTTGTGACCATAAATGTGGGTTTCTGTTCCACATAAAGAAATTTCATGGGAGGGCAGCAATGCCTAATGGGGAAGGCAATGGCAGCCCACTCCAGTGTTCTCGCCCGGAGAATCCCAGGGACGGGGGAGCCTGGTGGGCTGCCGTCTATGGGGTGGCACAGAGTCGGGCACAACTGAAGCGACTCAGCAGCAGCAGCAGCAGCAACGCCTAAAGAGCCCGGTGCTGTGCTCTGGAGCTGGTGAGCGAGTCTGTGATGGAAGGGGAGTGTGGTGCTGTGCTCTGGAGCTGGTGAGCGAGTCTGTGATGGATGGGGAGTGTGGTGCTGTGCTCTGGAGCTGGTGAGCGAGTCTGTGATGGAAGGGGAGTGTGGTGCTGTGCTCTGGAGCTGGTGAGCGAGTCTGTGATGGAAGGGGAGTGTGGTGCTGTGCTCTGGAGCTGGTGAGCGAGTCTGTGATGGAAGGGGAGTGTGGTGCTGTGCTCTGGAGCTGGTGAGCGAGTCTGTGATGGAAGGGGAGTGTGGTGCTGTGCTCTGGAGCTGGTGAGCGAGTCTGTGATGGAAGGGGAGTGTGGTGCTGTGCTCTGGAGCTGGTGAGCGAGTCTGTGATGGAAGGGGAGTGTGGTGCTGTGCTCTGGAGCTGGTGAGCGAGTCTGTGATGGAAGGGGAGTGTGGTGCTGTGCTCTGGAGCTGGTGAGCGAGTCTGTGATGGAAGGGGAGTGTGGTGCTGTGCTCTGGAGCTGGTGAGCGAGTCTGTGATGGAAGGGGAGTGTGGTGCTGTGCTCTGGAGCTGGTGAGCGAGTCTGTGATGGAAGGGGAGTGTGGTGCTGTGCTCTGGAGCTGGTGAGCGAGTCTGTGATGGAAGGGGAGTGTGGTGCTGTGCTCTGGAGCTGGTGAGCGAGTCTGTGATGGAAGGGGAGTGTGGTGCTGTGCTCTGGAGCTGGTGAGCGAGTCTGTGATGGAAGGGGAGTGTGGTGCTGTGCTCTGGAGCTGGTGAGCGAGTCTGTGATGGAAGGGGAGTGTGGTGCTGTGCTCTGGAGCTGGTGAGCGAGTCTGTGATGGAAGGGGAGTGTGGTGCTGTGCTCTGGAGCTGGTGAGCGAGTCTGTGATGGAAGGGGAGTGTGGTGCTGTGCTCTGGAGCTGGTGAGCGAGTCTGTGATGGATGGGGAGTGTGGTGCTGTGCTCTGGAGCTGGTGAGCGAGTCTGTGATGGATGGGGAGTGTGGTGCTGTGCTCTGGAGCTGGTGAGCGAGTCTGTGATGGAAGGGGAGTGTGGTGCTGTGCTCTGGAGCTGGTGAGCGAGTCTGTGATGGATGGGGAGTGTGGTGCTGTGCTCTGGAGCTGGTGAGCGAGTCTGTGATGGATGGGGAGTGTGGTGCTGTGCTCTGGAGCTGGTGAGCGAGTCTGTGATGGATGGGGAGTGTGGTGCTGTGCTCTGGAGCTGGTGAGCGAGTCTGTGATGGATGGGGAGTGTGGTGCTGTGCTCTGGAGCTGGTGAGCGAGTCTGTGATGGAAGGGGAGTGTGGTGCTGTGCTCTGGAGCTGGTGAGCGAGTCTGTGATGGAAGGGGAGTGTGGTGCTGTGCTCTGGAGCTGGTGAGCGAGTCTGTGATGGATGGGAATGTGTTTTCCTGAATTGTCATCGCCCCAATGCTGTACTCTTCTTTCCTCCTTTATTTCGTTTAAATTGTAGGCTGGGTTTGTTTTTCTACCTACAGTTTTCCTAATAATTTTTGATGATATGACTTTTCTTCCCCTCCATCTCTACCCAAGGACCTCAGTCTTTACTAAAACTTGTTAATTTGACATATTTCTAGTAGGATCCAAAACAAATGTGTACCACTATAGTTGTCATTTTATATTAACTTTATATAACATTGACTTGGCTTATAATAGTTTTATGATTTTAGCCACCTGGATAGGCCATTTGGTTATCATTTATGACAGAATAATGTGAAGCTAAAGTAATCGCTAAGCTCTGAATGGAAATAAAATGTTCAGGAAAAGTAGTTGCCTCTGCTTTATTATGTGCTCAAAATAAATAATGGAAATACTCAGGCACTGAATTTAGGGTTAAGGGCACTGTTGTTTTAATCCAGTGTATTTGTTTATAGGAAATGAAAGGCAAAAATGGACTGCTAAGTAGATGTCAAAATGTTGTGAAATTGTCTGTATTGCTACTGTTTTGGAATTTGCTCATTTATGGGCTTCAAAAATAAAAATTTTAATAAACAAAAAAAGTGGTGCCGAGGGGTCAAAAGTTACAAAGATTTTAAGGTTTTGAAATATACTGCCAAAGAAAACTCTATCAGTTGTACTGTGTTTTGTCTCGACCAGCACGAGTAAGCCTGCCCACCTTACTTCGAGAGTAGTCACTCTTGGCACTGAACGCTATCATTAAGAACGTTTCTGCCAATCTTAGAAGCAGGATTTCTTCGATTGCCAATGAGGTTAAGTAGTGTTTTACAAGTGCTTTGGACAGTCTTTCATGAGTTGAATTTTCAATTTCTGGGGTCAACTTTGCTTGTTGAGTGTTTTACTTTTGCACATATTAAAAACACTTCTTATATAATTTGCTGCAAATAAGCTCTATCTTCCAGTTGGTGGTTTTGACACGTAGACGTTATGAATTTGTGAAGTCTTGAAATGTAGAAGCTATGAATTTTTATTTAATAAAAGCTATGCAGGAAGGAGGAAAAGGGAGGGTTTTTTTTTAAGGGTACAGGGTTTCAGTTTTGCAAGATGAAAAAGTTTTGAAGAGTTATTTGACAACAGTGTGAATATACTTACCACTACTACATTGCACACTTAAAAATGGTTAATGTGAAAATTTTTATGTTATTTTTTAACCACAATCTTTAAAAAGCAATCTTTTTCTTGTGGTTTCTTCCTTTGCTTATAAAGCCCTGTCTCTATATGCACTTTTCCACTACCCCATACTACCCCACGGCAGAACAGAGAGTAGTAATGTACACTAATGTACTGGATCACTTCATGGCAAATAGATGGGGAAACAGTGGAAACAGTGACAGACTTTATTTCTTGGGCTGCAAAATCACTGTGGACAGTGACTGCAGCCACGAAATTAAAAGACGTGTACTTTTGGAAGAAAAGCTGTGACAAACCTAGACAGCATATTAAAAAGCAGATACGTTACTCTGCCTACAAAGCTCCATCTAGTCAAACCTATGGTTTTTCCAGTAGTCATGTGTAGATGTGAGAACTGAACAGTAAAAAAGGCTGAGCACCAAAGAATTGATGCTTTCGAACTGTGCTGCTGGAGAAAACTCTTGAGAGTCCCTTGAACTGCAAGGAGATCAAACCAGTCCATCCTAAAGGAAATCAACCCTGAATATTCATTGGAAAGACTGTTGCTGAAGCTGAAGCTCCAATAATTTGGTCACCTGATGTGAAGAGCTGACTCATTGGAAAAGATCCTGATGCTGGGAAAGATTGAAGGTGGAAGGAGAAGGGGACGACAGAGGATGAGATGGTTGGATGGCATCACCGACTCCATGGACTTGAGTTTGAGCAAGCTCCAGGAGATGGTGAAGGACAGGATGGCCTGGTGTGGTACAGTCCATGGGGTTGCAAAGAGTCAGACATGACTGAGCTACTGAAGAACAATAGGATCAATTTCTGCCTTTTTCCTTAACCCAGGTATCTAGGATTCTCAGTTTCCTTGGTGCTTTAGGGGCTTCCACCCTTCACAGCTAAGAGAGTGATACGGGTATAGGTACAGTAGTAGGGTTTTGGTTTAAAGACTAGATTTTTTTCCCCCATTAAAAAAAGAAAGAAATGGGAGTTAGGTCTTTCTACTATGACTCATGCGAAGAGTCGACTCACTGGAAAAGACTCTGATGCTGGGAGGGATTGGGGGCGGGAGGAAAAGGGGATGGCAGAGGATGAGATTGCTGGATGGCTTCACCGACTCGATGGATGTGAGTCTGAGTGAACTCCAGGGGTTGGTGATAGACGGGGAGGCCTGGCGTGCTGCAGTTCATGGGGTCACAAGGAGTCGGACACGACTGAGCAACTGAACTGAACTGAACTATGACTCAATGAGGAGGCTAGAAAATCTTCTCATTCAAAAGCAACTATAAAGATAGACAATATAGACGGCCATATTAATGCTCTTAAAATCACCGTTTGATTGCTCATATGAGAAGCATTTATGGTTGAGAAAATCTCAACTTTGGGTACTAATAGCAAGTCTCTATGACATTCTTGTTGGTCATACAAGATGGACAGGGAGGCCTGGCGTGCTGCAGTCCATGGGGTCACAAAGAGTCGGACACGACTGAGCAACTGAACTGAACTGAACTGATGACATTCTTGACTGGTTGTTGTTGCTTAGTTGCTAAGTCATGTCTGACTCTTTGCAACACCATGGTCTGCAGCATCAGGACTGATTTCCTTTAGAGTGGACTGGTTGGATCTCCTTGCAGTCCAAAGGACTCTCAAGAGTCTTCTCCAACACCACAGTTCAAAAGCATCAAATTGGTGTTTTTTCTGACACCAGTATCACAATCCATGAAAAAAAAAATTGGGAAATTGAGTTTTATTATAATTAAAAAGTCCTTTGTTTTAAAGGACATCATTACATATCACAGACTGGGATAAAGTGCAAACCATTATATATATATATATATTTATATATGATAACATATATATTATTTAAATTAATCTACATATATATGTATACTTGAAATGTATATATTATTGAAATCTCTCAAAACTCAACAATAGAAAGACAAATAACCCAACTAAAAAATGGACAAAAGCATTGACTAGACATTGAACTAAATAAAATACACAAATGGCTAATAAGCACGTGAAAGGATGCTCAGCACCATTAACCGTTAAGGCGATACCAAGGAAGACCATAGTGAGACACCACTACATACCCGGTAGGATGGCTGTAATAAGAGAGACAGACAATACCAAATACATGGATCTGAAAAAACTGGAACGCTGATACACTGCCGGTGGCACAGCCACTCTGGAAAACAGTTTGGCAGTTTCTTAAACCATATCATACTCGCCCATACGACCGAGCAATTCCACTCCTAGAAATCTACCTATAAGAAATGAAAACACATATCCAAAGAAAAACCTGTATGCCAAAAAGTGGAAACCGTCCAAGTAGCAGTCAACCAGTGAATGGATAAAACAAATTATGATGCATCCATCCATACTATTCAACAGTAAAAGCAAAAGGACCCAGATACATGCTACAACTTGCAAGAAAGGCAAAAACATTATGCTATTACAGAACTAGATGAGGGACTTCCCTGGTGGACCAGTGGTTAAGAATCCGCCTGCCAGTGCCAGGGACACGGGTTTGATCCCTGATCTGGGCAGATGCCACATGCCTGGGGGCAACTAAGCCCTGGGTCAGAACAACTGCGCCCGTGTTCTAGAGCCCGGACTCTGCAACGAGAGAAGCTACCACAGTGAGAAACCCACACACTGCAACTGGAGTGGCCCCCACTCACCAAAATAAGAGAAAGTTCGAGCGGCAACAAAGACCAGTGCAGCCAAAACCAGTAAATAAATAAATCTAAGAATTAGGTGCAAAAGCCTATATAATGAATTGTGCCATTTGTATAATGAAATATCCAGAAGAAACAAATTTATACAGAGAAAAAGATGTCAGCAGTTACCTCGGGCCTGGGGCAGGTGGGAAGATAATCTGCCAATGGACACAATGGGACTTAGGGAAATGATGAAATGCTCTGAAACTGGATGGTGGTAAATGGCTGCACAACTACCTATATATTAAACATTGCTGAGTCATACACTAACATTTGGAGAATTTTATGTAAGCTATATTTCAGTAAAGCTTTTCAAAATGTATAAGAAAACAGTTAATGGCTCCCTTGCCTATCCTTTAAAGTTATTTTTGATTTGAATTTTATATTCTTTCCAGAATACTGAAGTATAATTTATATTAAGTTTGCAAATCTTTTCTCGCATCCTACAGGTTGCCTTTCCACTGTTTCCTTAGCTGTGCAAAAGCCTTTCAGTTCGACTTAGTCTCACTTGGGTATTTTTGCTTCTGTTGCTTGTGATTTTGGTGTCATATTCAAGGTATCATTGTCAAGATCAATGTCAAGAAGCTTTTCCCCTCTGTTTTCTTCTAGGAGTTTTATGGTTTCAGATGTTATTTACATTCAAATCTTTAATCCATTTGAGTTACTTTTTGTGTACGGTGAAAGCTAAGTGTCCAGTTTCATTCTTTTGCAGGTGGATATCCAGTTTCTAAGCACTATTTATAGAAGAGACTTTCCTCATTGTGTGATCTTGGCACCTACTTGTAAAAATTTAGTTGACACTATACAGGCAGTTTTACTTCTGGGCTCTCTATTCTCTTCCATTGGTTTCTGTTTTTACGACAGGGCAATACTGCTTTGATTACTATTACTTTATAACAGAATTTGAAATCAGGCAGTATAACGCCTCCAGCTTTGTTGTTCTTTCTCAAGTTCACTGTGGCCATTCAGGGTTTTCTGTGATTTCCATATGAATTTTAGGGTTACTTTTTCTGTTTGTGTAAAGAAGTCTTTGCAATTTTTATAGAGATTACATCGAAATTGAAGATTGCTTTAGGTAAGTATGGACATCTCAACGATGTTAATTCCTCTAATCCATGAATACAGGATATCTTTCCATTTATTTGTGTCTCCTCTAATTTCACCAGTTTACTATTGTTCTCATGGTGCAAGTCTTTCACCCTCTCAGTTAAGTTTATTCCTAAGTACTTTGTTCTCTTTGGTGCTATTGTAGATGGGACTGTTTCTCAATTTCCTTTTCACCTAGTACCTTGTTTGGTATATAAAACTGACCTTTATAAGTTGATTTTGTAGCCAGCAACTTCATTGAATTCATTTATTCTAGTAGTTTTTTTGTGGAGTCTTTAGGGTCTTCTACATATAAGATCATGTCATCTGCAAACAGACATAATTTGTGCGTGTGTGTGTAACTTTTTATTTTATATTGGAATACAGTTGATTAACAATGTTGTGATAGTTTCAGGTGTGGAGCAAAGTGACTCGGTTATACATGAACACGTATCTATTCTTTCTCAAGTTCTTTTCCCGTTTAGGTTGTCACTCAGCATGGAGCAGGGTGCCTGTGCTATATGGCAGGTCCTTGCTGGCCATCCATTTTAAATAGAGCAGTGTGTACACGTCAGTCCCCGTCTCCCTAACTGTCCCTTCCCCCAATCCTTCCCCTCTGGTAAAAACAGAGATAATTTTACTCCCCTGTTCCAATTTGGACGCCTTTTAACTGACCTTCATAGTGACGAAAACCATAGAACCTATTTGGTAAACCTGTGACTTTGAATGGTTACTTTGGATTTCAGTTCCCATGGGTCCAAGAAGCAGACACCCGGTGAGTAAATCCTCCTGAACATGATATTCCTCGTGACAGATATCCAGGGAGCCAAAGGCCTGGGACAAGAATTAGCACCAGCCACCTCGTGTGACACTTGCTCAACTGAGTGTCATGACGCTGCTCTCAAACGTAACGAGACACCACACGAGACCATCCTCAACAAATGTACAGGTGGCGGGGGGAACCATGTGTGCCCCAAGGATCTCTGCCAAGGTCAGGGCGTCAGTGCTCCTGAACTTCTGTACCACGTGTTGCCTGCTGGTCAGGTAGCCTGAAGACTTCAATGCCCCAAATTCTGCATTCATAACATTCTTTTGTTTGTTTGTTTTTGGCTGTGTTAGGTCTTCGTTGCTGCACAAGCTTTTTCTCTGGTTGCAGGGCGTGGGCTTCTCACTGCGGGGGCTTCTCTTGTTGCAGAGTACAGGCTCTCGGGCGCTCCAGCGTCAGCGGTTGTGGCTTGTGGGCTCAGCAGCTGCAGCTCCTGGTCTCTAGGGCCCAGACGCAATAGCTGCGGTGCAGGGGCTTGGTTGTTCCACAGCATGTGGGATCGACCCAGATCAGCATCGAAGCCACGTCTCCTGCATTGGCAAGTAGCATTCTTTACCACTGAGCAATCAAAGAAGCCCAATAAATTCATTCTAAAACACAGAAAAGCTAATCTGATCTTAAGTCGGTTTTGGCAAAATACGATGTTTCTTGTTCCTATCATTTAGTTTTATAGTTATGCCATCAATTAAGAGGCCAGTCGATTCTACCTAATTGATAAATAGCAGGAAAAGGGTAAGTTCCTTGCTGTTGTTCAGTCGCTAAATCGTGTCCAGCTCTTTTCCACCCATGGACTGCAGCACACTAGGCATCCCTGTGCTTCACTATGTCCCGGAGCTTGCTCAAACTCATGTCCAGTGAGTCAGTGATGCCACCAAGCCATCTCATCCTCTGTCACCCCCTTCTCCTTTTGCCTTCAATCTTTCCCAGCATAAGAGTCTTTTCCAATGAGTCAGTTCTTCACATCAGGTGGCCAAAGTATTGGAGGCTCAGCTTCAGCATCAGTCCTTCCGATGAGGGTTGATTTCCTTTAGGATGGACTGGTTTGATTTCCTTGCTGTTCAAGTGACTCTCAAGAGTCTTCTCCAGCACCACAGTTTAAAAACATCAATTCTTCAGTGCTCAGCCTTCTTTATGGCCCAACTCTCACATCTGGAAAAGATGACTACTGGAAGAACCATACATGACTACTGGAAGAACCATAGCTTTGACTATATGGACCTTTGTCAGCAAAGTGAGGTCTCTGCTTTTTAATACGCTGTCTAGGTTTGTCATAACTTTTCTTTCAACATAAGTTGCTTACCTGGAGCAAAACTTCACAAAGGCGGTATCCCCCCCCAGCTCATAGCTTTCTGAAGCCCACGCTACCCCCAACTGCTTCTCTCACTTTCTTGAACTTCAGAGTCCTACACAAACTCCATGCAATGAGATTCCTCTCTTGGTGTAAAAGATTTCTGTGGCTGAGTTCTGGGCTTAGCTTTCCGGCACGTTTTCACTGCCTCCGTAAGAGGATTTATGCCTACATCCCTTGAAAACATGGCCCCTCTTTCTCTTTATTTTCTCGTAAGTTGTACAAACCTATCTTCCTAAAGTCAGAAAGAGAACCTCATACCAGGGTGAAAAACATCATCTCCACCTGCAGATGTCTCTACATGCGATCGTGACAGTAAAACAACCAGTTAGCGTGTGTGTGTTTTCCAAGCGTTCTCCACATTCACTTACTTCATGAGTCTTCACTGGAGTCCATTTGTTTCTGTCCAGCTCCCCCCACCCCTTAGTGATGGGACCATGGCCACAGCGTACCAGCCACCTCTTGCCAGGTCAGCCACCCTCATCACCACTTCCCAGCACTCCAGCTGCCCCCTGAGGCTGCCAGCAGAGAGCCATGGAACCAATCTTCTAGAAACACTGTTGCTGGTTTTCATGTCTCCCTTGCTTACAAGTCTTCTAGAATTCCCCATCATTAATTTGCCGCTGTTGTTGTTTACTCGCTAAGTCGTGTCCATCGCTTTTGCAACCCCATGGACTGTAGCCCGCAAGGCTCCTCTATCCATGTGATTCTCTAGGCAAGGATACCGGAGTGGGTTGCCATTTCCTTCTCCAGAGGATCTCCCCGACCCAGGGATCAAACCCTGCATTGACAAGCGGCTTCTTTACCACTGAGCCACCAGGAAAACAGCCCCTCCCCAACCCCTGCCCATCATTAATGGAATAAAGCTAATGAGAGGCTAATAGAACCTCTCAGCCTGACGTTTCTGAGTCCTCTCTTGTCCTGTGATGAAAGACGACCTAGAAGCAAATTCTGCGGGAAACGTAGGTCTTGTTTCAGAATTATCTGCTCCTGTGTAGGCAGGATGCCAACCTTATCTTCAAAAGTTCAAGCTGCCCAGGTTCCTCGACTTTGTCCATTTCAGACATTCTTCAGCTTTATCAGCTGGCAGTGGGTATGGATCAGAGCTTAATCAGTGACACAGACTGTCCATGGCATGTATCATCAGCAGTTCCAAGACCTCCCAAGGCGAATATATTTTATACTGCTGAGAAGCTGGACCACCCAAGAGCTCCTTCCCAGGACCAGAACACCTTGACCCTTCGGTGGAAATGCTTCCCTGGACTCTGCTCCTCCTCCGTTGGCCCATCTCTTTACTTTCCCTGAAACACACCCTATTATCATCTCTCCCACTGTGGCCTTGCTGACACCTTCCTTCCACCTCCTCCCAACCTTCCTCCTTCTCCCTCCTCTGAACTCAGGATATGTCACTCATTTGTTTCGAATTTTTGAATTCCTGGAATTCTTCTTTTATTTTTATTTCGGCTGTGCTGGGTCTTCGTTGCATCGTGGGCTTTCCGCTGTTGAGGTGAGTGGGGGCGACTCCCTCGTGCTGCGCGGGCTTCCCGCTGCAGCGGCTTCTCTGGCTGCAGAGCGCCAGCTCCAGGGTGTGGAGGCTCCGCAGCTGCGGCTCCCGGGCTCTAGAGCCCAGGCTCGACGGTTGTGGTGCCCGGGCTTAGCTGTTCTGCAGCACACGGGATCTTCCCAGACCAGGGATCGAACCTGTGTCTCCCACATTGGCAGGTGGATTCTTTAGCAGTGAGCCATCAGGGAAGCCCCTCAAATTCTTAAAGTTGGTGGTGATGATGAAAGTTTTTTTTTTAGCAAATCCTGGGCAGGAAGACATTCTCCTGAATTCTCTTATTGTTTTAAGATTTCTTTCTTTTTTTTTTTTTTTTAAGTTACCTAAATCTTTGATACACTTGGAATTTGTTTTGGTGTAATGCATGAATCGGGCTCCAAAATCACTGCTGATGGTGACTGCAGCCATGAAATTAGAAGACGCTTACTCCTTGGAAGAAAAGTTATGTCCAACCTAGATAGCATTTTCAAAAGCAGAGACATTACTTTGCTGACTAAGGTCCGTCTAGTCAAGGCTATGGTTTTTCCTGTGGTCATGTATGGATGTGAGAGTTGGACTGTGAAGAAGGCTGATCGCCGAAGAATTGATGCTTTTGAAATGTGGTGTTGGAGAAGACTCTTGAGAGTCCCTTGGACTGCAAGGAGATCCAACCAGTCCATTCTGAAGGAGATCAGCCCTGGGATTTCTTTGGAAGGAATGATGCTAAAGCTGAAACTCCAGTACTTTGGCCACCTCATGAGAAGAGTTGACTCATTGGAAAAGACTCTGATGCTAGGAGGGATTGGGGGCAGGAGGAGAAGGGGACGACCGAGGATGAGATGGCTGGATGGCATCACTGACTTGATGGATGTGAGTCTGAGTGAACTCCGAGAGATGGTGATGAACAGGGAGGCCTGGCGTGCTGTGATTCATGGGGTCGCAAAGAGTCGGACACGACTGAGCGACTGAACTGAACTGAACTGAATGCATGAATCAAGGAAACAGTTTTTCCCACTTGTCTCAGCACCTATTTATTCGAATTTTGCCCAGTGATTCTTTTTAATATAAATTTATTTATTTTAATTGGAGGCTAATTACTTTACAATATTGTAGTGGTTTTGCCATACACTGACATGAATCTGCACGGGTGCACATGTGTTTCTCATCCCACCTCCCTCCGCATCCCTTCCCTCTGGGTCATCCCAGTGCACCAGCCCCGAGCACCCTGTCTCATGCATCAAACCTGGACTGGCGTCCCCAGTGATTAAAAATGCCATCTTCATTATAATTTAAGTTCTCATCTATCTGGGGTCTCTTTTTATTGTTCTATATTCTGTCCCACTGATCTGCCTAGCCATGGAATGATATGAAACCATTTTAGTACTTACAGCTTTTTAAATCTACTTTGATATTTGCTAAAGCTGGTCTTTTCTCACTATGCTTGCTTGTCAAAAACTTCCTGATTATTACCGTTTACTTTTCCATATGAACTCTATAATCATGTCTGGTCACCTTCCACCAAACCGCTGTTGCTGACGTTATCAGATCTGAATTTCAAAACTGATTCTGGCTACAGTGTGAAGAACAAGGATACATGAGGGAAGACCAGTGTGAAATGCTATCGCACAAGTTCATAAGAGAGGTGAGGGTCACCTGGCCTAGGAGGATTACAGCAGAGATGGAAAGAAGATAGGATCAAGTGATATGGAAAAATTAAAATTGGCAGGACTTAGTGACAAAAGTAATTTGATAGTTCGGGAAGAGGTAGGTGGCTTATTCTAGTCTTGCCTGGACAATCCTGGGATTTAGTCCATGTCTGTAGAGATCCAATCTGGATCAATCCAAGGATGCAAAGTTTTGGGGGTGCCCTGAAAATCAGGGTGCTTTTGGAAAAGACTTGGAGTTCTTTGTAAAGAGTTCATCATGGGTTCAGACAAGATGCCCCAAAGTGAACTGCCTCCCCCAGCCGGTATCGCAGGTATCAAGAATGCTAAACCAGCTTCTAGAACATTTCATGGGCTGTGGGGGGTGTACCAATGACCTCAAACCACATAGCTCTAAATGGCAATAGTGTATTCTGAGACATTCCATCCCATCATATTTGGGGACTGCAGAGGTAACTTGTGGTTAGTGAAGAAAAAAAATACTTCAAAAGTTTTCCTTTCTTCAGTTCCTCAAAAAGTGGTATTACCGTAAGTCTCCACTCCTAGGTATACTATACCCCAAAGAATTACAAATGAGGACACAAAGAGATCATTATATACCCAGGTTCATAGCAGCGGTATTCACAACGACCCAAAGCTGGAAACAGCTCAAATGTCCATCATCAGATGAATGGACAAAGAAATGTACCAAAGCCATACAATGGACCATGAAGCAGCCTTTGAAAGGAAGGAAATGCTGACACATGCTGCAACACAGAGGGTCCAAGGAAGCACTACGGTGAAATAAGCCAGAAACAAACGGACAAATACAGGATCCGTTTATGTAAAGTACCTAGAACAGGCAAATCATAGAAACAGAAGTGGAATGGAGGCTACCAAGCAGCTGGAGGAAAGGGGAAATGGGGAGTTATTATTAAATGGGTATAGAGTCTGTTTGGGATGATGAAAAGCTTCAGGGAATACGCAGTAGTGATGGTTGTATTGTACGACGTTGACAGCTTAACGCCACTTAACTGTACACTTGCTGCTGTCGTTCCATCATTAGGTCGTGTCTGGCTCTTCGCGACCCCGTGGACTGTAGCCCGCCGGGCTCCTCTATCCATGGGATTTTCCAGGCAAGGATACTGGAAAGGGTTGCCATTTCCTTCTCCAGAGGATCTTCCCAACCCAGGCATTGAATCTGCATTGCCTGCATTGGCAGGTGGGTTCTTTACAGCTGAGCCACCAGGGGAGCCCTAACTGGGCAATTAAAAGGCTAAAATGGTAAAAACGTTACGTGTATTTTACCATATTTGAAATGGATAGAAAAGAATCACAGGAACTAACATAATATGGTAGGTCAGTTACACTTTGAAAACAAATAAACAAGCAAACAAACTCACAGAAAAAAAAAGAGATTAGATCTGTGGATACCAGTAGTGGGGAATAGAGGGAAGAGAAATGGAAGGAAAGCAGTCAAAGGGTAGGAACTTCCAGTTATAAGATAAATAAGTACTAGGAACATAGTGTACACCATGGTTAATGTAATTAACATTGTTGCATGTTACATACGAAAGTTAAGAGTAAATCCTAAGAGTTCTTATCACGCAGAAAATTTTTTTTCTATTTCTTTAATTTTGTGTCTCTATGTGATAATGAATGTTCACTGAACTTATACTGATAATCATTTCATGACATATATAAGTCAAGTCATTGCGCTGCACACCTTAAACTCATAAATTTAGAATAGAAAGTCTTAAATTATACCTCGATAAACCTGGAAGGAAAAATGATTCACTTTATGTTGCGTGTATTTTACCAAACTAAAAAAGAATATATGTTTTTTTAAAGTTTCCTTTTCTTATGAAAGAATGTGCCATAACAGAGGGGCCTCCCCTCACCACTAAGACAAATTCTGACCACGTGATTACAGCTATATGTCATATTAGCTCTCAGAGACCCAGGTTTTGCAAAGTAGGCAATGCACTCTCTCACTCAAAACAATGCAAAATATTTTGGGAAACAAACTATACTGCCTGCATCTCCGGAAATCCCCTCCCAAGTGGCTAACCACAAAGGGAGGAAACAGAACTCGATGAAACCAAAAGTTTACAGTCAAAACCTAGAGTCCCTATTACTTCGTTCTGTACTAGCGCACGGCAGTGCAAGCAGGCGCTTGGGAACGATGTGGCTGGCTGCAGCGGTTAAGCTCCCTCTGCCCTGCTCTTTCTTTATGCCATCATGTAGGCATAATCTTATTTCCAAATGCATTTTGAAGCAAATAGGTCTAAGGCGTTCGATTAAACAGAAGCTATTTAAAACTCACTTGGCAGATCACCTGAAAAATTCAGTTAACAGAATTAGGCAGTGTCCTTTGAAGAGCTCTGAAGACAGCTGGGGATGAAACTGTATTACTGTTGGTCAAACTGATACTACAAATAACCTCTGAGCTAGATTACCAAGCTGCCAGTGCTACTTCCATGCAAAAAAGGAGAATGTATATGTGTTTGTTCCAGAGTTCACCCTAAGAGGAATCCGCCATAAAACGCAGGAGCATCTAAATGTAAGAACAGAGACCTCCCTAGTGATCCAGTGGTTAAGAATCCACCTTTCAATGCAGAGGACACAGGTTTGATCCTTGATCGGGGAACTAAGACCCCACCTGCCACGGGGCAATCAGAGAGCCTGTGTGCTGCAACTAGAGAGAATCTGCTCACTGCAGCGAAGACCCACCACAGCCAAAATCATCATCATAATAAAATGAATAAACAAACATTTCCTATCTTCACAATGACTGTACAAGACATTCTTCCCATTTAAATAAATAAATAAATGCAAGAACAACCTATCCATTGAATGAAGAGTACCATGTTTTCCAGAAGAAAAGAAAGGATAAATGATTAATACTGTACAAATAAGCAGATGGAAATTATTTATAGTGATAAAATTCTTGGGGAAATTCTACACAAGCGAATTTTTCTAACCACCTAGTCATTATGATATTAAAGAGTGTGCAAAGCTCCAAGTGTTGGCTCAGTGACAGTAAATGACAGGTAGGAATAAAAGGAAATGCTTCTCAAGGGAGGAAGGTAATAAACCTTCCAAGTCATTGCCATATAACATGAAGATGTGTGAGCATTTATGTCTGCAAGTTTATGGATATCAATGAGTTTGGGGAAATACCAAGTTAAGGAAGATAAATGTAACAGATGGTAAAGTGAAATTTTCAGCTGAGGCCCCTGAAATCAACTTTAAGCTCTAAAGAGGTACAAGAATACTTAATAAAGGATTTATAAAGCAGATGATGTAATTTTAGAAAGAACCACTACACACCTATTAGAATGACCCAAAACTGGAACATAGACAATACTAAGTTTTGGCCTGGTTGTGGGGCAACAGGAATTCTCATTCATTGGTGTCTTAGTGTTAGTTGCTCTGTCGTGTCCGATCCCTTGTGAACCCCTGGACTGTAGCCCACCAGGCTCCTCTGTCCAAGGAACTTTCCAGGCAAGAACACGGGAGTGGGTTGCCAAATACTAAGTTTTGGCCTGATTGTGGGGCAACAGGAATTCTCATTCATTGGTGTCTTAGTGTTAGTTGCTCTGTCGTGTCCGATCCCTTGTGAACCCCTGGACTGTAGCCCACCAGGCTCCTCTGTCCAAGGAACTTTCCAGGCAAGAACACGGGAGTGGGTTGCCATTTCCTACTCCAAGGGATCTTCCCGACCCAGGGACTGAATCCACATCTCTTTCACCTCTTGTGTTGGCAGGCAGATTCTTTTACCACTGCACCACTTGGGAAGCCTAAATCTGTAGAATGAATGTATAACATCCAGAGTGAATTTTTTAAGGTAAACTGTGAATTTTGGGATAATGATGATGTGGCAGTATAGGTTCATCAATTCTACCAAATGTATCATTTTAATGAGTGATGTTGATAATGGGGGAAGCTATATACCTGTAGGTACAAGGGGTATATGGTGGTACATTTGAGATTCAACAGATGCAAAAAAAGAAGCCCTCAGATAAGGAACTTTCCTTATCTGGCTAAAAGCAATAACTTCTGGGAAATAAGGTTCCCATAAATTCCTCTTCAGGGTGGACGTACCCCTCAACAAGGGAGAAGCCAAATAAAACCTAACCCAATTCCCTTCTCCAGAGAAGGAACAAGGAAGTGGTTGCCAGGGATGAGAGTGGAGCAGGTGACCAGGAGGAGCGCGGAAGACTTCTGGAGCAGTGAGAACACTGTGTGTTATAATGATGGCTCTGTCCTTGTGTGGCACTGTGTGTGTGCCTCAAGAACATGAAAGGCCACTCACACCTGCATAAACAAGCATTGTCGCACACTTGCGCATCTCCCGTCTCTTTTTCTAAAGCCCATTTGCCTTTCCAAAGAAGCCTGTTCGTTTGTTCTCCCCATAAGACTTTCTTCCACTAAATTAGGTATATAATTCTCTAGCCATTTAAGAGCCAGCTATTTCCTTTGACGGTTCCCATGTGCACTGGAAACAAACCCTTTCTCCTGCTCACTTGCTGTTTACCAGTGTGATTCACAGGCCCACGTACAGAACAGAAGAGGGTAGAAGGAAAGGCTTTCCTCCCTCCCCCCACAGCAAAAAGGGGACAATCTGTCAGCTCAGCCAACTGCAGTGCAGGAAAGGGGAGTGTGAGCTGGGCCTCGGGGACAACCTCAAGCAAGGTGGGGGTGCCGCTTTCTGCACCTCCCTCTGCTGTTTCTCTCAGGGTCACTCTCTCCCTCTGGGGACGGGCTCTTCCCCACGGCTGGCGGGGACCCGGCTGGCGGAGGGCTCAGACTCATACCTCACAGGCTTGCCAACCGAGAGAGCCAGAGACCCTCCTCCTCAAGTCGAAGGTCAGAAATCCCAGGACTAGGCTTCCCTGGTGGGTCAGTGGTAAAGAATCCGCCCGCCAATGCGGGGGACACGGGGTCCGCCCCTGGTCCAGGATGATCCCACATGCCTCGGAGCAACTAAGCCCGAGCACCACGACCCTGAGCCCGGGAGCCAGAACGGCTGAGCCCACAGGCCCTGGAGCCCGTGCTCCGCAGCAAAAGAGGCCGCCGCAGTGAGAAACCCTCGCCCCCCACCTGGACAGTAGCCCCTCTCTCCACAACCAGAGAAAAGCCCTCGCGGCCGCGAAGACTCAGCACATCCAATAAATAGATTAATTAAATTACTTTTTAAAAAGAGAGAGAAGTCCCCAGGACTTCAAGCAACTATGTCTGCTCTGTCGCTTCAGTCATTTCTGACTCTTTGCAACCCTATGGACTGTAGCCCTCCAGGCTCCTCTGTCCATGAAATTCTCCAGGCAGGAATACTAGAATGGGTTGCCATTTCCTTCTTCACAAAGCAACTATACTCCAATTAAAAAAAATAAAATAAAAAATCCCAGGACTGGCCGATATTGGGGATCACACCTAGCTCCAGTCAATCATTAGGTAAGTTAAGAAAGCAGAGTGGTAAGAACCTGGGGGCTCCCACTGAACCGTGCGCTGAAAAGCAATATTTCTGAGAAGAGAGTGCCACTCCAGGCAGACAGAGCAGTCCTTCCAAAGAGCATGGTGAAGGCCTCAGGAACAGAGTCAGGCCACCTAGACGGCTCCCTTGACGCCCTGAATCCCCGTCCCTCGGGCAGCCTGAGGACCTGGGCTTCTCCCCTGATGTTGAGCTGGCAGGAGAGGATGGGGAGCAGCAGAATCCTGCCCTGGACCACAGCCAGTCGCCTGGAGCCTTTTCAGCTTGTCAGTGCTCAGCTCCCGGAGGGCTGAACCCTTCTCCTTTCTGGGTCGCTTTATTCAGACCACTTCTGAACGGTGTCAATCAGCCCATGAGACACCCGCATCTCTCCCGTATTTCTCCTAACATTTATCCGCACTCTGTACCCCCTCGACTCAGAGTCACTTGTCTTTGAAACCCAGGCCCCAAATGAACTGTGCTGCACTCCCCTTTGGAGTGGATCTGAGTCCAGGAAGCTATCGATGAGCGGGAATGGGAAGGGACGAAGACCAGCCCTGCCCCCGCTCGCCTGCCCACCACCAGCCCTGTCTGCATATCCCGGTTCTGCTGAACCCCACTCTCTGCTGTTACCCATGAAGGTGCCTCTGCACTTGTGCAGACTGCATGCCACGCGCTGCAAAGCTTTACAGAGATAAATTTAGACATAAAACAGGAAGTAATTCTCTGTGTCGCTGAGAACGATCTAAGAGAAGTTATTTAAAAGCTGAAGTGTGGGGGTTTGGTTCTCAGACAGCATGGATCAGATTCACCAGGAGGGCTCATTCAGGTGATAGAACGGGGTCCACGCCATGAGTCTTCTTCAGGAGGTTTGGCGTGGGGCCCGAGAATTTGCATAGCTAAAAAGCAGATGCTGTTGGGCCCAGCCCCACACTTTGAGAACTTCTATAGCAGAGGCTTAAGAAGAGAGAGAAACCATTTTTAGGCCACAAGGCTCTCCTGTGAAATTCCAGCTATTGGCCAAAGCCCGCTAAGGCGCTCTTTAGCGCTGACTCTACGAGTGTCGTGTTCATCAGACGACCCCAACTGCGCTTCTTCACGCTGTTCTCACTTGTCCTTGTTGTTCGGTCGCTAAGTCGTGTCTGACTCTTGGCGACCCCATGGACTGCAGCAAGCCAGGCTTTCCTGTTCTTCACATCTCCCGAAGTCTGCTCAAACTCGTGTGCCTTGAGTTGGTGATGCCATCCAACCATCTCATCCTCTGTCGCCCCCTTCTCCTTTACTATGAAATAATTGATTATCTTTACTAAGATACCATAAAAATTTCTAGGAGCCTAAGTATTCCGATCTATATACAGATAGTATCTATATCTATATATACTTACTGAAGTTTTCTAATAAAATTTATGAGTTGCTCAGTAAATTATAGAATTTTTTAAAGATTCTATTGATGTGGATCATTTTTAAAGTTTTTATCGAATTTGTTACAACATTGCTTCTATGTTTTGATTTCCTGGCCACACGGCATGTGGGGGATCTTATTTCCCCTGGCAGGGATCAAACCTGCCCAATGGACCACCTGGAAAATTCCAGGGCGAAGGAACCTTGATCGAGATACTCTTAACAGCCCTGGCTGTCTGGAATGCTGGCTAGATAGGTCAGCTCTGAGCCTCTCTTGGGGAGAGGGAGGAATCTAAATGGGACCAGGACTGGGCAGGGGGACCAGTGCCCATGTTAGAAGCTGGGAGGAGCCAGATGCCTGGAAGAATAAAGAGCCTTTCTCCCTCAGGAATGAGCCAAATAGTTGGACCTCTTTCTCCTGGACCCTCTGTTGTTTTGCTCTGTTCTCCTACTTTTAACATTTTGACTGTAAAGGGAAAGAGAAAGATCAAGTGGCCTTGAAGAAGTTGGCCTTCTAACTCATCAGAAGCTCCTTTCCCACCATGCCCTTGGTTTCATCACTGTTGGAAACGGAAGTGCTAGTTCTCCAAAGGTGGAATGAAAGGCTGAGATCCTGGACTCTCCCAGAGCCGTGGGTCTCAACTTGGCTGCATATTAGAAACAGATGGGAAATTCAAGAACAAATACTCAGGGACCAGGCGGCATCAGAGAAGGCAATGGCACACCACTCCAGTACTCTTGCCTGGAAAATCCCATGGATGGAGGAGCCTGGTGGGCTGCAGTCCATGGGGTCGCTAGGAGTCGGACACGACTGAGCGACTTCCCTTTCACTTTTCACTTTCATGCATTGGAGAAGGAAATGGCAACCTACTCCAGTGTTCTTGCCTGGAGAATCCCGGGGACAGGGGAGCCTGGTGGGCTTCTGTCTATGGGGTCGCACAGAGTCAGACATGACTGAAGTGACTGAGCAGCAGGCAACATCGCCAAGCCAATTAAATTAGAATTGTGGGTGTGAGCAATATATTTTAAAACTCCCCAGGTGAGTCTCATGTGTGGTAGAGGCTGGATGCTACCACCCTGAAGACTAAAGCTGGCTGTGCAGTCAAATCACCTGAGGGACTTTTAGAACTACTGTTAAGAAAAAAAAAAAACCTAAAGAAGACCTCAGACCAAGTAAAATCAGATCTCTGAGGATTGTGGCCAGGTATCAGTATGTTTTTAAAGCTTCTCAGGTTTCTAAGTTTCCTTAGTGTGTATGTGGTAAACCATATACAACATAAAGTTTACCATTTTAACCATTTTTAAGTAAATAATTCAGTGGGCTTCCCTCATAGGTCAATTGGTTAAGAATCCGCCTGCAATGCAGGAGACCCTTCCTGGGTCGGGAAGATCCGCTGGAGAAGGGATGGGCTCCCCACTCCAGTATTCTTGGGCTTCCTTTGTGGCTCAGCTGGTAAAGAATCCACCTGCAATGCGGGAGACCTGGGTTTGATCCCTGGGTTAGGAAGATCGCCTGGAGAAGGGAGAGGCTACCCACTCCAGTATTCTGGTCTGGAGAATTCCATGGACTATAGCCCATGGAATCACAAAGAGGCAGATACGACTGAGCAACTTTCACTCGTCAGGTGTCAATTCAGGGGCATCAAGTCCATTCACAACGTTTTGCAACCATCACCACTATCCGTTTCCAGAACTTTTTCATCATCCTGAAGAGAAACTTGACATTCATTCAACAGTAACTCCTCATTTCCCCAGCTCTGCTGAACTCTACAGTAGTCTACTTTCTGTCTCTATGAATTTGCCTATTCAAGGGAATATAAATGGAATGATACAATATGTGTCCTCCTCTTTCTGGCACATATCACTTAACATAATGCTTTCTAGGTCCCTCCACATTAGAGCATGTGTCAGAAATCCCTCCCTTTTTAAGGCTACCTTACATTGCTTTGTATGTATGTGGCATGTTTTGCTTTTCCATCCATCTGTTAATGAACATTTGAGCCGTATCCACATTTTGGTTCACTGTGAATAATGTTGCTACAAACATTGGTGTACAGGGATCTGTTTGAGTTGCTGCTTGCAATCTTTTGGGTCTGTTCCAGACGAGTGATTGCTGGGTCATA
This sequence comes from Cephalophus harveyi, assembly GCA_006410635.1. NCBI lineage: Eukaryota > Metazoa > Chordata > Mammalia > Artiodactyla > Bovidae > Cephalophus > Cephalophus harveyi. The sequence goes on from SJYT01077464.1 coordinate 23,058, forward strand.
TGATGATTCTATGTTTAACTTTTTGAGGAACTGTGATGCCCTTATGAGATTCTTACACGCAGCCAAACATGAGGAACACTGCTGGCCATAGCAGTGTTCCTCATACAACCTAAGAGAGCACTGATTAGTATAATAGTTGGTAAATATTATTAGATTAATTTCTTCAGAAACTACATCACAGACTGTTAAGTGTCACAAAGTGAAAAGACTTGGATGGATTAACATAGCACCCTTTTGAAAACCCCAACAAAGGGTCTCACGGCCATGAGAAACGTCACGTCACATCAATTGCAGTTCCTACCTTCTATTGAAATGCATGCCTGGTGATTTGCTAGTGCTAATCATTGATGTATCAGCACTTCTGATTGGCTTTGTAGATAATAAATGATTGGGCTTCCCTGATGGCTCAGTGGTAAAGAATCTGCCTGCCAGTGCAGGAGTCATGCGTTCGATCCCTGGTCCGGGAGGATCCCACCTGCCATGGAGCAACTAAGCCACAACTATGGAGCCTGTGCTCAAGAGCCCGGGAACCACAGCAACTGAGCCCACGGGCTGCAGCCACTGAAACCCACATGCCCTGGAACCACGCTCCGCCAGGAGAAAACCCGCTGCAGCCAGAAGCCGGTGCACTGCATCAAAGAGTGGCCCCTGCTCGCCGCAACTAGAGAAAAGCCCTCGCGACAGTGAAGACCCAGCCCAGCCAAAAATAAACAAAATTATAAAGAAGCTAAATGACTGGCATTAGAGATAGTAAATTAGACCCGATTCAAGACTTTTCCTATTGTAATGCCATATCTATCTTGACACCTGGTGTTATTGCTCAGATATGTTTTCCTGACTAGGAAGGAGACAGTGACGATGTCTCTGGGAGTGTGTTGTGCGTGGGAATGTCTTCCATCTCACAGAGTGCTGCTAAACGAGCTGCTGACATCCTGTTAGGAATTCCTTTGTATGGGAGGAGTTTTTGTTTCTGCTTTCCCCTCTCTTGATGCTCCACATGGTACCTTCCCCTTCTTGCTGCCAACGGACTACTCACTCCCCACTCCCTTTCTTTGCCATAAGCAGAGATTGTATTTCATCAACCTTGTACTCTAAGCACGGGCTTCCCTGGTGGCACAGTGGTAAAGAACCCACCTGGCAACGCAGGAGACACAGGTTCAGTGTCTCCTGGGTGGAGAAGGTCCGCTGGAGGAGGAAGTGGCAGCTCACTCCAGGATTTTTGCCTGGGAAATCCCATAGACAAGAGGAGCCTGGTGGGCTACAGTCCATGGGGTCACAAAGAGTCAGACACGACTTAGTGACTGAGCACGAACGCATGTACTCTAACCACTCTAAGGAAGAATTACCAAAGGTGTACATCGTAATGGGAACCCTAACTAGCTCATCCATCTGGGTTATCTCTGCCTTTGACTAAGGTATTTCACAACTCTGAGAGATAGAAGTTGCAGAAAACTGATAGTAATGCAAATAGTTCTTGATTATAAATAGATAAATTCTGTCTGGGAAGGTTCAATGGATTTCCCTCCTCCACTGTGGAAGAAGTTGCTTTGCATCTATTAAGCTAATACATTTCAACTCCCTGCTGAGTTTATATATTGTTTCCGCCATTCACGAATGTGTTAAATAAAATCTTTGACTTGTGTTCATTGCACATTTGTTGAGAGTCATGGTTTTAAGTTTCTTATATTTTTAAAAAACCCATCTTATCCAAAATCTGAAACACCCAAACACCAAGTGTTGGCCAGGGTTTATGGGGTAACAGGAACTCTCATTCATTGCGGGCGGGAATGCAAAAGGATCTAGCCATTTTGGGAAACAGTCTGGAGTTTCTTAACAAAACTAAACACTCTTACCCAGTGATCCAGCAATCACTCTCCTTGGTACTTAGAGGAGTTGAAAACTTATGTCCACATGAAACCTACACAGAGATCTTTACAGAAGTTTTACTCACAGTTGTCGAAACTTAGACACAACCAAAATGAACTTCAGTAAGTGAATGAATAAACAAACTGTGGTACATCTAGATGACAGAACATTATTTAGCACTAAAAAGAAATGAGCTACCAAGCCATGAAGAGACACGAAGGAACCTTAAATACATATTAAGTGAAAGAAGCCAATCTGAAAAGGCTGTATGATTCCAACTATATGGACTATTCTGAAAAAGGGCAAAATAATGGAGACAGTATAAAGACCAGTGATTGCAAAGGGTTGGGAGGGAGAAGGGATGAATAAGCAGAGCAGAGAGGATTTTTAGGACAGTAAAAAATACTCTGTATGACACCATAATGGTACAAACATATCATTATACATTTGTCTAAACCCACAGAATATATAACACCAGGACTGAACCCTAATGTAAACTACGGACTGAGTATTACATGTCAGTGTAGGTTCCTCAGTTGTAACAAGTGTACCACACTCATGGGCCATATTGAGAATGAGGGAGGCTATGTATATGTGAGGACAGAAGATACATAAGATATCTTTGTACCTTCCTCTCAGTTTTGCTGTAAATCTAATACCGCTCTAGTTTAAAAAAAATGCAGGCTTAATAAAAACAAAACAAAATGAAAACCATCCTTTAACAGTATTTGGGCCAGAACATGGCACAAGGCAGGTATCGAATAAATATTCGTGAATCAATGGATGTAGACAAGTGAACGTAGTCTCTGGCATGGATGTTTCATCATGAAGGAAGGCTATGGAATATTAACGCATACTTAGCTGCTATTCCAAAGCTGAAACTGAAATGGGAAAATCCCCCCAATCCTTTAGGAGATTGTGGCAAGAAGGGGCTGCAAGGGAAGTGGAGAAACTTGTGTCAGAGGGTAGACTGCATGGACTCAACACAGAGGATGTCAGAGGTCACAAAGGGTGCTGGGCATGGAATAAAGCCAGAAATGAGGAATGCCAGTTAAGTCTCCTTTCCCTCTGTCATATACGGATCCCAGGACCTTTTGAAAATCTGTCCAGATATAAAATACTGGCATTCTGACATTTTGGGCTAGAGTACACTCCCTAGTCAAATTGTGTAAAGGAAAAAAAAATTTGTCATCTTCCAGATCTGTGTTTCGAAGATGACATCAACGGATTTCTATAGCATGAAACCACAGGCTTCCTGCAAATTGTCTGGATTCACAAAGCCCTGAGTCACTTTCCACCACCGAGGAAGAGCTGCCAAGTACATCATCTGTAAACGTGCGTGAACTTCCAAGAGGCACTGAAAAGTCAGATCCCTGCTCTGTTTTTCTCCTGTCTTTATAGAAATACAATGGCGGATACAGAAAAGGCAGTTGAATTACTGTTTACTGTGCTTTCCCCAAAATTAACGTGGCAACTCTGAGAGTACTATAAAACTGCATCCACTTCTCCTAGACACTTTCTACGCATATGTATTATTTCTCGTTTAATTCTTATAACAATTGTTTGAAACAAGTCTATTATGTTCTACTCTTTACAAGTGTGGAAACTGAAGCTGAGAGGTTAAGTAATTTGCCTGAAGTCAAACCGTTCATGACTGGCAGCATCAAAATTCAAATTCAGGGCTAACTCTAAAGGTCACATTCTTTTCTACTGTACCACCATGCCCCATAAGAGAACTCTAGGAGTGAAATTACATTAAAAAACATTAACATTTGATTAGGAGGTGGAAAAGACCAGTTATAAAATGTAATGTTAGTCCAAGGTACAGGTTGGAGGATGATGGATGGGGTGAATGCCTAGGATATAAACTTGTTAGGTGAAAAACAGGGCCCTGACAAGAGTGAAATGAGGGAGGCACTTGTCTTGGGGCAGAGAGAAGCAGGTGAGGGGGTGGGAGGTTACAGACATTATCAGTACCCAGCTGGGCTGTATTGGATAAAATGTACTTGATCAGATTGGCGAGGTTATTCACAGGGCAATGAATATGCAGGTGCACAGGCAAACACTTGTATGTAGCACACTTTTAAAAACTCCCTTGAATCTCAAGTTTAAAAGCCTAGAGGACTAAACCAATACTGATGAGATCAATAAAGACCAGAAGAATTGATTTCCATAATTAGTACCTGCAAGTAATAGACTCTATTTTTTCACTGCTTGAGGACAAAACCAGAAGACACTAGAAGTAATTGGAAAAGGTTTACCATGTCTAACTGAGTATGACACAAGCATTTGCACTTGTAAGAACAACAGCCAGCATTTATAATCTACTACCAACTCAATTCTTTGGAAGGAATGATGCTAAAGCTGAAACTCCAGTACTTTGGCCACCTCATGAGAAGAGTTGACTCAGTGGAAAAGACTCTGATGCTGGGAGGGATTGGGGGCAGGAGGAGAAAGGGACGACCGAGGGTGAGATGGCTGGATGGCATCACCGACTCGATGGACGTGAGTTTGAGTGAACTCCGGGAGTTGTTGATGGACAGGGAGGCCTGGCGTGCTGCGATTCATGGGTTCACAGAGAGTGGGACACAACTGAGCAACTGAACTGAACTGAACTGAACCAACTCAGTTAGGACTTCCCTGGTGGCTCAGACGGTAAAGCGTCTGTCTACAATGCAGGAGACCCGGGTTTGATCCCTGGGTCAGGAAGATCCCCTGAAGGAAATGACAATCCAACCCAGTACTATTGCCTGGAAAATCTCACGGACAGAGGAGCTTGATAGGCTACAGTCCATGGGGCTGCAAAGAGTCGGACACCACTGAGCAACTTCACTTTCACTTCACCGACTCAATAGACATTAGGTTTGAGTCAACTCTGGGAGATAGTGAAGGACAGGAAAGGCTGGTGTGCTGCAGTCCATGGGGTCGCAAAGAGTCAGACATGGCTTAACAACCGAACAACAACATGCTAGGCAGAGTTAACTGATTTACATACATCAACTCCTTTAATTCTGGTGACAACTCTATATATACTGTAGAGGAATAGCAGTTAGCCAAGATGGTGATGGTCAGGCTCTCTTGCCCACATCCTCTTCCCCCATGTTCTGTACACATGACTTGGCATGGTAGCTGGCATCATGGTGTCTGTGCTTGGCCACGTGCCATCTTTGCTCTGTATACTCTCATAAGCACCACTTGAAACAGCCCGGGGGACTGTCCACGCCTGCCTTCTGGCCGGGTCAGCCACTGCGAATAAAACACGCCTTCAGCTCCGACTGCTCCTTGTATTTCCTTCCAGCTTCCCTGCTCATGCCTTGTATACCTGGGTTCAGGCAAAGAGTGAGACATACACTATTATACTTTCATTCCCATTTTAGCAGATGAGGCAGAGAATTAAGTAACTTATTTAAAGTCATAAAACTAGAATCCAGCATGTCTTCTTGGATTCAAAGGTTGTAGCTTAGTCGTTATACCTCATTCTGAACCCTGAACCTACTCTGAATTTTAAAAAATCACTAGTGACAACAGAATATGATGGAGCAACCACGCTGACAAAGTAGAACCTGGGTGTCCAAATTTCTGCTGCGGGAAATCCTGCTGTCCCCGTGTGATGCGAAAGTTAATACCACAAGAAATTAGACCAGGAAGCCTGCTGCCTGGGAGCTACCTGGCTAGTCACACCTCATTAAGTTGCTTGCTCGCTTCTGTGCCAAACTACTCTCTAGTTTTCAACGGGGCAATGGCCTGGAAGTGAGGGAAAGCGCGTGCAGGTGCCGCCTACGTTTGTCCCTTCATCTATTCTGGAGCCTTCCAGGGAAGGGCATCCAAAGTTGCCTGCTTTGATTACGAGAGTTAATACCACAAGAAACTAGACCAGGAAGCCTGCTGCCTGGGAGCTACCTGGCTAGTCACACCTCATTAAGTTGCTTGCTCGCTTCTGTGCCAAACTACTCTCTAGTTTTCAACGGGGCAATGGCCTGGAAGTGAGGGAAAGCGCGTGCAGGTGCCGCCTACGTTTGTCCCTTCATCTATTCTGGAGCCTTCCAGGGAAGGGCATCCAAAGTTGCCTGCTTTGATTTAGGACGTTTGTGGGTGGCAGTCTGACTCGGAGGAAACCAGATGATTCCTGCTAAAAACAATCATTTCCGAGATCTAACTAAATACACCACAGCCCAGGGTTTTTTTTATAAGTCTAGGCAGAGATTTCAGACAATTTCCATTAAGTGTCTGTCTGGGTCTCTAGCCCTACTTCCCTGAGCATTGCCATACACATATGAGCGGGAAGCGAGGACGCCTTCGCTGAGGCGGCCCAACGCGGGCGCGGAGCCACTGAGTCAGCGACGCGCCGCTGGAGGAGCAGCGGCCGGGCCGCGGAAGGCCGCGCGCTCGCCTGGACGTGAGGCGCGCCGGCCCGCGCAGCCGTGGGAAGGCCCTCGGCGCAGAAGAGCCGCCCGGGCGTAGTTCCTCCGCCGCTTCCTCCTCCACCTGCCACGGCCCGGCCCTTCCCGCCCAGCCCCGACTCCACCTCCCCGCCTCCGCGGGGACGGCGCTGAGGGGGCGGCAGTAGGGGAGCCTCGGGGCCGCGCGAGCGGTGCAGGGGCCGCGGGTGGGAAGGGCTGGGGGAACTTGCGCTGCCTTCCAGGCGGAGAATCTGGACCCACAGAGGTTCTAGGTTGGACTCCGGTCGTCCACTCCCTTTTCCTACTCTCCTCCTCTTGAGATGAAAGAGATGGGGTTAACCAAGAATACCGGGAACGGTGTCTGGGGACCATTACGTTAGGGCGGTCATTCCAGAGAACTTCAAATGCGCAGACCTAGATGAAGACCCTAGGAAAGTTAGGTAGGGTTCGTGCAGGTAAAGCGATGGCAAAGGTGAAGGGTTTGAGATGAAGGAATTCGTGAGGCTTTAAGGTCGAGAGAAGAAGGATGGTGGGAAAGACTGAAACTAAACTCCCCGTCTTCCTCCAGCAAACCCATTTGATTTCACCGTGAACATTCAAGTATAAGTAAGACCGTTTTCTTGGAACTAAACTTCAGGCTCTCAAGACTCCTTTACACACTTAAGAATTATTGAAGACCCTAAAGAGTTTTTAATGTGGGTTCTGTATGTTACATGCATACAAACATAGATTGATATTTATTTACCATATTATAAATTAAAGTTCAGAATTTTTTAATATTTAAAAAGAAGAATTTATTGCATGTTAACAGAAATGACATGTTTCTATGGAAAAACAAACTTTTCCAAGACGAAAAATGTTAGGAAAAGTGGCATTGTTTGGCATTTTGAAAATCTCTTGAATGTCTTATCTTAATCCCAGACAACCAGCATCTTCTGTGAGCTCCTACATGCAGTCTGTCACAGATCAGGTAACACTGAACACTCCAATGTGCATTTTTGAGAGAATGAGTAAGAAAGATAACATCTCAATAGTATTTTGAAAAATTTTGACCTTGGAGATGCTGTGAAAAGGGTCTTAGGAACTGCAGTACAGTTTCCCAGAGCACACTTGGGAAGATGACTGTTATGATTTGGGTCTGCCTTTGAATCCCTTAGCAGTTTTGTAACTTCTCTCAAGACTAAACTTTGCCTGTACTGTAATTATTTGTACATGTCTTTATAAACTCCTCAAGAACAGGAACCGTCAGGTAAGATCCTATGTGTTACACATAGAACCTCTCTTAGACACTCTATAAATCTGAATTGAGAGAGGAAAATTCATGCAAAAACTCATGCAAAATTACTTTTTTTAAGTGCCCAATTTTGGCAGAAAGTTTCAGAAGATAAAAAAGATGTCAAACATTTAGCTCCTACTCATAAGGGCTTGGGCTTCCCTGGTAGCTGAGCTGATAAAGAATCTGCCTCCAATGCAGGAGAGCCTGGTTCAATTTCTGAGTCAGAAAGATCCCCTGGAGAAGGGATAGGCTACCCACTCCAGTATTCTTAGGATTCCTCTGTGGCTCAGCTGGTAAAGAATCCTGCAATGCAGGAGACCTGGGTTCAATCCCTGGATTGGGAAGATCCTCTCTAGAAGGGAACAGCTGCCCACTCCTGTATTCTAGCCTGGAGAATTTGGTGGACTGTATAGTCCATGGGGTCACAAGGGGTCAGATGCAGCTGAGCGACTTTCTCTTTCACTTTCATAAAGGCTTATGCAGTGATAGACTGTTTATTCTGAGACATTTACAAATAACATGCTAAGTGCTATGTTGCAGGTGATAATAACAGCAGGTTTTTATCTTATTAAGCGCTTAATGTATACCAGACATTGTACGATGTGTTTAACCCTCACAACAACCTTGCTTTTCAAAGAGTTGGGGGTTAAACCTGAATAATGACGATTTGGGAATATTTGGCTCTTTAGGGGGAGTAATGATGTGAGGATGGAATCAAAAAGTGGTAAATTTGCAAAGTAGGGCAGATAGATGGCATACTATTTTTTTTTTTCCTGTTCTGGGACGAACACTGCTTTTGGCTGTTCCAAAAAAAATCCAAAATACATACAGTTACTCTAGATCTGTAGGTTTCTGAATTTCTAGACTTAAAATAAGATAAAAAGTTGTTTTTGTTTGTGTATATGCGGGGGTTGGGGGGTGGCAGGGGGTCAGATTACCAGATCTGTGATTGGTTAATTTGTGAAATTAACTACTACTCTAGTTAAGGAAGCCTCTAGCCTTTCATAAAGAGGGTTCTCCGAAGTGAGTACTCCTCTATTTGGCTATGAAGGACAGAGAAGAACCTCAGTAAGGCCCTGCCCTGATGAAACGACTGATCGAATCAAAAAGTGATGCTTACCTGACATCGGGTGTTCAATTTTCCTCCCCAAGCCTTCAGTTGCCTACATGCATGCTAAGTTGCTCAGTCGTGTCCAGCTCTTTCTGACCCTCTGGACTGTAGCCTTCCAGGCTCCTCTGTCCATGGGATTTTCCAGGCAAGAATACTGGAGTGGGTTGCCATGCCTTTGTCTAGGGGATCTTCCTGACCCAGGAAACAAACCCTTGTCTGTTATATCTCCTGCGTGGCAGATGGATTCTTTACTGCTAGTGCCACCTGGGAAGCCCAGGCCTTCAGTTAAATTTTGTTACAGGCTGCATAATGATATTCACTTTGTTTGAGAACTAATGGAAAAATCAGAGGCCACTTATCTGGTAAAGGGAGGGTAGAGAGAGGACAGTTGCCCAGCCAGCGGAGACAAGCTGCAAAGGGCATGCATTTGTGGATGCTGGGGATTTCACAGTAGGAAGTCTGCTGGAGACAGATGGAGTTGG
>SJYT01077470.1:0-10919 GCA_006410635.1 Cephalophus harveyi
AAATCATCTGTCACCTTTTTTTTGTTCTTATATATATAATATCTCAATTTTTCTGGATGAATTTATTATTTTAAAGCAATTTGATTGTGATATACCTTATAGTTTTCTTCATATTTCTTGTGTTTGAAATTCATTGGGCTTCTTGAATCTGTAGGTTTAGCTTTCAAAAAAAAAGAGAAAATTTTCAGCTATTATATTTTCAATATTCTTTTTGTTCCTTTCTTCTTGCCTTTAGGCACTTTAACTAGAGATACATTAGGCCATTTGAAATTGATTCATAGCCCACTGATTCTGTTTTCATTTTTTTCTGCCTTTTTTGTCATTAGGTTTTATTATAGGTAGTCTGTATTGCTCTGTCACCAAAGTTGCTAATTTTTTTTTCTGCAATATTTAATTGGCCTTTAATACCATCCAGTATATTTTTTAATTCAGACATATTTGTTTTCATCTTAAGTAGTTTGACTCTTTTATTTGTTCATATATTTTCTGTATGTCTTTTTAACCTTTAAAATTTTTCCATTAGCTTATGGAGCATATAGACAGAGTTTTAACAACTGTTTTAATGTCCTTATCTACTAATTTTAACATCTAAATCATTTTAATTCAGTTGACTGATTTTTCTTCTCTCTAGGGTCACATTTCCTGCTTCTTTGCATACATGTATTTTTTTTAGTGAATTTTAATTTGGGGGTTATTCCTATAAAGATTGCTGAGCTTTGTTCTGGACTGTTAAGTTACTTGGAAACAACTTGATCTTTTATAAAGTCTCATTTTAAGCATTGTAAAACAGGATCAGTTCAGTTCAGTTCAGTCGCTCAGTCGTGTCTGACTCTTTGTGACCCCATGAACTGCAGCATGCCAGGCCTCCCTGTCCATCACCATCTCGCAGAGTTCACTCAAACTCACATCCATCAAGGCGGTGATGCCATCCAGCCTTCTCATCCTCTGTTGTCCCCTTTTCCTCCTGTCCCCAATCCCTCCCAGCATCAGAGTCTTTTTCAATGAGTCAGCTCTTCACATGAGGTGGCCAAAGTACTGGAATTTCAGCTTTAGCATCATTCTTTCCAAAGAACACCCAGGGCTGTTCTCCTTTAGAATGGACTGGTTGGATCTCCTTGCAGTCTGAGGGACTCTCAAGAGTCTTCTCCAACACCGCACTTCAAAACCATCAATTCTTTGGCGCTCAGCTTTCTTCACAGTCCAACTCTCGCATCCATACATGACCACTGGAAAAACCATAGCCTTGACTAGATGGACTTTTGTTGGCAAAGTAATGTCTCTGCCTTTCAATATGCTATCTAGGTTGATCATAACTTTTCTTCCAAGGAGTTAGCGTCTTTTAATTTCATGGCTGCAATCACCATCTGCAGTGATTTTGGAGCCCCCCAAAATAAAGTATGACACTGTTTCCATTGTTTGCCCATCTATTTCCCATGAAGTGATGGGACCAGATGCCATGATGTTTGTTTTCTCAACGTTGAGCTTTAAGTCAACTTTTTCACTCTCCTCTTTCACTTTCATCAAGAGGCTTTTTAGTTCCTCTTCACTTTCTGCCATAAGGGTGGTGTCATCTACATATCTGAGGTTATTGATATTTCTCCCAGCAATCTTGATTCCAGCTCGTGCTTCTTCCAGTCCAGCATTTGATGTACTCTGCATAGAAGTTAAATAAGCAGGGTGACAATATACAGCCTTGACGTACTTCTTTTCCTATTTGGAACCAGTCTGTTGTGCCATGTCCAGTTCTAACTGTTGCTTCCTGACCTGAATATAACAGGATAAAGAAGCATTAATCTAGTGCTTATTTTAACCCACAAGTGAGGCCAAAAAACGTTCTGAATACTCTACATGATGCCCCAAGAATTATGATACTTTCTACTTTGGCTAGTGAAGATAGAAATTGTTCTTAGGCCTTTATGAACTACTGGGGTAGGGGGAAGAGGGCAGTCTGCAGATATCTAGATTTCCCTTTTTGTGCAACTTCCTCTTCTAGTACTCTGCATTGTGAATTCCAGCTACCTTTGTTTGTTTGTTCATTCAGTCACCCAGTCATGTCCAGCTCTTTGTGACTCCATGGAGTACAGCATGCCAGGCCTCCCTGTCCCTCATCATCTGCTGAAGTTTGCCCAAGTTCATGTCCAAAATTGCATCGGTGATGCCATACAGCCATCTCATCCTCTGATGCTCTCTTTTCCTTCTGCCCTCAATCTTGCCCAGCATCAGGGACTTTTCCAATGAGTTGACTATTCCCATCTGTTGACCAAAATACTGGAGCTTCAACTTCAGCATCAGTCCATCCAATGAGTATTCAGAGTTGATTTCCTTAAGATTGACTGGTTTGATCTCCTTGCTATCCAAGGGACTTTTAGGAGTCTTCTCCAGCACCACATTCAAAGGTATAATTCTTTAGCACTCGGCTGTCTTTATGGTCCAGGTCTCACAACCATACATGACCACTGGGAAGACCATAGCTTTGACTATACAGATCTTTTTGTCAGCATAATGTCTCTGCTTTTCAACACTCTGTGTAGGTTTGTCATAGCTTTCCTGCCAAGAAACAAACATCTTCTGATTTCATGGCTACAGTCACCATCTGCAGTGATTTTAGAGTCCAAGAAGAGGAAATTTGTCACTGCTTCCACCTTTTCCCCTTCTATTTGCCATGAAGTAATGGGAGTGGATGCCATGATCTTAGTTTTTATTTAATATTTAGTTTTAAACTGGCTCATTGACTCTCCTCCTTCACCCTCATCAAGAGGCTCCTGGTTCCTCTTCACTTTCTGCCATTAAAGTGATATCATCTGCATATCTGAGGCTGTTGATGTTTCTCCCACCTATCTTGATTCCAGCTTGTAACTCATCCAGCCCAGCATTTCTCATGATGTGCTCAGCGTATAGGTTAAATGAACAGGATGACTGCAGACAGCCCTGCTGTACTCCTTTCTCAATCTTGAACCTATCAGTTGTTCTATATAGGGTTCTAACAGTTGCTTCTTGAACTGCATACAGGTTTCTCAGGAGACGGGTAAAATGGTCTGTATTTCAATCTCTTTAAGANTGAACAGGATGACTGCAGATAGCCCTGCTGTACTCCTTTCTCAATCTTGAACCTATCAGTTGTTCTATATAGGGTTCTAACAGTTGCTTCTTGAACTGCATACAGGTTTCTCAGGAGACGGGTAAAATGGTCTGTATTTCAATCTCTTTAAGAGTTTTCCACAGTTTGTTATATTCCCTCTATGATCCAGCAAATTTGGCAATTTGTTCTCTTTTTCCTCTGCCTTTTCTAAACCGAGTTTGGACATCTGGAAGTTCTTGGTTTGCATAATGCTGAAGCCTGGCATACAAGATTTTAAGCATGATCTTACTAGCATGGGAGATGAATAAAATTGTCTGATGGTTAAAACATTTTTTAGTACTACCCTTCTTGGGAATTGGGATGAGGATTGACCTTTTCCAGTCCTATGGCCACTGCTGGGCCTTCCAGATTTGCTGATGTATTGAATGCAACACCTTGATGGCATCATCCTTTGGGTTTTAAATAGCTCTACTGAAATTCCATCAAATCCACTAGCTTTATTAACAGCAATGCTTCCTAAGGCCCACTCGACTTCATACTCTAGAATGTCTGACTGTAGGTGGCTGACCACACCATCATAGTAATGCGGTTCATTAAGTTTTTTTTGTACAGGTCTTCTGTGTATTCTTTCTATCTCTTCTTGATCTCCTCAGTGTCTGCTAGGTCTCTACATTTTATGTCCTTTATTGTGCCCATCTTTGGGCAAAACGTTCCCTTGATATCTCCAATTTTCCTGAAGAGATCTCTAGTTTTTACTCTTCTGTTTTTTCTTCTAGTTTTATGCACTGTTCATTGAAGAAGGCCTTCTTATCTCTCCTTGCTATTCTTTGGAACTCTATGTTTAGTTGGCTGTACCTTTCCCTTTCTCCCTTGCTTTTTGTTTCTCTTCTTTCTTCACCTATTTGTAAAGCTTCCTCAGATTACCACTTTGCCTTCTTGCTTTTCTTTTTTTTTTGGAGGGGAAGGGATGGTTTTGTTCACTACCTCCATTGTAATTCTTTGGGAACACTGTTCACTAGATCTAATCTTGTGAATATATTTTTTATCTCCACTGCATATCCATAGGGGATTTGATTTAAGTTGTAGTTGGCTGGCCTAGTGGTTTTCCCCACTTTCTTTAGTTTAAGCCTGAATTTTTCTGTGAGAAGCTGATGATCTGAGCTGCAGTCAGCTTCAGGTTTTGTTTTTGCTGACTGTATACAGCTTCTCCATCTTTGGCTACAAAGAATATAATCAATTTAATATTGGTATTGACCATTTGGTGATGTCCATATGTAAAGTCATCTCCTGTGTTGTTGAAAAAGGGTGTTTTGCTATGACCAGTGCATTCTCTTGGCAGAATTCAGTTAGCCTTTGCCCTGCTCCATTTTATTCTCCAAAGCCCAATTTGCCTGTTACTCCAGGTATCTCTTGACTTCCTACTTTTGCATTCCAGTCCCCCGTGACAAATAGAACATCTTCTAGGAGGTGTTAGTTCTAGGTGGTCTTCTAGGTCTTCATAGAACTCAACTCAAGCTTCTTCGGCTTCAGCAGTAGGGGCATATACTTCCTACTTTTGCATTCCAGTCCCCAGTGACGAATAGAACATCTTCTAGGAGGTGTTAGTTCTAGGATGTCTTCTAGGTCTTCACAGAACTCAACTCAAACTTCTTTGGCTTCAGCGGTAGGAGCATATACTTGAATTACTGTGATGCTGAATGGCTTGCCTTGGAGATGAACCAAGATCATCCTGTCATTTTTGAGGTCCCACCCAAGTACTATATTTTGGACTCTTTTGTTGACTATGAGGGCTACTCCATTTCTTCTATGGGGTTCTTGTCCACAGTAGTAGATATAATGGTCATCTGAATTGAATTCACCCACTCCCATCCATTTTAATTCACTGATTCCAAAGATGTCAATATTTATTCTTTTAACATCTCCTGCTTGACTTCGTCCAATTTACCTTGAGACTAGAGACTCAAGTTACCTTGAGACTAACTTAGTCTTCCTGAACTTTCAGTTTTAGCTCCTCAACCCAGGAAAATAGCTAGATTCTTCCTCCCTGTACTGTAGCCTGGAGCTGTAAACTGAAACAGTAGTAGGACTCATGTTTCCTGTATCTCAAAAGATACTGTCCTTTGTTGTTTGATGTCCAATATCTTAAAAACTGCTATTCTACAAGTTTTTTTTTTTTCTTTACTTAGTAGTAGGAAGGCAAATCCAACTTCTATTACCTTATCTTGGGCAATAATACAGTCTAAAACTATACTGATGGGCAATGGGAAGTCACTGCCCAATTGGCATAAAGTTTCAGTTATGCAAGGTGAATTAGTTCTAGAGATCTGCTGTGGAGCCTAGTGTCTATAGTCACCAATACTGTATTGTACACTTAAAAATTTAAAAGGATAGATCTCATATTCAATGCTTTTATAACAGCAACAACAAAAATCCAAACTAAACCACATAGGGACACAAAGAAACTTTTACAGGTGATGGATATACCTATTACCTTTGATTGTGGTAATGGTTCCATAGATATATGCATATGTCCAAGCTAATCAAATTATGTACATTAAATATATACAGTATATACCAATTATATAAAAGTTTTATTTAAGATGGAGAAATAGAAAAAACTATTTTAAGATTAAAATTACCACCTATCAATTTGTTGAAAATTAAAAATGTGAGACATATTCTTTTGGCAAGGTTATGAAGAAACAGGCACTTTCAGTTTATAGGGAATGCAAATTGGTACAACTCTTTTGGAAGAGAATTTCACAATACCTATCAAAGTTACATGTGCACTTTTTTTTGACCTGGTAGTATCAGTTCTAGGAATTTACTCTGAGGATACATCTCCAACAATATGAAAAACAAATATGCACAAAGCTATTTGCTTCAGCATTATGTACAATTAGAAACAACGTAAATATTCATACATAGGAAAATGGTTGAATAAGCTATGCTATATAGTATACAATAGAGTGCTAGTAGCTATAAAAATGATTGAGGAAGGGATCTGTAATCTGATAAGAAATTATTTCCAAAATATATTGCTGGATGTGCAACATCATTTATAGAATGCCACTTTTTAATGTAGAAAGGAGGTGATATGAGAAAATATACACTTATCTGCTTGATTGTGCAGAAATAAACAGAGGAAGGGTAAACCAGAAACTATCAAGACTGGTTACTTAGAGATGATGGGTAGAAGCAGAGTGAAAAGATGATGAGTATAGGGTATATTGGACAGGGATGGGGGTAACACTTCTCTGAGCATCCTTTTTTGTAATTGTGACTTTTAGAACCATGTTACTTTTCCTCATACTAAACAAACAAGAATGGGAGAACAAAATGAATACAAACAGAAATAAAGGAATTTAACTGTATTTCAAATAAATGCATAATCACACTGAAAATGTATGGGATGGTGGGTCAGTAGAACTAACTTAAATACATTTGAAACACAGTATTTTGACTATGTTTTCTAAGGCTAAAGAATAAAAAGTTTGATGACAAATGTGCCCTGCTTAGTAAGCTTATCTCTCAAAGTAGTGTAGGTTAGCAATTCTGAAAATAACTTTAGTTTAGGATTGAACAAATAAAAGAAATGCATTTTGGATAATGAATATTAGGTTTTTTGCTTTGGGAGAAGAAGGTTGTAAATATGGTGAGGGGAAAGGCTAGAATAATTCCTAGCGTGTTAGACTGGAATTGAAGGTATCATTATGAACTTGTGACCTTTAAGATATAAACACCCATACCCCTATGTTACATCCATTTCTGTCTCTAAATCTTTGTCGATATAAATACTGCTAACAGAGGTGTGTATATACGTATGCATACATAAATGTATTGCCTAGCTCATAGTCTTCTGAGAGTCAGTGAGCACACCAAACATTCAAAGGGCTTAATACCGGTAAGCACACCTAGCAACAAATCTTGTTTCTTCAATACCCATTTTCCAGTAAAAGGAAATGATGCTTCTTAGAAAAATTACTAATTTCAGAGGTAGGCAGGGAACATGCCAGATGAAACTGGAACCACCTTGTGATGTTATAAAAGAGTAAAGTGCTCAAAAAAATGTTGGCGACATGTCTGAAGGACACAGGAGCAAATGTGGGAGAAGCTCCTACTGGCCAAATCTGGGTTAATGTAACAAAAAATAATAAATATAATGAAAAAACATTATATATAAACACATAAGGATAGTTATGGAATATGCAATAATAACTAATTATATAAGCCTCAAGTTCATCCTGAGGTATATAAATGAATAAATAAATATGTTGGACTGAGAGAAAGCTGTTATAGCACAGTTTCAACTATAGTAAATGTAGACATAGTGACAAAATTCATAAAACATCATTTGGCAACTATCACAGCAATAGTTGCTTCAAGCAAAAATCACCAGGGAATACTAAAATTAGTGGCCAAAATTTTTTATAGGAAGCAGGGTATTTGTGAAGTATCAGAGTATCTCTCCACAATATATTTATCATTTACAAAAAGTAAAATAGTAACTTTACAGTGGAAGAACATGAGAGACACCATATTAACCAAGTAGTTAAATCAGTAATAGAATAAGTCAGCATCACATAGCTTCTGATATAATGCATTTAATTCAAAGTATGATTTCTGTTTTATCTGGCAAACGATGTATAACCTGACTCTGAAAAAAAAAAAAATCCCATGAAATAACTGGCCAAGGTTATAAAATGCAAAGAAAGACTAAGGAGCAGTTCCAGCTTAAAGAAGCCTAAAGTCACCTAGTCCTGCAGTTCTCTTCTGATAGTCTGCAGTTCCTGGAAATCCCAAGTGTTTAGTGGCTATTATTTGAAGACTTTAAGGAAACACATTTCCAGGTGCTCATGGACCATCCCTTCCTTCATATTGGACAAGCAGCTTACTTGAAGGATCCTATCCAGTGGCTCACAATAGTTTCTCGCAGAAATTTAAAATATGAAGCAAAGAATCTTTTCACTATCTCTAGTATAACTCAACCTATAATCAGAAAGTAATTCTTGGAAATTTTGCTTTGGCCTATAACACAATGAGTTAGGGCTCAGTTAGTACTGTGAGCCAGAAGAATCTACATCTTGGAGGATCTGTTGGCCCTTGGAAAACTAAAAATCAGGGTAAAATCATGGCTGTTCTTAGTCATTTTAACTTTTGTTGGAGACTTTTAAAGTTTAGAGGTCATAAACATCATAGTTATTTTTTACTGTTGTCTTTTATGGAATCCACTTGAAATGAACCCCCAATCATCAGATGATTTTCTTGTAAATGTTTTAGTTTTACTTTTTAAGAACATCTTACAAAGACTAAAGCAGGGGAGTATGAGCAAGAAAGTGGATAAATTGACAAGACCTGTGTGATTTTTGAGAATACAGTAGAGTTAGAGAGTTAGCAACTAGTTGAAATGGTAGATCTTCTGGGTGTGGAACTTCAGCCTAGACCATGGAATTTTCTTTCTCAGCAACTGATTATTTTTCCATTCAATATCTTATATCAGACTCAAGAAAGACTTAATTAGTCTCTGGATTTTGATCTTAATGCATCATTGATCTGACAGTAGGATGTTACCATAGTTTTTCTTCCTATGGTGAGTCACAAGGGCAACTTATTGGAGTAAAGGCAATAGTTGTATATTCAAGCACCTGTATGTAAAATAAAACTTCTTGTGTAAGAAGTACTATGTTCCCTGGCAAGTGAAACTACTCTAAAGAATGTACAGCTATAGATACTTGTTACAGTTTATTGATATAAGTGTATAGCTCTCTTCTTTAAACATACACTTTTGTTTATAGCTATGACCTTACGGTCTGAGATGTTGCCTCTTTACTTTCAAAGTACACTTTTAGACTGGCTTCATTATTTTTGTTTAGTCATGCTGCCTTTCAGCTTAGGCTTCAGACATTCTATTTTCTGCCCATCTTGGTGGTAATTGTCTCCTTTAATTCAGCTCAGTATCTGGCTTATGTGTTTATGTATTTTCTCACTTTTTCCTTTTTAAAATTGGGACACGTGCATGCGTGCTCAGTTGCTTCAGTCATGTCTGACTCTTTGCGACTCTATGGACTGTAGCTTGCCAGGATCCTCTGACCTTCCCAACCCAGGGATCGAAACTGTGTTTCCTGGGGCACCTGCATTACAGGTCGATTCTTTACGCTGAGCTGCCAGGAAAGCCCAAAATTGGGATATAGTTGACATATAACATAGTGTAAATTCAAGAGGTTCAACTGGTTGATTTTATATATTTGTATATTACAATATGATTACCTTCAAAGCATTAACTAACACCTCTACTATGTCACATAATGATCATTGTGTGGTTGTGTGTGTGTGTGAGTAATAAGAGCAATTAAGATCCAGTCTTTTAGCAACTTTGAAGTTTATAATATAGTACTGTTGACTGTAATTACTAAGCTGCAACTTAGATTTATAGAATTTATCTACTAGTGTCAAATTTTGTTTGGACCAAAGATGTACATAATCTTTGAATACTGAGAACTGACTGATTTTTCAGAACTTCATTGTTTATTAGCATGACTTGCCATTTTATTGTGTAGGGCCCAATCTTGTAAACATATGCACCATTATCAGCTGCCAGTTTAGTTCATAGCTGGATTCCCTCTGATACCACTAATTGTCTAATTTGAAAAGAAGATCGAGGGGCACATGAAGTTCAACTTTAAGCTGTTCAGGGACTGTTGAAAGAGGCTTTGTGCTCTGTGCAATCAAGAGAACTGGTCAGTGTTTGGACATTTTTACAGAACAATACTTAGTTGAAAATTTGCTATCATTTTTCCTGTTCCCTCTCCAAATAATAAGAAAGGGCAGCATATTTAGCTTTGAATTTTGCTTTTTTGGCTACAACATTTTTTTCCTTTGCAAAAGAATAATTTTAGCTTTTATTCTTCTTTCACTCAAAATGCAAATGTTGAAAATAAGGCAAGGTTAAAAATGATAAAGAATTTGTGTTTAGGAGGAAGTTTTCAAAATGCTGATGATTACCTAATTTACTCTCCTTGCTTTGAGAAAAATGATTCTAGTAAGACTTAATGGCTTTAACCATCCTGCTTTGAATTTATAAGCTGACTATCATTCATCTGTAGGTCACTTTTTTATATGAAGGGCAACATTCCATTATTAAGAAAAATTACACAAAACTCTAGGATTGAGAGTGGAACTCCATAAGGAGAATTTCCTGTTGGAGTGAATGACTTACAATGTCCTGGACCTGCCACCTTAAATTGCATCTTCTCCTACAGTTTTCTTGGATCTCTACTACCTCTCCTATGAGCACTACTGGTACACTGGACATTAGGAATCTGTGATGCCCTTTAAAAAGTTTTCTTTGGTGCTCTAAGCATAGCCATTCTAATATATTTTAAAAGAATCAAAATCTATGGCAGAGCAAAACAAATATCTACAGAGGAAAAAAAAAAACAAAAAAACAAAGCATAGTATTAAAACGAAACGCACAAAAGACTGTTTGCTTGTCCTGTGGATCCCAGTAAGAGTTACTGCACCGCAAATCCTCTCATCATTCATTTTCACTGATTTTACATGTTTTTAGTTTAGTGTCTCAGTTCAGTTCAGTTCAGTTCAGTCGCTCAGTTGTGTCCAACTCTTTGCGACCCCATGAATTGCAGCACGCCAGGCCTCCCTGTCCATCACCAACTCCCAGAGTTCAGCCATCCAGCCATCTCATCCTCTGTCATCCCCTTCTCCTTCTGCCCCCAATCCCTCCCAGCATCAGAGTCTTTTCCAACGAGTCAACTCTTTGCATGAGGTGGCCAAAGTACTGGAGTTTCAGCTTTAGCATCAGTCCTTCCAAAGAAATCCCAGG
>SJYT01077470.1:51777-84393 GCA_006410635.1 Cephalophus harveyi
GTCTCTTTTGCTGTCTCGCATACAGGGTTATCATTACCATCTTTCTAAATTCCATATATATGTGTTAGTATACTGTATTGGTGTTTTTCTTTCTGGCTTACTTCACTCTGTATAATCGGCTCCAGTTTCATCCACCTCATTAGAACTGATTCAAATGTATTCTTTTTGATGGCTGAGTAATACTCCATTGTGTATATGTACCACAGCTTTCTTATCCATTCATCTGCTGATGGACATCTAGGTTGCTTCCATGTCCTGGCTATTATAAACAGTGCTGCGATGAACATAGGGGTACACGTGTCTCTTTTAATTCTAGTTTCCTTGGTGTGTATGCCCAGCAATGGGATTGCTGGGTCATAAGGCAGTTCTATTTCCAGTTTTTTAAGGAATCTCCACACTGTTCTCCATAGTGGCTGTACTAGTTTGCATTCCTACCAACAGTGTAAGAGGGTTCCCTTTTCTCCACACCCTCTCCAACATTTATTACTTTTAGACTTTTGGATAACAGCCGTTCTGACTGGTGTGAAGTGGTACCTCATTGTGGTCTTGATTTGCATTTCTCTGATAATGAGTGCTGCTGAGCATCTTTTCATGTGTTTGTTAGCCATCTGTATGTCTTCTTTGGAGAAATGTCATTTCAGTTGTTGTTGTATTCTTCATCTTTACTCGATTGATTTCTTTGTATTTTCTAACTCTTTGTTCAAGACTTCTAACTTCCTGCTATGTTCATCCATTTTTCTCCTGAGTGCTTTGATCATCTTTATGATCATTACCCTGAGCTCTTTCTAAGGTAATTTGCCTTTCTCCACTTCACTTAGTTCTTCTGGGGTTTTGACATGTTTTTTCATTTGGAACTTGTTCTTCTGCTACCTCATTTTTCTTAACTTGTTATTTTCATTTCTATATATCTGTTAGGTTGGTTACTTTTCCTAGCCTTGGAGAAGTGGCCTTTTGTTGGAGACATTCAATGCTGCAAGCAGTACATGTCCCTCTAGTCACTAGGAGTGTGTGCTCAACCCCTGTGTGTGCTTCTTGGGTCATTCTGTTGTGGTAGGCTGCTTCTTTTAGGCATGGCTTGTCCCCAGTCCATTTGGTTGCCAGATGAAGGCTGGGTCCCACCTTCATCAGGCTCCCACCACTGATTTGTGAGGCTGGGTCACAAGGTGGCTGGCTACAAAACCCTGGGGGTGGAATTGGGGTCCAGGAGATCCTGTGGCAGTACCTGGTGCCTATCCACTATTGACTGAAGCCAGGTCCTGAGGCTAGCATCAACCTACTGTCAGGAAGAGCCAGATCCTGGAGTCTGGCTGCAGAGCCCAGGGGTCCTGAGCTGGTGTAGAACCATTGGTGAATGGGGCTGGTTCCTGACACAGCTGGCTGAGAGGTCCAAGGTGTCCTGAAGCTTGTTGACCTGCTGAGGGTAGGCTGGGTCTTGCCATATCAGTCTAGAAGCTGTAGTTTTCCACTGGCTGGTGGCTAAAGCTTGGTCCTATGATTAGAAAGTGAAGTCACTCAGTTGTGTCCAACTCTTTGCACCCTATGGACTATAGCCTACCAGGCTCCTCCATCCATGGGATACTCCAGGCAGAATACTGGAGTGGGTTGCCATTTCCTTATCCAGGGGATCTTCCCGACCCAGGAATTGAACCCAAGTCTTTCGCGTTGTAGGGAGACGCTTTACCATCTGAGCCACCAGGGAAGTCCACAGGCTTGCCAATGGGTGGAGCCTGGACCCAGGGAATTCTGGGTCTGGTACCCATTCACTGGTGGCTGCAACCGGGTCCTGGAGTCTCTATGAGGCCATGGGGATCTGGCTCTAGTACACATGTACCAGTATGTGGAGGCAGATTCTCAGCCATCTGATGGGCAGGGATGTGTCCAGGGGCAGCTGTGGGCTCACGGGGTCTTAAGGCAACCTTTCTCTTGGTGGGTTGGGGCTGGATTCCAGAACATGTTAGATTTTGTGTGTACCCTGTAAGAGTGGAACCTGTTTCCACAACCTTCTGAGTCTTGTGGAAGTAAGCCCTGCTGGCCTTCAAACTCAAATATTCTGAGGGCTTTTCTTCCCAGTGCAGGACTCTTGTGCCGGGAAGCCAATGTAGGACTCAGAACCCTCTTTCTTTGTAGAAAACCTCTGCAACTGTAATTATGCTCCTGTTTATGAGTCACCCACCCAGGGGTATGGGTCTTGACTATACTATGACTCTGTTCCTCCTATCCATCTTGTTGTGGTTTCTTCTACACAAATTTAGCTGTAGAAGAACTTTTCAGGTAGGTTCCAATCATGTTATTAATAATAAAAAATAATTCTGTAAGTAGTTGTAATTTTGGTGTACCTGTGAGAGGAGGAGAAGGAAATGGTAACCCACTCCAGTATTCTTGCCTGGAGAATCCCATGGACGGAGAAGCCTAGTAGGCTACAGTCCACGGGGTCGCAAAGTCGGACACGACTGAGCGACTTCACCTTCACCTGTGAGAGGAGGTGAGGCTAAGGTCTCTCTACTCTGCCATCTTTGGCAAAAGAACCTCTATGGAATTATCTATCTTGATCTAAATCTAAATAAGAGAGAGGGGAACAATACAGTAAAGGATACAAGGTGAAATAAAAATAGTGGTAAGGTTCATAACCCATTTGTATGTATGCTTGTTTGAGTTGTTCCAAAAGAGTAAGGATGCCAGGACATTTATGATGATGAAACATTTCTAAATATAAAGATGGCATACTAAATGATGTCTAGATCATTAGAATTCACCCTGTTTCTATGCATGGATCTAGCCTTCTGTGATTTATATAGGAGAATCTTAGCCAGTCTCCTTCTTTTACACACATTCCCCTCTATACTGTGGCTGGCATATCCTTCTTGGTGTGAAGGCGCCTCCCTGGGCAGTGTGCCAGAGAAGCAGTAATGTTGGTTGTTTGAGTTAGCACAAACTGTTTGTCAAACACACAGATGATAGAGAGAAAAAAAATAATTATGTGATATGAATCAAATAAGGAAAATAGTGTTTTCCTTCCTTCCTTGGTCATTTATGATTAATCATTTAAATATTTACATTTAGGGGTTAAGGCAGATGTGCTTATAGGTATACTCTCCTGATGCTTAGAAAAAAATGACAGTGTCTTTCTGCTAGGGAAAAAAAAGTGATTAAACAAATGCTTTTAGATGAAAAATTCTACAAATGATTCCCAATGTTTTTAAGGTTATGTTTTGAAACTCAATTACTTACTATAGTTATTCAACTAAAATGTTTAAGAGATATGTTCTGGAGGCTAAATACTGTTTCCATACTTTAATATTAAAAACTTTAAGCATTACTCACTGTTACTTCACTAGGGTTTTTGCTAAGAGAAGTAAAATTAGGAACTGTTGTATCAAATAGTGCAGGTATATTACAATTGTGCTTCATGCATATACTGAATTAAAAATGTGAGTTTATTATAATTTTGCTACTATGTGCCACTAAGAGCCAGGTTTCATTTTTAGTTTTGATTGCAAACATAAATTTTTAGAGGAGAGTGCAGGAATACAAAAGTCATGGTTTCTTTTAGTGCATAGATCTTTGAAGATCAAATAGTGTAGGTTATTCTTGAAGTAACTTAAGCAGTGTTGTTATCACCAAAGGGTCAGAGTGAATATAACATCATTCCAATAGAATTAGTTTCTATGTCACAGGTTACTATCTTAAATGCCAATTCTCTC
This sequence comes from Cephalophus harveyi, assembly GCA_006410635.1. NCBI lineage: Eukaryota > Metazoa > Chordata > Mammalia > Artiodactyla > Bovidae > Cephalophus > Cephalophus harveyi. The sequence goes on from SJYT01077470.1 coordinate 55,479, forward strand.
TATAAAGTTTGTTCACTTTATAGTAAGGGCCCAAACTATATCTAAGTACTCTGATTGCTTATTCCATGCATTGCCCTTTATACAGAGTACTCTGTTAAGAATAGTAATTCATAGTTACTGGTATTTTCTGTTGTAGGCAATCACAGAAGGACTAGAATGGTTTTCGAAAAGCTGTGACCATACACTTTACATATTCATTTATAAATGAGTTTTTCTTGAATTTCCATTTACAAATTTACAGCAGTTTCTTCATCTGAGGGAACTTAAAAAATCTGGATGCATTTAGAGGTGAATCCACTGCCATTTTTCAACTCTAATAAAATCAGCAAAGTTCACATACCTAGTGATTTTTGTTGTCTCTTTAGGAAAAAAGGTTGAAACAATAATAATGTGTAGGTTTCATGTATTTTGAAAATTTTAAATTGTTATTTCTAGGACAATTGCTATATTGTTCTAGAGACCAGCTTGTGAAAGAGATTTAGAGCACATGTAATTTTCTGATTGATTTGTATGAAATAATGTAGTAGAGCATCACTATTTTCTGTATAAATCTGTGTAATTAAAGAAATTCAGAGTAATATCTAGAATCTAAATCTAGATTTAGAATTCTAAAATCTAGAATTTCCAAAAATAACTTGAAGGAGCTTTGTATATTATGTAATTCAAACTTCTTATTTTCCATTATAGGGACTCCAATATCCAGAAAAGTTACTTCCCTAAAATCACATAGTAAATTACTAAGGTGGAATCTTAATTTCCCCTAAATAGCATGTTTATCTTATTTCACATATTCTTTGGGTCATTTTGTAATCAATATTATTGCAGGACTCATGAATCCCTTTTACTACTAATAAATGCACACCATGGCTAGTTTACAGATATATATGCATTATAACACAACAATACCCATTTTTAGAAATTATACCGCTTAGCATGAATATAGATATTTCAAAGCTCTCCTTTGTTCTCTCTGTTATAAACATCTTTTACTTCTTTTGATGTTTGTATAATATACATGCAAGCAATTAAAACCTCCCCCCAACTTAGGGTTGGAGACACAAAGTCTTCTTGATTAAAATTCAAACAAAAGCTACTGGCAAAAATTGCTACTATATGATTAAGGTCTAGAATATTATGATACATTAGAATCATTGTTAACTGTTGGGATTTAAAGAAATCGATATGTTGGGGAAAAGATCAGATGAATCTAATTATAGAAATCAATGTTTACTTAAAAGAAAATATTGAAGTTTAATAACAGGTTCTGACTATAAATATAGCACTGGCTAAAATTGTTCTTTGTTATTATTATATTGACCATGTAATCATATTTTAAATTCATTGAATAAAAATCTGAAACTTCTGTTTTTAAAGAATTAAAAATAGATTTTAACTTCCATCCATACATGCATAAGTACATGTGTTAATACACACCTGTAGATTGAAATGTGACTCTTAGTGGAATAAGAGATGGCAGGGTAACAGCAGAGCTATAGGAATCTGGGAATAAAATGTATTGGGGCATATTGAAAGAAATTTCTCTTATGTCTTGGAATACTGATTTCACAACATTTTAGTTGGTGAATTTAGTTCCATTTTTAGTAGCATATTATCTCAATAAAGAGGTAAGCAAAGCTGAGTGAAAAGTGAAAATATCTCATAGACATAAAGTTAAGTTTGACTTATTTTGCAATATAATGGGAGGAATGGGGTCACTAATTTAGAGGCACAGCTTCTCTATATTACCTGAATTATTGTTTGGCTTAATAAGGATAATATCTCTGGAAATATTAAGAGTGAGGAACTCTGGAACTGTTAAGAGTGAGGAGAGCATATGTATGATGTAATTTATGTAAAAAATTGCATACACAGAAAATTGCTGGAAGGATATTTATTAAACCCTTAACAGAGGTTGACTATGTAGGGGGTAGTGTATGCTATGGCACAGGGGCTGAAATTTTTATTTGGACTGTACAGTTTGTACTGAAGTTTTTTTTTTTTTTTTTAAACTTTTTTAAGCCATGTGTAGGCATTGCTTTTCCAATAAAGACTAATTTTTAAAAATGACTGAAAGTAAGTCTTGAATTTAAAAAATGGAAGGAATTAGTTTCAGTATTTGTACAAAAGAATATTGATTTTATTACCTGCTAAACTTCTATTTTTTGAGAGGATTAGAGAAAAAATGTGTTAGAGTGGCATGTAGTTGGGAATCAATAAATGCTATAGGTAGGCAACAACCCTTATCAACAACAATTAGCGTAATTTAGTACTTGAAACAGTAAATATTTATTGGTAGAATAGTAAACTATAGGTCTAAAAATTTTTGTTCTCAGAACTCTTAAAATGTATTGAGGACTCTAAAAATCTTTTTATCTGTGTGACATATCTGTTAATACTTACTGTGCTAGAAGTTAAACCTGATAAGTTTTAATAAATATTTATTAATTCATTTATAAGTTATAATAGTATACCTGTTACATGTCACCATAAAGATTTTTTAATAAAAATATATTTCATAAAATTAAAGTAATTTAGTGAGAAGAGTAACATTGCTTTTTATTTTGGTAAATCTCTTTAGTGTATGGTTTAATAGGAATTAAACCATATCTGCTTTTGTACTCAATCTGTTGTGATGTGTACTGTGAGTATATGAAGAGGGGGAAAGTGTCTTATAGCCTTTTCATGTGAATTTTCTTCTAATCACACAAAATTTCATAAATGGTAATTTATTAGAAGTTAGGTCCAATAGGATCTAAAACCATTTCAATGTAGGATCTAAAACCATTTCAATTCAACTTTTACATTTAAAACCCATTGGTTCAATTTGACCTTTGAATGAATCTTTTACTCCATGCATGATTTTGTAACAGCTTTTTAGATTATATTGTTTTACTGAGTATGCAGCTGTTCCTTATTTTGGCACATTTCATCATGCACTATCAAAAAATCACATTGATTAGTATCACCACTAACCTTATCAGAAAATCTTTTAAATCTTTGGAAACTGTCATGCTAATGATGGCAGATAAAAGTTTTCACAATTCTAATTTTCCCTTTAAAGTTCAAACTGCATTGCTTCCACCAATACTTTCAGTTGTTTTTCTGGAAGTGGCAGGCTTACTTGCCAAATATTGAAGTACAAAAATGATATTTTGTCTATTAGTTGTTCTTTCAAATAAAATTGGTGCTTTGTGTAAAAGATACGAAAATGTCAGCTTACGAGTCAAACAATAGCATAAGTCATTTCTCTTGAACTATTATATGCGTGAAAGTGAAAGTGAAGTTGCTCAGTTGTGTCTGACTCTTTGTGACCCCGTGGACTGTAGCCTACCAGGCTCCTTGGTCCATGGGATTTTCCAGGCATAAATACTGGGTTGCCATTTCCTTCTCCAGGGGATCTTCCCAACCCAGGGATCAAACCTGGGTCTCCCACATTGTAGGCAGACGCTTTACTGTCTGAGCTACCAGGGATGATCTACATTATATGCTTACATACAATAAACAGTAGAATGCTTCCCATTTCATCACATAAAATATTTTAAGTATGAGTACTTAAAAGTGATTATTTAATAAAATTGGTTTTTTTGTTTCATCAAGGAAATTATTAATTGAAACTGAACTTTTTGCGCTTTTTTACTATAAGTGCATAGTGGTAAAGAATACAATGTCTGTAGTAGAATTAGGCCCATTTGATTCATGCTAGAGGACCTTCAATTTTTTCCCCACTCTTTCATTTAACATGCAATACAATGCCTTACTATTATTATGAAAATAGTATTGCTCTCAGGTGTCAACTCTGGGATTCCAAGGAGTTCAAGAATCACATTTTAAGAACCACTGGACTAGAACCTTAAAATAGACTGGCATATATTTACCTTGATAATAAATTAGTCATTAATAACTACAAAGCAAATTAGTCACATCTAAGAGTTCAAAGTTTCTATGAAGACAGTAAATGATGGGGCTTCCCTGGTGGCTCAGTGGTAAAGAATCTACCTGCCAGTGCGGGAGACATTGGTTTGATCCCTGATCTGGGAAGTTCCCATATGCCCTGGAGCAACTATGCCTGTGCACCACAGCTATTGAGCCTGTGCTCTGGAGCCCAGGAGCTGCAACTCCTGGGCCCAAATGTCACAACTACTTAAGCCCATGCTGCAACTACTGAAGCCGCAACTACACAGAGCCCATGCTCTGCAGCAAGAGAAACCACAGCAATGAGAAGTCCACGCATTGCAACTCGAGAGTAGCTCCCACGTGCTCAACTAGAGAAAAACCCTTGTAGCAACAAAGACCCAGCACAGCCAAATATAAATAAATAAATAAAACTTGATGTAAAAAAATACTAGATGAAGTTACTGGCTTAAACAAGTGAGTTGCTTTACTCCTTGAAACTCAAATTGTGACATAATAAATACAGAGTGAGGAGTTGATCAGAAGTGAGTTTGAATTGTGGCATAAACTGAGCAATTTATTTACACTATTTCACTCTCACCTTTCTAATGTATAAAGTAGAAAAAAATACTTGCTTTTCAGAATTATTGTCAGTGGTTGCAAAGTGATTGATAAAATTGTCCTCAATAAGTAGTAGTTTGACAGTAGGAATAAGAATGTTTGCTTTTGCGCCACCCCTTAGTACCTAGAAATATTTATCACCTCTTTTTTTTTAAGTTTTAAAAAATATTTGTCTACATTGTGTCTTAGTTGCAGCACGTGGGATCTTCATTACATCATGCAGTATCTTTCCTTGTAGCACATGGACCCTGTAGATGTGGTGCGTGGGCTTAGTTGCTCTGTGGCGTGTGGGATCTTAGTTTCTTGATCAGGAATTGAACCAGTGTTCCCTGTGAATTCTTAACCACTAGACCATCAGGGAAGTCCCCGCATATTACTTCTTGAAGCACAAGTTATTTCATAGGAAATGATTTGATATCTATAAAATTAAGAAGTTCTAACAGTTCGAGAAATCAGTATTATCACCCCTGTCAAGTTTAAAAGTACAATTCACATTGCCAGTGTTTGTTCAAATATATTCACTTTATTGATAATTAGCTTAACTTTTTAGTGAGGTCAGGCCTAGTCAGCTTCATTCCCATCTTACAGATCTTTTAACTACCATAGGCTTTTCAAATCCTTGTAGTAATCTCGAGTCACCATATTTAAGTACAATTCAAATTCTGTTTTCCAGAATTTTAAGAGATTTTTTTCATGTAATTTTAGTTCTGGCATATTATTATAGTGATAGCTGAAACAGAGAGGTCTTGCTGTTAAAATGGGTTTGTCTCATGTATCATTTCCAGACATGCAGTTGCTGTGAAATATTTTGTGTGTGTAATATGTATGATAAATGAGATTTTAATAATATGAATTCATTATTTTATAATTAAAAGTTATACTTAAGGTTTTTAGTAAACATAAAAAAGATTTTTAAGTTATATATATCATTCTTTTTAATTTGCTGTATTTTACTTTAGGCTTTTTTATCTGAATAAATGATGTAATTTAAAAACACATTTGTAATAATATTTATATAGTTGATTCTTAAAAGAAAGATTTATGGAATAGTAATTAATCTCAGTGCTGTGTATAGGCCCAGAAATGTTCTGTGCCTAGCACCATAGGTGCCAGGGTGCATCCTGGGTATTTCTTTCCTCTAAAGTCAACTTTTCAACAAATTCTTCTGAGATATGTGTGCCACATTAAGAATTGGCCCATAGTACTAGATCTCCCACATACTTACTATTTAGGTCATTTGTCTGAAATATGGAAAAATATTGTAAGGCTAACCATTTAAGAAAATGTGTGTATTTACATCCAAATGGTGTTTTTATGAATGAGACCCTTGAAACAGGCATAAATTGTGCATTATTCTCTACATTTTAAAATGTGTTGCTACTGTTGATAATTACCACTGAGTGCATATTTAAGGCACTGAGGAAATTTGATGCAATTATTCCGTTTATTTGTGATTTCCCTTCAATCCAAATATCTGCATTAAACTATTGAAAAATGAAAATACAGAGAATTTAGGTTATTTAAAAAGTGCACACATTTTCTTTATTCTGCTTGTAAACTTGTATTGCACTAACCAAAATAAAATTAGAATGAACCCAACATTGTAAAGGATAGGATTCAAAAGTTTAGATAATTTTGAATAAAATTAGCTCAGTACCTTCTAAGTACAAACATAAATGGGCAGGGCCAGTTGAAAGCCTACATACAGTCTTAGAAAAGTCAACAAAAGACGTTTGTAGTTGAGTTCACAATTTAACTAGTTTTCATACTGACCAAGTTTTTTGCCCTTCCTCCACTGATAGAAACTGACTAGAGTCCAGACTAGAAATTCAGGCAAGGCTTTATTGGGGCCCATGATGCAGGAGCAGGAAGGGAGAACAGGTAGAGGGTTCTCTTGCTCGCCTGCTCCCTAAGGCAGGGTGAACTTGTTCCTTATATGGGGTAAGGATAGGGTATGTGTCCATGTGTCTGGACCAGAGTGGCTTAGGTATTTTACCCACCTGTCTTGTGGTGTTGTGTTCATGGGCATGCCCAGACCCTGCTTTTGCTCCCAATGCCCTGTTTTTTACTCCCAGCTCTTCAGAAGTAGCTGTTGAGTTTTTTGGCCTTTTGTATCTTTTTGTCCATAATTTGCCCCAACTGTGCATGATTGCAGTTGTTTTTAGTCCCTTATAGTTTCTTTATTTGGGGGCTTCAAATTCACTGCAGATGGTGATTGCAGCCATAAAATTAAAAGACACTTGCTCCTTGGAAGAAAAGCTATGACCAACCTAGACAGCATATTAAAAAACAGAGACATTACTTTGCTGATAAAGTAAAGTAATGACATCCATCTAGTCAAAGCTATGGTTTTTCCAGTAGCCATGGATGGATATGAGAGTTGGACTATAAAGAAAGCTGAGAGCCAAAGAATTGATGCTTTTGAACTGTGGTGTTGGAGAAGACTCTTGAGAGTCCCTTGGACTGCAAGGAGATCCAACCAGTCCATCCTAAATGAAATCAGTCCTGAATATTCATTGGAAGGACTGATGCTGAAGCTGAAACGCCAATACTTTGGCCACCTGATGCAAAGAACTGACTCATTTGAAAAGACCCTCATGCTGGGAAAGATTGAAGGCAGGAGGAGAAGGGGATGACAGAAGATGAGATGGTTGGATGACATCACTGACTCTATGGACATGAGTTTGAGTAAGCTCCGGGAGTTGGTGATGGACAGGGAAGCCTGGCGTGCTGCAGTACATAGGGTCACAAAGAGTCAGACATGACTGAGCGACTGAACTGAACTGATAGTTTCTTTGTATTTTGTGGCTGGAAGAGAGCTTTATCCAGGGGCAAGCACTCCAGCACTCCAGCACTCCAGCAAAGGGTCCCAGGTCCCAGCCTGTCACAGTTTAATTTCAGACAAACTATTTTTCCTCAAGCCTGTTTTTAGTACTTATGAGTTGATTACACCTGGAAATGGATTGAATAGAGAGAAGTTGGTAGCTCTTAGAAAGTTTGTACAAAGTGATAGAAACCACAGAGAAGAGATCTGAGTCTTTCTCTTCCAGAAGCACCCAACATTTTTTAAAGCTTAGAGAATTTGGGTACTGAAAATCATCTCTACTGCTGAAAGGGTCAGAAAATGAGAAGAGTGCAAGAAGGGTATAGCTTTTGTAGGTCCATTTTATATTTTCTCCTTTGATCATAGCTAGTAAGAAAAGTACACATTTTTCACAGAAATGATTCAATATCATTAAAATGGTTTTGTTGGGAATAGAATAAGGCAGAAGAACACAAGTATTAAATGGGAAGGAGGAACTCCATATCCATTTTATTCAGTAGACATCATCTGGTGTTCCCTTTCAAGTTAATATACAACTATTCGTTATACGTGCTTTAATAATATTCTTAAATATCCCTCTAGGGCTGTGGAAGAGATGAGATTTAAAGTGAAATCTATTCCAAGGCTTTAAAAAATACGTTTCTTCATATTATAGTAAGGAGAGACCTGTATTTTTATTCTTAAAGTGAAGAGTTACATTCCTATTAACATTTGTTTAACTAGGCTTCTATCACAACAGGTGCACAATTATTTTTATGAGTAAAATATTATCAGCCTTCAAAATTAGCCAGGGCAAAATGCAAGTTGTCTGATTAAATAATCAGAGCTGAACCTTAAAATACATTTGATTTTCACAGGAATTTTAAAATGCAAAGTCCCAGCCTCGTATTCTGATATGTTGAAGGAGTTGCAATTGTTTGTGGTAGTAAAGTAGCAGCTTGTACTGCAAATAATTTGATATATTTCACATAATTCAATTGATCTTATGAGACAGTCTACTGAAAATATAGTAGAAGTTTATTACCCTAGTCTAACATTTTAATCTCTCAGTGAAGTAGTATTGTTTCACGTGCATAGAGCAGAAAAAGTGACCCTTTTATTTTGTAGACTATTCTGAATTCAGTTAAAGGGCACATCAGTTTAGAAAGTTAAAATCCAGTGTATACAATTATTATAATTAAAGCATAAAATTTTACCTTAAAATCACATCTGGTTTCAAAAAATTCATTATAAAATATTCTTACATGTAAAAATAGTCACCAATTATAAAATATTCCTATTGATTCCGTTTTAAAAAGGCTAATTTTAGCAATAGATACAGCCTAGAGTGAGAAAGGAGGCAAAATTGGTTAGAAGGAAAAAAGATCCAAAGTATTCTTACACAATTATGATTACATTAAATATGTATTAGTCTATTTGGTGACATATCGAAATAAAAGAGAACACATTTTGATATAATTCAAAAACAAGACATTTCACTTTTTTCTTCCTGATTGCTGTGATGAAAATAAACATTATAACCAGCATGGAGAAGAAAAACTATTACTAATTGCAGCCTAGATTTTAAGTAAAATGAAGGTCATTAGCAATTTCCTGGAAGCCATTCAGATTGCTTACCAGGAAATGGTAGCTAGCAGGACATCTGTAATCCTCCTGTGTGGAATTAGTGAAAACACTGGAGCTTTAATGATGTGTGTTAGACTTAGGCTTATGGTAGAACCTTTGTTTATCAAAGTAGTTCATATTCTTTGAATACAAATATTTCTATTTCAGTCTTAGTGCATAAATCTAGAATTAAAAATAGATTTTAACTTCCATCCATACATGCATAAGTACATGTGTTAATACACACCTGTAGATTGAAATGTGACTCTTAGTGGAATAAGAGATGGCAGGGTAACAGCAGAGCTATAGGAATCTGGGAATAAAATGTATTGGGGCATATTGAAAGAAATTTCTCTTATGTCTTGGAATACTGATTTCACAACATTTTAGTTGGTGAATTTAGTTCCATTTTTAGTAGCATATTATCTCAATAAAGAGGTAAGCAAAGCTGAGTGAAAAGTGAAAATATCTCATAGACATAAAGTTAAGTTTGACTTATTTTGCAATATAATGGGAGGAATGGGGTCACTAATTTAGAGGCACAGCTTCTCTATATTACCTGAATTATTGTTTGGCTTAATAAGGATAATATCTCTGGAAATATTAAGAGTGAGGAACTCTGGAACTGTTAAGAGTGAGGAGAGCATATGTATGATGTAATTTATGTAAAAAATTGCATACACAGAAAATTGCTGGAAGGATATTTATTAAACCCTTAACAGAGGTTGACTATGTAGGGGGTAGTGTATGCTATGGCACAGGGGCTGAAATTTTTATTTGGACTGTACAGTTTGTACTGAAGTTTTTTTTTTTTTTTTTNATTATGAAAATAGTATTGCTCTCAGGTGTCAACTCTGGGATTCCAAGGAGTTCAAGAATCACATTTTAAGAACCACTGGACTAGAACCTTAAAATAGACTGGCATATATTTACCTTGATAATAAATTAGTCATTAATAACTACAAAGCAAATTAGTCACATCTAAGAGTTCAAAGTTTCTATGAAGACAGTAAATGATGGGGCTTCCCTGGTGGCTCAGTGGTAAAGAATCTACCTGCCAGTGCGGGAGACATTGGTTTGATCCCTGATCTGGGAAGTTCCCATATGCCCTGGAGCAACTATGCCTGTGCACCACAGCTATTGAGCCTGTGCTCTGGAGCCCAGGAGCTGCAACTCCTGGGCCCAAATGTCACAACTACTTAAGCCCATGCTGCAACTACTGAAGCCGCAACTACACAGAGCCCATGCTCTGCAGCAAGAGAAACCACAGCAATGAGAAGTCCACGCATTGCAACTCGAGAGTAGCTCCCACGTGCTCAACTAGAGAAAAACCCTTGTAGCAACAAAGACCCAGCACAGCCAAATATAAAAAAATAAATAAAACTTGATGTAAAAAAATACTAGATGAAGTTACTGGCTTAAACAAGTGAGTTGCTTTACTCCTTGAAACTCAAATTGTGACATAATAAATACAGAGTGAGGAGTTGATCAGAAGTGAGTTTGAATTGTGGCATAAACTGAGCAATTTATTTACACTATTTCACTCTCACCTTTCTAATGTATAAAGTAGAAAAAAATACTTGCTTTTCAGAATTATTGTCAGTGGTTGCAAAGTGATTGATAAAATTGTCCTCAATAAGTAGTAGTTTGACAGTAGGAATAAGAATGTTTGCTTTTGCGCCACCCCTTAGTACCTAGAAATATTTATCACCTCTTTTTTTTTAAGTTTTAAAAAATATTTGTCTACATTGTGTCTTAGTTGCAGCACGTGGGATCTTCATTACATCATGCAGTATCTTTCCTTGTAGCACATGGACCCTGTAGATGTGGTGCGTGGGCTTAGTTGCTCTGTGGCGTGTGGGATCTTAGTTTCTTGATCAGGAATTGAACCAGTGTTCCCTGTGAATTCTTAACCACTAGACCATCAGGGAAGTCCCCGCATATTACTTCTTGAAGCACAAGTTATTTCATAGGAAATGATTTGATATCTATAAAATTAAGAAGTTCTAACAGTTCGAGAAATCAGTATTATCACCCCTGTCAAGTTTAAAAGTACAATTCACATTGCCAGTGTTTGTTCAAATATATTCACTTTATTGATAATTAGCTTAACTTTTTAGTGAGGTCAGGCCTAGTCAGCTTCATTCCCATCTTACAGATCTTTTAACTACCATAGGCTTTTCAAATCCTTGTAGTAATCTCGAGTCACCATATTTAAGTACAATTCAAATTCTGTTTTCCAGAATTTTAAGAGATTTTTTTCATGTAATTTTAGTTCTGGCATATTATTATAGTGATAGCTGAAACAGAGAGGTCTTGCTGTTAAAATGGGTTTGTCTCATGTATCATTTCCAGACATGCAGTTGCTGTGAAATATTTTGTGTGTGTAATATGTATGATAAATGAGATTTTAATAATATGAATTCATTATTTTATAATTAAAAGTTATACTTAAGGTTTTTAGTAAACATAAAAAAGATTTTTAAGTTATATATATCATTCTTTTTAATTTGCTGTATTTTACTTTAGGCTTTTTTATCTGAATAAATGATGTAATTTAAAAACACATTTGTAATAATATTTATATAGTTGATTCTTAAAAGAAAGATTTATGGAATAGTAATTAATCTCAGTGCTGTGTATAGGCCCAGAAATGTTCTGTGCCTAGCACCATAGGTGCCAGGGTGCATCCTGGGTATTTCTTTCCTCTAAAGTCAACTTTTCAACAAATTCTTCTGAGATATGTGTGCCACATTAAGAATTGGCCCATAGTACTAGATCTCCCACATACTTACTATTTAGGTCATTTGTCTGAAATATGGAAAAATATTGTAAGGCTAACCATTTAAGAAAATGTGTGTATTTACATCCAAATGGTGTTTTTATGAATGAGACCCTTGAAACAGGCATAAATTGTGCATTATTCTCTACATTTTAAAATGTGTTGCTACTGTTGATAATTACCACTGAGTGCATATTTAAGGCACTGAGGAAATTTGATGCAATTATTCCGTTTATTTGTGATTTCCCTTCAATCCAAATATCTGCATTAAACTATTGAAAAATGAAAATACAGAGAATTTAGGTTATTTAAAAAGTGCACACATTTTCTTTATTCTGCTTGTAAACTTGTATTGCACTAACCAAAATAAAATTAGAATGAACCCAACATTGTAAAGGATAGGATTCAAAAGTTTAGATAATTTTGAATAAAATTAGCTCAGTACCTTCTAAGTACAAACATAAATGGGCAGGGCCAGTTGAAAGCCTACATACAGTCTTAGAAAAGTCAACAAAAGACGTTTGTAGTTGAGTTCACAATTTAACTAGTTTTCATACTGACCAAGTTTTTTGCCCTTCCTCCACTGATAGAAACTGACTAGAGTCCAGACTAGAAATTCAGGCAAGGCTTTATTGGGGCCCATGATGCAGGAGCAGGAAGGGAGAACAGGTAGAGGGTTCTCTTGCTCGCCTGCTCCCTAAGGCAGGGTGAACTTGTTCCTTATATGGGGTAAGGATAGGGTATGTGTCCATGTGTCTGGACCAGAGTGGCTTAGGTATTTTACCCACCTGTCTTGTGGTGTTGTGTTCATGGGCATGCCCAGACCCTGCTTTTGCTCCCAATGCCCTGTTTTTTACTCCCAGCTCTTCAGAAGTAGCTGTTGAGTTTTTTGGCCTTTTGTATCTTTTTGTCCATAATTTGCCCCAACTGTGCATGATTGCAGTTGTTTTTAGTCCCTTATAGTTTCTTTATTTGGGGGCTTCAAATTCACTGCAGATGGTGATTGCAGCCATAAAATTAAAAGACACTTGCTCCTTGGAAGAAAAGCTATGACCAACCTAGACAGCATATTAAAAAACAGAGACATTACTTTGCTGATAAAGTAAAGTAATGACATCCATCTAGTCAAAGCTATGGTTTTTCCAGTAGCCATGGATGGATATGAGAGTTGGACTATAAAGAAAGCTGAGAGCCAAAGAATTGATGCTTTTGAACTGTGGTGTTGGAGAAGACTCTTGAGAGTCCCTTGGACTGCAAGGAGATCCAACCAGTCCATCCTAAATGAAATCAGTCCTGAATATTCATTGGAAGGACTGATGCTGAAGCTGAAACGCCAATACTTTGGCCACCTGATGCAAAGAACTGACTCATTTGAAAAGACCCTCATGCTGGGAAAGATTGAAGGCAGGAGGAGAAGGGGATGACAGAAGATGAGATGGTTGGATGACATCACTGACTCTATGGACATGAGTTTGAGTAAGCTCCGGGAGTTGGTGATGGACAGGGAAGCCTGGCGTGCTGCAGTACATAGGGTCACAAAGAGTCAGACATGACTGAGCGACTGAACTGAACTGATAGTTTCTTTGTATTTTGTGGCTGGAAGAGAGCTTTATCCAGGGGCAAGCACTCCAGCACTCCAGCACTCCAGCAAAGGGTCCCAGGTCCCAGCCTGTCACAGTTTAATTTCAGACAAACTATTTTTCCTCAAGCCTGTTTTTAGTACTTATGAGTTGATTACACCTGGAAATGGATTGAATAGAGAGAAGTTGGTAGCTCTTAGAAAGTTTGTACAAAGTGATAGAAACCACAGAGAAGAGATCTGAGTCTTTCTCTTCCAGAAGCACCCAACATTTTTTAAAGCTTAGAGAATTTGGGTACTGAAAATCATCTCTACTGCTGAAAGGGTCAGAAAATGAGAAGAGTGCAAGAAGGGTATAGCTTTTGTAGGTCCATTTTATATTTTCTCCTTTGATCATAGCTAGTAAGAAAAGTACACATTTTTCACAGAAATGATTCAATATCATTAAAATGGTTTTGTTGGGAATAGAATAAGGCAGAAGAACACAAGTATTAAATGGGAAGGAGGAACTCCATATCCATTTTATTCAGTAGACATCATCTGGTGTTCCCTTTCAAGTTAATATACAACTATTCGTTATACGTGCTTTAATAATATTCTTAAATATCCCTCTAGGGCTGTGGAAGAGATGAGATTTAAAGTGAAATCTATTCCAAGGCTTTAAAAAATACGTTTCTTCATATTATAGTAAGGAGAGACCTGTATTTTTATTCTTAAAGTGAAGAGTTACATTCCTATTAACATTTGTTTAACTAGGCTTCTATCACAACAGGTGCACAATTATTTTTATGAGTAAAATATTATCAGCCTTCAAAATTAGCCAGGGCAAAATGCAAGTTGTCTGATTAAATAATCAGAGCTGAACCTTAAAATACATTTGATTTTCACAGGAATTTTAAAATGCAAAGTCCCAGCCTCGTATTCTGATATGTTGAAGGAGTTGCAATTGTTTGTGGTAGTAAAGTAGCAGCTTGTACTGCAAATAATTTGATATATTTCACATAATTCAATTGATCTTATGAGACAGTCTACTGAAAATATAGTAGAAGTTTATTACCCTAGTCTAACATTTTAATCTCTCAGTGAAGTAGTATTGTTTCACGTGCATAGAGCAGAAAAAGTGACCCTTTTATTTTGTAGACTATTCTGAATTCAGTTAAAGGGCACATCAGTTTAGAAAGTTAAAATCCAGTGTATTTTTTAAATTTAACTTGTTGTGGGTAAAAAAATAAGAATATAAATTTCAGTTCATAGAATGTATAAATCATGTGTCCACCAAAGTTACTGAATATCTTGGTGGAAAATAAAGACTCCTAAATGGTTAAAATCAAACAATCAAAAAAATAAATAAAAGCAAACAATAACATACACACATACTCTTCTGAACACAACAGGAAGCTTCTCTAGGAGGCACTTTCTAAACCATGGTTTAGAAGCACTACAACAGTGCAGCTGTTAGAAACCAATTATAGCCAGGTAACTGTTTGTTTTCATATCTAAATCTGTTTGTCAATCAGGGGAATGCCGTGAATCAGGAAAGGATATCTCGTACAAACCACAGTAAGGCAGAGTATCTGGAATGGGTCCAAGCCACAGGAATTAGGGTAGGAGTATAGATGGAATCAAAACCATACATACGCACATGGCTGCTGTCTTTGACCAACTTTTCAAATAGACTCAGAAGTAGAGACTATTGGAGAAAAACATCAGTTTTCTATTGAGAGTAGTCTGATTTTAAGATTTCTTAGAAGCGTGTTGTTATTTATAGAAAAGTGATTGTAGAAGACATCTTTTATGGATCTTCAAATGTAAGACATTTCTAAAACTGGCTCATAATTATCATTTCAAAATGAAGTTTAAGCTTATCTTTCAAATTAAAAAATAAGCATGAGATATATATATACATATATCATTATATATATGTGTATATATATGTATATCTGACCATAGTTATAAACAGGTAGGCTTTTACTACTTTCAAATTCATTTATGGCAGTTTCTAGCTTATCTAGCTACTTATGAAGAAACTTTAGTTTTATCTGGACCCAAGAATACACTGTTACTCAAGTTAGTGAAACCACCTCTACTGTTTAAATATGCAGCTGTTGTGCTATGGTTGCAAAATTTCAGGAGACAGTGAATTATACAAAGAATGACTTACATAAATCTATATAGCTAGATGTTTTTCCATGCTGAAATGTGGGTAAACCTACTGAGACTCTGAAGTTTAAGTTGGTGACATCAAGGAAACAAATAGAAATTTATTAAGAAAGCTAAAGAAAATGAAATGGGCATGACCATTCTATGGTTTTGCTTAAACACAGGCTTTCACATCCATTGAAAGTCCTGGATTTCTTGTTAACTGCTTACTGAAAGGAGCTATTTTATTTTGCCAGCCAGAATTTAGTGCCAATAGGCATTTGCCTCTTGAAGAAGGAAATGGCAACTCACTCCAGTGTTCTTGCCTGGAGAATCCCAGGGACAGGGGAGCCTGGTGGGCTGCCTGCCGTCTATGGGGTCACAGAGTCGGACACGACTGAAGAGACTTAGCAGAAGCAGCAGCAGCAGCAGGCATTTGCCTCTAAGCATGATGGCTCTTCTCTAACCTTCATGGTTGACTATGTATTTTGTAGACATGTCTATCATGGTTTAGGGTTGCTCTCCCAGATGGATTCTGCAGAGTATTTTCTTACTTATCCCAGGTTCCTTTCTGTATATCATTAAGTTTCGGTGTTAGGAAGAGGAGGAGGGGTTAGCTACTACCTGGTATGGCCCTCTCTATACCTGTGCCATCTTTTAAATGTTTACAAAGACTCATTTGAGATGGAATCAGAATGAGTGATCAAGAAACAAAAGAGAAGTGACGAATGAGATGAAATGAAATACTGGAAGAAATAGTCATGCTTTTCTTTGTCTAGAAAGAAGAGTTTGCTTAAGATTGCAGAAAAGGCTCTGAGGATATTTTCTGTATATATTTCATAAAGAAAAACAGAGGTAAGACCAGAAAAAAATTCCTTTTACCCCTCATGATGAACTGATTTTTCTTGCGGCTGACACTGAGAAAAGCTTTCTTACTAGAATGTTAATCTCAGAATTTTAGAATTCATCTCATCCATCCCCTGATTTCAGGAAGGTATGTATTTGCAGAATCTCAATCAATCTACAAATCTTTTTTGGAGTGCATAGTATTTGCCCATCATTGTGTTAGGCTATGCAGTGTTTAAAAGTAAGTAAGTGAAGTCGCTTAGTCGTGTCCGACTCTTTGCGACCCCGTGGACTGTAGCCTACCAGGCTCCTCCGTCCATGGGATTCTCCAGGCAAGAATACTGGAGTGGGTTGCCATTTCCTTTTCCAGGGGGTCTTCCCGACCCAGGGATCGAACCCAGGTCTCCCACATTGGAGGCAGACGCTTTAACCTCTGAGCCACCAGGGAAGCCACGTTTTATATTTTCTACCACTCAGACAAGATAAATTCATTTTTAAAGACCTACAGAGAATTGGGAGAGGGGGGTACTGACAAAGCAAGAACTAACATTTATTGGGCAAATATTGTGTTTTACAGTGCTTTTGTATATCTTATCTCACTTAATTCTCTAACCAGTGCCATGAGGTATGGACATCATTGTCTTCCTTTTGCAAAGAAGAAAACAAAGGCTCAGAAAAATAATTTTCTCAAGACACAAAGATAATAATGGTCAATCTAGAATTTGAATCAAGAATTATATAATGATAAAACTTATGCTCTTTCCAGCAAAACATGCTAACATCTGTTTCATCATTATTGAGACATATTTCCCTGTGCATTTCCCAAGTCTCCCATACTACCTTTTTTGGGTTAAACAGAAAAGCAAAGACAAAACCAAACAGACAAATAAACAAAAAATGATTATCATTCTCTTTATGAAAATATGTTGTAGTCTTAACTGAACAGTTTTTTTTGTTTGTTTGTTTGTTTTGAGATTTGTGGAATCTTTTTCACTTCTTAATATGTATAGGTTTTTCCTTTCAAATTCTGTCACTGTAAATTTTCCCTTTTCTATTAGTTTAAATTCTTTAGGTTTGAGTATCTCACTTATCATTTATTGTGCTTAGGGGTTTTCTAATTTGCTATCAAGGGTTATTTCATGTTATTCTGGCTTTCTAGAATAATCAGATCTGTAATTAAACAGTGAATTATCACTGGTCATTAGACAGTTGACAGAGTGTCTGGATATGCCATGAGAGAAACTGTAGCATATAAACTTCGGTGATAGTGGACACTGGCTGGACTACCAGGACCCTTATTTTTCTAGGATAGTGGAGTATATATTTCTGTGTTTACAGCAGAAACTGATGAGGCATGAATAGAATTGTAATAAATAAATTCTATTGTGGTTAATTATTAAATTAAAACTATGAGAAACAGTTAAGGGAAGATTGTCATCTCTCCATTATGGTTACCCCTTACTATGCCTATAATCCATATCTCACATTGAAATCTATGAATTATTTGTCTCAAGGTTTTTTAATCCATGCTATAATTTTATGATTTCTCTGAAGATATTTTAGAAATCAGCTTTCTTCTCTTTTGCTCAAGAGGAAAAATGAAATAGCTGGTACTCATGGAATGAGAAGTATTTTGAATTTGGTGGTATACAGAGGACACTATTATTTTGAGAATTAAGTCACCAAATTGTCTTAAACAGCTTCTAATTCAAAACTTTCATTTCTTAAGAGGAAAGCCAAGGAAATCAGATCCAAGAGTGTATTTAAAAATCACAGGTTAGACAAATACCTTAGGTCTGACTAAAGTCATGAATGGGCATGTGAATACTAAATTTCCTTGGGGGAAAATGGAGCGGGGTCAGTCAGCACTGTGGAGCACAGGAACAGGAGGATATTGGTTACTGAAGCAGCTGAGTCACCCTTAAGTTATCAAGCAGAGATGCCCAAAAATACAAGTTAGAAGCATAAAACACATAAAGCCAAGTATCCAAGCACATATAGGCTAGATAACAGGAGTGAAGTGTGAGCTCTGCTAAAAATGAAAGTCAGGACATAAAGACTCAGAAGGCCTAGGTAGTAGATACTTGGTTTCTCAGCTCTGATAGGAGGAGAGAAGAAGTAGGTCACCACAAATGGTGCTGAGAAGACAGTTATGACCTCTAATCCTAGTGCAGAGATTGCCTATTCCTAGTACAATCCAGTCCTAGTACAATCTACTAAGTACCATCTACTTAGTACAGTTAGATACCAGTATTTATGGCTAGATAAAAGGAAGGATTTTCTAGATCACACTAAATCATTCCTGCTGCTCAGTACAACAGTTACTTGCCACATATAGCTATTTAATACATTAAAGTTAACGAAGATGAACATGCAGTTCCTCAGTCACACAAGCCACATTTCAAATGCTTGTTACCATGTGTTGCTGGACACATGTAGCTACCATGTGTAGCTGGCTACCAATTTGGACAGGAAAAATGTAGAACATTTTTTCATTTTCATGAGAAGTTTTATTGGACAGTGTTGTTCTGTATTATAACAGTCATGAAAGCCTTAGCCTTTTGGAGAGTCCTAATATTGTGAAAACGCAGTATCTATGCATTTCTGTAACAAGACCTGTCTGTTACATTGTACCTTAAAGAAGCCAAAAGATAATATTGTCAAATTTAGTGAGGATTCAGAAAACAAGATTTTGATGGAATAATTCTATTATATGAAGTTAGTTTTGAAATTGGGATTCATAATTTTCTTTTTACTAATTTGTATACTATTGGCAATAAATACATAGATTTTTTTTTCTTGTTGGAATGGATCATAACTTATCAATATATGCAAACTGCTGAAATGATATTAAAATCTATTTTCCCACATGTATACTGTGTTTGTTGAAGCATATAAGCTTTTGTGAATTATTTGAAATGTCTCATCTCCGCTGATGAACTGATGAGAAAGTGGATCCTTCTATCTTTGTTTCATCAAACTGTCAACAAGTAGGCTTCCTGTTTTGAGTTCTATTTTTCATTGTATTTAACATACATCTTTTTATATGTGCATTTTTATTGTATTTGTACAGATTTTGTGTGTTTAACTCTGCATCAGAGAAAGGCAAAAACATACACAGGAAAATATGGAAAGAGAGATAGGGAGATTAGACATACTAAAAAAAATGAATTGACTAAAATAAAATATGAATTTTTTTCTCTTCATAATAAATTCAACTCTCAGAGAAAGAGAGAGAACCACTTGCATTTATGTCAGTATCTAATATTTTTCTCTAATATACTAAACCCAAACTCCTGAATGTCACTCACTAAACTTTGTGGCTTCTAGTACATGCGTAAGTAGCTTCAGTTGCATCTGACTCTCTGCGACCCTATGAGCTGTAGTTTTCCAGGCTCCTTTGTCTGTGGGATTCTCCAGGCAAGAATACTGGAGTGAGTTGCCATGCCCTCCTCCAGGGGATCTTCCCAACTTAGTGATGGGAAGATCTCTTATGTCTCCTGTATTGTCAGGTGAGTTCATTACCACTAGCACCACCTAAGGAATATTCAAATCCCCTTGTTCGGAAGTACTACTTTTTGATTTAGTTGTGTTGGTTTTTGAACAGACCTAGTTTCTGATGTGGAACCAAAATACATGTGGTAGACATAGCTTGTTGAGTCTACACTGGCTCAAAATTATGGAAGAGGATGCCTGAGTAACAGGGAAATGCAAATTAATACAACAATAAGATATCATTTCGCATCCATCTGACTGGCAAAAATTAGGAGCTGGAATTCTCATAAAATATTTATGGCAGTATAACTTATATAGCTACTACTCTGAGAATGGTTTAACTATATTTGGCAAAGTTGATGATGTACATACTCTGTCAACTAACAGTTCAACTTTTATATTTACATCCTAAAGTTAGAGTTAGGGTTAGGGTTAGGGTATAAAGAAAGCTGAGTGCTGAAGAATTGATGCTTTTGAACTGTGGTGTTGGAGAAGACTCTTGAGAGTCCCTTGGACAGCAAGGAGATCCAACCAGTCCATCCTAAAAGAGATCAGTCCTGAGTGTTCATTGGAAGGACTGATGTTGAAACTGAAATGCCAATACTTTGGCCACCTGATGCGAAGAACTGACTCATTTGAAAAGACCCTAATGCTGGGAAAGATTGAAGGCAGGAGAGGGGAAAACAGAGGATGAGATGGTTGGATGGTATCACTGACTCTATGGATGTGGGTTTGAGTAAGCTCCGGGAGTTGGTGATGGACAGGGAAACCTGGCGTGCAAAGGGTCGCAAAGAGTTGGACTGAACTGCACTGAAAGAAACTCTTGTGCATATGCAGGAATGTTCACTTTAGAATTGTTTANGGATGAGATGGTTGGATGGCATCACTGACTCTATGGATGTGGGTTTGAGTAAGCTCCGGGAGTTGGTGATGGACAGGGAAACCTGGCGTGCAAAGGGTCGCAAAGAGTTGGACTGAACTGCACTGAAAGAAACTCTTGTGCATATGCAGGAATGTTCACTTTAGAATTGTTTATAATAGCAATCAAAATGAAGAAGTCAAAATAAACAAAAGCTATATATATATCAACATGTATGAGTTTGAAAACATAATATTAAATGGAAAAAGACAAAATTATGTATCTAGTATATAGATACAATTTATATAACTGAAAACATGTTAAAAAAAAACCATAGATATTTTCTTATAACTCATATGTAGTAATAGCATAAAAACAAGTATTGAAATGATAAACACTAAATTTAGTGTAACAAATATTTTTTAAAAAGCAGGCTCTTTCTCAGGGGCACAGGAAATAAACAGGAAATCCTTCAGTGTTAGAGGCATTAGCTTTCCTCAGGCTATTCATAGTGCTTGCTCTTTTCTTTACCAACAAAAACTTTACAATTGCTTTAGCCTCCTTTATTTATCATGTAACTCTCAGCCTCTTCTTTTTTTAATATAAATTTATTTATTTTAATTGGAGGTTAATTACTTTACAATATTGTATTGGTTTTGCCATACATCAACATGAATCCGCCACAGGTATACCCGTGTTCCCGATCCTGAACCCCCCTCCCTCCTCCCTCCCTGTACCATCCCTCTGGGTCGTCTCAGTGCACCAGCCCCAAGCATCCAGTATCATGCATTGAACCTGGACTGGCGATTTGTTTCGTATGTGATATTATACATGTTTCAATGCCATTCTCCCAAATCTCAGCCTCTTCTTGACTTTCTGTCACCGTGAGTGAGTGATATCAGTTATCTGAGTCTAAAGACAGTCAATTGGAAGAGTTTCTTTTTACAAAAACAAAACTTCCCTTATTAATGTGGCATTTTATATAGCACCTTGGGGACACCCTGTAAATCTCAACCCTATTTTCATTCATTTATGTTTTTCTTAATTTCACTCATTTGTTAAATATTTTGAGAGGCTTTTACATAGTAGGTACTTGGAATACATAGATGACTAAGAAATGGTCCCTACCCATAAGGAATTCAGAGTCTATAATAGCATACATGGGCGTCTTCCCTGGTGGCTCAGAGGTTAAAGAATCTGCCTCCAATGCCAGAGACCTGGGTTCGATCCCTGGGTTGGGAAGATCCCCTGGAGAAGGAAATGGTAACCCACTCCAGTATTCTTGCCTGGAGAATCCCATGGACGGAGAAGCCTGGTAGGCTACAGTCCATGGGGTCGCAAAGAGTTGGACACGACTGAGCGACTTCACTCAATAGCATACATAAATAATTATAACAAATATTCTTTAGCTCATGCTTCCTGGTGGCTCAGAGGTTAAAGCATCTGCCTGCATATGCAGGAGACCTGAGTTCGATCCCTGGGTTTGGAAGATCCCCTGGAGAAGGAAATGGCAACCCACTCCAGTATTCTTGCCTGGAGAATCCCATGGACTGAGGAGCCTGGCGGACTACAGTCCACAGGGTTGCAAAGAGTCAGACATGACTGAGCGACTTCACTTAGAGAATACTAAAGAGGAATTGATTAAAATATTATCTGAGTTTTTTCCCATTCAGAGTAAAGAAAAAGATTATCTCTAAAAGAAAGAAATCATTTGTATTTATAGATTGGTGTTGTATTTTCTCTGGTATCTCAAATGCATGACAAGTAGGGTTAATATTTATATTTCCAGCCAAGACCTCTGTTTTGAGCTCCAAATTTGTATATCCAATTTTCTACTATATGTTTTTACTTTGACCCTTTAATGTAATATGTCTAAAATAGTACTCCTGGTTTCTTTCCTAGATCAGCTGCACCTAAATTCTCTTCCGTCTCAGTAAATGGCAACTCTATATCCTTCTAGGTGCTCAGGTCACAAACCTTGAAATCAACCTTGATTCCTCACTGTGAGACGTCTGTTCCATTTGTCTCTCTCTGACCTTTGCCATGGGCGGGGTTCCTCACGCTGGCTTCGGGCATTATAATGAATATAACTAGCATGTAAGAGAAATAAGTATTAACCTTTAAGATTAATCATGTTAAACCTTAGGCTAAGTAAATTCCTTTCTTAGTTGTAACTCACTACACCCTCACCCTATAGGAATGCAACTTTATTTGGAGAGTGGCACCTGATTTAAGAAAAAATCACCCCTGGAAAAAATAAGTTTTCTGGTTAACTGACCGTTATCAGAAAGGGCCATAAAATGTCAGCAGGCCTTATGGCCATAAAATGATGTAAAACCCATAAGACCTTTGTATAATTTTATATGAAGCACCTGATTGTGACAAGGGTCAGGTCTGCTGACCCCCGTGTGACTCTGTATTCATCCCTATGTATAACAAAAAGTATATAAACAAACCTGAAAAATAAAGCAATCGGATCAGTTTCTGGAAAGACTGATTCCCCTGTGTCATTTCTTTCTTGCTCCCCATTTTCCTGGCTGAATTCCCATCTGAAATGTGGGTACTCATCAAGCCTGCTAATTCTGCCTGGGCTTCTAAGATCGAACCGGGGAGGCCTCAGTGCCTCCTCTCCTTTGGGAGAACGGAAAGACGCCTGTGGCCTACGTAGGTCGTAATCAGTGTTCCACATAAACCAAGTTATTCAGCCTCTTTTTCTCCACTAATATTTCCTACTACACTATCCGTTTCTAATCTCGCTCTATATCTGTAATTAAATAAGTTTTTTCCTAGGACGCCTACTCCGTCTCCCCTTCGAATTACCCTGGATCCACCAGGGCTGGACCCCAGCACCTCTCCATGCCTTCTAAATTTGCTCTGTCCTCTAAGAGCCCAATTCATGGACTGCATGAATGAGTTCTCTTCCTCTTTGACTTCCAGTTGGGTTTGACCAATAAGAGGCACTGAGGAGAGTTGAAGGAGAGTAAGGTTGATGTCCTCTTCCTTCCCCCAGCACTTCCCTTGGCAGATTGCTGTAGGTTGGTGTCACCTTTTCATTATCCTCTCCACTGTACTTGATTTTCCATCTTCCAGGAACCATTCTCTCCCTTGATCCTTCAGGCCTAGGTATAATAACAGCTTCATCCTATAATTAACTCCTGGAAAACCACTACATCTTGTTTTCCTTAAATTTTGCCCCATATTTTTGTTAAATGGTTTATTTAACTCTCCTCAAGTTATCTATTTTAAATGTGTCACTGCCATTACTCTGCTGCAATCCACCAATCTTTCTTGCTGAAAGTGAAAGTGTTAGTCACTTAGTCATGTCTGACTCTTTGTGATCCCATAGACGGTAGCCTGCCAGGCTCCTCCACGTCCATGGAATTCTCCAGGCAAGAATACTGGAGTGGGTATCCATTCCCTTCTCCAGAATATCCTCCCAAACCAGAGATCAAAGCCAGGTGTTCCACATTGCAGGCAGATTCTTTACTGTCTGAGCCACCAGGGAAGACCTTATTTTCTCCCTCATTTCCATAGAGTCTATTTACCATACAGCATCTAGGCTGATTCTTTAAAAACATGTAAAACATCACTCCTTTGCTTGTAAACCCTGTTAGATCTCCATATTAATTTGAGTAAAGGCTAAAGGTGCTATGATGGTCCAAAAGACCCTACAAGATAGATACAGTCTTCTCTTTGTCTAACTTCATCTCCTATTACTCTCCTAAAGGAAAGCTTTCCACTCCTCAGAACATTTCTGACACCAAAAATGTGAGTTTTCCACACCCAACAATTCTCCAGTTCTCTGTGGACACCAATTGGGTGTCCTATGATTTAATTCTGATACTAACTACCCAGAGTTAGTATAGACCTCCCAAGGGTTAAAGTCTTAATCTCACAAGACTGCCCCCCTTCCCCGGTTCAGACACTAATTGTAAGTCACAGGTCATCCCCAGGTTAGCCACGCTTCTGTCCAAATTGGCTGCAGATTAGCTCTTCAGATTTAACTGTTTGCTATAATGGCTCACAGCATTCAGGGAAACACTTCTTACCATAAATGGTTTATTACAAAGGATACAAATGAACATCCAAATGGAGAGGTAAATGGACAATGTCTAGAAGGTCCCAAGCACAGGAACTTCTGTCCCAGTGAAGTTTGGGGTACTCTAGCTTCCTGGCACAGAATACATTCAATAACCTGGCATTCTTGGATCATGTTCACTTAGGGTTTTTATGGAGGTTCCATAAAAAGCCTCTTGATGAAAGTGAAAGAGGAGAGCAAAAAGGTTGGCTTAAAGCTCAAGGTTCAGAAAACGAAGATCATGGCATCTGGTCCCATCACTTCATGGGAAATAGATGGGGAAACAGTGGAAACAGTGTCAGACTTTATTTTTTGGGGCTCCAAAATCACTGCAGATGGTGACTGCAGCCATGAAATTAGAAGAGGCTTACTCCTTGGAAGAAAAGTTATGTCCAACCTAGATAGTATATTCAAAAGCAGAGACATTACTTTGCCAACTGAGATTCGTCTGGTCAAGGCTATGGTTTTTCCTGTGGTCATGTATGGATGTGAGAGTTGGACTGTGAAGAAGGCTGATCGCCGAAGAATTGATGCTTTTGAACTGTGGTGTTGGAGAAGACTCTTGAGAGTCCCTTGGACTGCAAGGAGATCCAACCAGTCCATTCTGAAGGAGATCAACCCTGGGATTTCTTTGGAAGGACTGATGCTAAAGCTGAAACTCCAGTACTTTGGCCACCTCATGCGAAGAGTTGACTCGTTGGAAAAGACTCTGATGCTGGGAGTGATTGGGGGCAGGAGGAGAAGGGGACGACCGAGGATGAGATGGCTGGATGGCATCACGGACTCGCTGGACGTGAGTCTGAGTGAACTCCGAGAGATGGTGATGGACAGGGAGGCCTGGCGTGCTGCAGTTCATGGGGTCGCAAAGAGTCGGACACGACTGATTGCATAATCATGGCTGCTGTTGAGTAACTTAATTTTGAGCTTCATTGCCCTCCCTGGAGCTTTGAACTGGACTGAAACTTCTATCTCTAATCACGTGGTTGATTCCTCTGGCAGCCAATTGCCTTAAAGCTATCCTTTTAAAACTGGAACCTCTTCTACCTACTTAGCTTTATTTTTTTCTGTAGCATTTACTACATTTAAAAATGCTTTTCATTTTGTTGCTTCTTTTATTTATCATGTGGATTTCGCAACTAAAAGATAGTTGTGTGTGGGTTCACTGCTTGACCCAAGGTAAATAATGTATATTTATTGAATGAGTGGCTGAATGAGTAAGTAAATTAGAAAGAGGTACAAAAAGCCTGTGAGTGTTACAGAAGGCTATTTGGAGAAGCTGCTTTTGTTCTTCTGACTCCTCACTCTGGCTTCACGCTACCAGTATGCTATTGCATCTGAACAGGAGTGCTAGTTAGTTTATGCCTCAAGACCACAAGATCTGTCTGTTCACTTATAGGCAAATCTAAATTTTGAAACTCAAATACAAGATGTTCCTCTTTTCTGGGAGCAAATTCAAATATTTATTGAAAATAAAATACTTAATAAACATGTTTTTATGAAGAGATATTTGAACACCAGAAGAACAGCTATTTTGAGATTTTTTTTTAAGTCAGACACAACTAAGTGACTGCACTTTTGCTTTTCACTTTCATGCATTGGAGAAGGAAATGGCAACCCACTCCAGTGTTCTTGCCTGGAGAATCCCAGGGACGGGGGAGCCTGGTGGGCTGCCGGCTATGGGGTCGCACAGAGTCGGACACGACTGAAGCCACTTAGCAGCAGCATAAGCAGCAGTCTGTATACGTTAATCCCAAATTCTTAATTTATTCCTTTCCCCTTTGGTAACCACAGATTTTTTTTCTTTGTCTGTGGGTCTATTTCTATTTTGCATATAGGTTCATTTCTTTTTTTTTTTAGAGTCCACATATATGCAATATCATATGATATTTGTCTTTTCTTGTCTGGTTTACTTCACTTGGTATGATAATCTCTAGGTCCTAGAAAAGGAAAAAGTTCCTTTTTTAACTAAACATTGGAGATAGAAGGCTCAGGTAGACAAGACCATAGATAGTTTTCTTTCTATTGAAAGAAACAGCAGTTGTAGAATGTGTTTTGCTTTCTAGTATGATTATCTTTGAATTGTATATTGTTCGTATAATCTAGTTTGGCTATATTTTAAAAGTCAGATTATAATAAATGGATTTGCAAGACCAAAAACTTTATTGTATAAGATAATAATTTTTTCATTAGCAGAAGGGCTTCCCTTGTGGCTCAGCTGGTAAAGAATCTGCCTACAGTGCAGGAGACCTGGGTTCAATCCCTGGATTGGGAAGATCCCCTCGAGAAAGGAAAGGCTACCCACTCCAGTATTCTGGCCTGGAAAATTCCATGGACTGTATAGTCCATGTGGTCACAAAGAGTTGGATACAATTAGGCTTCTTTCCCCTTCATTAACAGAAAGAAAAACTAAGTGATAGAGATAATTTAATTAATTTTTTTTTTTTTGGTAAATAGCAATTTAACTGAGGGAATTTGTCAGTAGATCTGCTGAGCAATTTTATTATACCATATATACAAGATTTTTCTGCCTTTTCCTCAAACATTCTTCACACTAGAAAACTTCATTTAAGACACTAAAATTTAAATCAGATATAAATTTCAGTTAAACATTTGTGTCCAACTCTTTGTAAGCCTGTGGCCCATAGCCTGCCAGGCTCCTCTGTCCATGGGATTCTTCAGGCAAGAATATTGGAGTGGGTTGCCATTTCCTTCTCTAGGGCATCTTCCCAACTCAGGGATCGAACCTGCATCTCTTATGTCTCCTGCATTGATAGGCTGGTTCTTTACCCCTGGAACCACCTGGGAAGCCCAAAAGGTTGGTGTTCCCACACCGGGAGTTGAACCTGGGCCATGTGGGTGAAAACCAGGAACTACAAGGAATCCTAGAAGGTGCTTTATTTTTTAAATTAATGTTTCACAGAAATTTTTTAAAAGGGACAACTTCTATAATATCAGAATAGGTAGACAAGAAGATAAGAACTTCTTTTGTGAATAAATTTTACTATGTCTTGACCACTGATATATATTTTTTCTTACAGTCTAATTGAATATGTTCAAACCCTTGTAATTTACCCTAGGTTTGTCATTGGATTTTGAAAGAAACATCAGTTATTTTCTGGACAAAGAACACATTTATTGAGCTTTTTTTTTTTTTTTAACCTTTGTTCATTTAATTATTTTTTGCAATGACTTTATTGAGGTATAATTCAGATACCATGAATTTCATCCATTGAAGGAGTACAAGTCAATGATGTTTTTAGTATATGGTTTTTCACAGAGTTGTACACCTATCACCACAGTTAATTTTAGAATATTTTCATCACTGACAAAGAAATCCCCTACCCTTTAGCCGTCACCCTCCATTTATTCGCAAATTCCCTAATCCTAAGCAACCACTAATATACTTTCTGTCTTTGTAGATTCCCTATTCTGGACATTTTATATAAATGAAGTTATATCTGTTTTTTGTGTTGGGCTGTTTTCACTTAGTAAAACATCTTCAAGGTTCATCAATGCTACAATATGTATTAATACGTCATTCTTCTTTATTACTGAAAAATATTCCTTTGGGGCTTCCCTGCTGGCTCAAATGGATTATATGGATATATACCACATTTTATTCATCCATTCATCAATTGATGGACAAGGAATGTTTCCATTTTTTTTTGCTGTTTTGAATAATACTGCAATGAACATTGGGTCATATAGTAACTCCGTGTTTAACCTTTGAGGAAATGACAGATGACAGACTGTTTTCCAAAGCAGCTGCACCATTTTGCATTCCTACAAAAAGTGTATAGTGTTCTAATTTCCCCATATCTTCACTCTCATTTAGCAACATTGAATAGCATATTTTAAACAATATTCATTCCAACCCCAAAGAAAAGCGATGCCAAAGAATGCTCAAACTGCCGCACAATTGCACTTATCTCACACGCTAGTAAAGTAATGCTCAAAATTCTCCAAGCCAGCCTTCAGCAATACGTGAACCGCGAACTTCCAGATGTTCAAGCTGGTTTTAGAAAAGGCAGAGGAACCAGAGATCAAATTGCCAACATCCGCTGGATCATGGAAAAAGCAAGAGAGTTCCCGAAAAACATCTATTTCTGCTTCATTGACTATGCCAAAGCCTTTGACTGTGTGGATCACAATAAACTGTGGAAAATTCTGAAAGAGATGGGAATACCAGACCACCT
>SJYT01077470.1:85564-112829 GCA_006410635.1 Cephalophus harveyi
ACCTGCCTCTTGAGAAATCTGTATGCAGGTCAGGAAGCAACAGTTAGAACTGGACATGGAACAACAGACTGGTTCCAAATAGGGAAAGGAGTACCTCAAGGCTGTATATTGTGCTTATTTAACTTATATGCAGAAGGCAATGGCACCCCACTCCAGTACTCTTGCCTGGCAAACCCCATGGGTGGAGGAGCCTGGTGGTCTGCAGTCCATGGGGTCACTAAGAATCAGACACGACTGAGTGACTTCACTTTCACTTTTCACTTTCATGCATTGGAGAAGGAAATGGCAACCCACTCCAGTGTTCTTGCCTGGAGAATCCCAGGAATGGTGGAGCCTGATGGGTTGCCATCTATGGGGTTGCACAGAGTCGGACATGACTGAAGCGAATTAGCAGCAGTAGCAGTAGCAGCAGAGTACATCATGAGAAATGCTGGGCTGGAGGAAGCACAAGCTGGAATCAAGATTTCCAGGAGAAATATCAATAACCTCAGATATGCAGATGATACCCCCCTTATGGCAGAAAGCGAAGAAGAACTAAAGAGCGTCTTGATGAAAGTGAAAGAGGAGAGTGAAAAAGTTGGCTTAAAGCTCAACATTCAGAAAACTAAGATCATGGCATCTGGTCCCATCACTTCATGACGAATAGATGGGGAAACAGTGGAAACAGTGTCTGAATTTATTTTTTTTAGGCTCCAAAATCATTGCAGATGGTGACTGCAGCCATGAAATTAAAAGATGCTTACTCCTTGGAAGGAAAGTTATGACCAACCTAGACAACATATTAAAAAGCAAAAAAATTACTTTGCCAACAAAGGTCCGTCTCATCAAGGCTATTGTTTTTCCAGTAGTCGTGTATGGATGTGAGAGTTGGACTATAAAGTAAGCTGAGTGTGAAGAATTGATGCTTTTGAACTGACTCTTGAGTGTCCCTTGGACTACAAGGAGATCCAACCAGTCCATTCTAAAGGAGATCAGTCCTGAGTGTTCATTGGAAAGACTGATGTTGAAGCTGAAACTCCAATACTTTGACCACCTGATGTGAAGAANGTATGGATGTGAGAGTTGGACTATAAAGTAAGCTGAGTGTGAAGAATTGATGCTTTTGAACTGACTCTTGAGTGTCCCTTGGACTACAAGGAGATCCAACCAGTCCATTCTAAAGGAGATCAGTCCTGAGTGTTCATTGGAAAGACTGATGTTGAAGCTGAAACTCCAATACTTTGACCACCTGATGTGAAGAACTGACTCATTTGAAAAGACCCTGATGCTGGGAATTATTGTAGGCAGGAGGAGAAGGGAATGACAGAGGATGAGATGTTTGGATGGCATCACCAACTCAACGGAGATGAGTCTGAGTAAACTCTGGAAGTTGGTGATGGACAGGAGGACCTGGTGTGCTGTGGTCCATGGGGTCGCAAAGAGTCAGACATGATTGAATGACTGAACTGAACTGAACTGAAACAATATTTGACAACAATTCTGTTAGATAGGGCCTTGGGAAGCATACTATGAACAAAGCTAGTGAAGGTGTTGAAATTCCAGCTGAACTATTTAAATATCTTAAAAAATGATGCTATTAAAATGCTGTACTCAATATGTCAGCAAATTTGGAACACTCAGCAGAGGCCACAGGACTGGAAAAGGTCAGTTTTCATTTCAATTCCAAAGAAAGGCAATGCTAAGAAATGTTCAAGCTACTGTACAATTGCACTCATTTCACATGCTAGCAAGGTGATGCTCAAAATCCTTCAAGCAAAGCTTCAACAGTATGTGAACTGAGAACTTCCAGATTTACAAGCTTTATTCAGAAAAGTCAGAGGAACCAGATGTCAAATTGGGAACACCTGTTGGATCATACAAAAATCAAGTGAGTTCCAGAAAAGCATCTGTTTCTGCTTCATTACAGTAAAGCCTTTGACTGTGTGGATTGTAACAAACTGTGGAAAATTATTAAAAAGACAGAAATATGAGACCACCTTACCTGTCTCCTGTGAAACATATATGCAGGTCAAGAAGCAACAGTTAGAACCAGACATGGAACAACAGATTGGTTCCAATTTGGAAAAGGAGTATATTAAGGCTGTATACTGTCACCCTGCTTATTTAACTTATATGCAGAGTGCATCATATGCAATGCCAGGCTGGATGAATCACAAGCTGGAATCAAGATTGCAGGGAGAAATATCAATAATCTCAAATATGCAGATGACACCATCCTTATGTCAAGACAGTGAAGAGTAATTAAAGAGCCGTTTGATGAAGGTGAAATAGGAGAGTGAAAAAGCTGGCTTAAAACTCAACATTCAAGAAACTAAGATCATGGCATCTGGTCTCATCACTCATGGCAAATAGATGGGGGGAAAGTGTAAACAGTGACAGATTTCATTTTCTTGAGGTCCGAAATCACTGCAGACGATGACCACAGCCATGAAATTAAAAGACACTTGCTCCTTGGAAGAAAAACTATGAAAAACCTAGACAGCATATTAAAAAGCAGAGATATCATTTTGTTGGCAAAGGTCCATATAGCCAAAGATATGGTTTTTCCAGTAATCGTGTTTAGATGTGAGAGTTGGACCATAAAGAAGACTGAGTGCCAAAAAATTAATTCTTTTGAATTGTGATGCTGGGGAAGACTCTTGGACAGCAAGGAGATCAAACCAACCAATCCTAAAGGAAATCTACCCTGAATATTCATCAAAAGGACTGATGGTGAAGCTGCAGCTCCAATACTTTGGCCACGTAATGGGAAGAGCCAACTAATTGAAAAAGACCCTGATGCTGGGAAAGACTGAAGGCAAGAAGAGAAGGGGGCAGTAGTGAATGAGATGGTTCGATGGCATCACAGACTCAATGAACATGTGTTTGAGCAAACTCTGGGAGACTGTGAAGGACAGGGAAGCCTGGCAATATATGTTCATGGGATTGCAAAGAGTTAGTTAGACACGACTCAGTGACTGAAAAACAATAACACCTGCTAGATATTACAAATTTTATTTTATATATGGAGAAACAAAAGCTTAGAAAAACATAAATAATTGTTGCAAAACCTTAAAGCTAGAAAGCATTAGAGTTAGTTTTCAAACTCAGTTTTATTTAAACACCTTTTATTCATTCTAAGTTTCTGTTTATTATTTCCAGAAATATTTTAGAGAATCACTTACTTTTAGCACATATTTGAGTGTCTAATCATGTTTAGGAATTGGGGAAATAGTTCAGTTTGCTTATAGACTAGTGAGATTGGTGGCTCAGAATTGCATGCAAAGAGGTCGGCAAATTTAAAGTCTCTTTTAATACTCTTAAAGATTAATTAGAACCCCAAAGCTTTTGTTTATGTGGTTTTTGTTTATTGATATGTTTAGTATTAGAATTAGAAATTAAAACTAAGAAAAATTTTAAATATTATTTATTGTTTCTTGAAAATAACAGTAAACTTAACCGTCATTAAAATAAGTAAAACATTTTAGAAAAATAACTATAATGTCTAAAAATAATTTAGTGAGAATAGTGGCATTATTTTACTCTTCTACAAATTTCTTTAATGTCAGGCTTTATAGAAGACAGATGAATTCTCATGTCTGCTTCTGCATTTTGTCTGTTGCAGTATGTTGTTTTGGTTGAAGTATGGGAAGTATCACACATACATGTATCTAGAAAATGGAGTTCTTTAATAGTATTTTTCAGATATTTCTGAATGTTTTTTGTACTATATCAAAGTTTACAAGTATTATAAAGGTTAATTGCAGTTTGGAATCTAAAGCATAACGAATTCTTCATATTTTAGTATATTACATTAAAATTCATTGGTCTGACTTGCACTTTGAATGGAACTTTTACCAGTGTATGATTTCATGACCTGTATTTACATTTGGAAAATGTTGATTCATTGACTTATACAGAGTTTCCAAATATTGGCATATTTTATGATATAATATAGATAAACCTCGTCCATTAACATCACTTTTATTAACTTGAAAGCACAGATATTATTATCGAAAACAAATACAATCAGTTACTTTGCTTGAAATGAAAGTCTCAATTTGTATTATTTTTGAGAAAATATCTCTTAAAAATCCAAGTTTGAATAATCATTCTGTACCTGTCAGTCAGTTCTTTCAAGTAAAAATGATATCCTAAGGAAAAAGCAGTTATTTTCAGCCTCAAAGAATCACACAAGTGTTTTTCCTCAAGAAAACCATTTTAACATGCAGCAGAAATACTTTATATGTATTTCCTGTTTAGTTACACTATTTCATAAACAATACTCTTAAGTTGGGATTTAGTAAAATTATTGTTTTTTACTTTCATTCAAGAATTTTAAAATGAGACATTTTAAAAAATAATTTTAAAATGAGACATTTTAAAAAATACATGGTTGCAAAGAATTAAGTGACCACTAACTTGTACAGTTCAGAATCACTGACACCAGCAATTTTACCCATCCTTGTTTTTGTATCAATAGAGTAAATGTAAATACAGTGAAAAGGCAAAAAAGATCATAATAAACTTATAAAAATAGTTTTATGTCTATAATTTAGGTGCATGATTGTTATATTCGTACCCTGGTGTCCAAATGTTTTTGGAAAGTATAAATTGAATGTATAGAAATCAAGCAATAGATGTATAAGTAATGCTAGTGTAAGGAATAGGCATTCTTTTCCCAGAAATTTAGATGTTTACTTTTGTTTACTCTTTGATTGTTGTACAGTTTACACACAATTATTTAAAATATAGCCAGGACATGGAAGCAACCCAGATGTCCATCAGCAGATGAATGGATAAGAAAGCTGTGGTACATATACACAGTGGAGTATTACTCAGTCATTAAAAAGAATACATTTGAATCAGTTCTGATGAGGTGGATGAAACTGGAGCCTATTATACAGAGTGAAGTAAGTCAGGAAGAAAAATACCAATACAGTATCAGTTCAGTCCAGTCGCTCAGTAGTGTCTGACTCTGCGACCCCATGAATAGCAGCACGCCAGGCCTCCCTGCCCATCACCAACTCCCGGAGTTCACTCAAACTCATGTCCATTGAGTCAGTGATGCCATCCAGCCATCTCATCCTCTGTTGTCCCCTTCTCCTCCTGCCCCCAATCCCTCCCAGCATCAGAGTTTTCCAATGAGTCAACTCTTCGCATGAGGTGGCCAAAGTACTGGAGTTTCAGCTTTAGCATCATTCCTTCCAAAGAACACCCAGGGCTGATCTCCTTTAGAATGGACTGGTTGGATCTCCTTGCAGTCCAAGGGACTCTCAAGAGTCTTCTCCAACACCACAGTTCAAAAGCATCAATTCTTCAGTGCTCAGCTTTCTTCACAGTCCAACTCTAACATCCATCCATGACCACTGGAAAAACCATAGCCTTGACTAGATGGACCTTTGTTTGCAAAATAATGTCTCTGCTTTTGAATATGCTATCTAGGTTGGTCATAACTTTTCTTCCAAAGAGTAAGCGTCTTTTAATTTCATGGCTTCAGAAGCACAAGCTGGAATCAAGGTTGCTGGGAGAAATATCAATAACCTCAGATATGCAGATGACACCACCCTTATGGCAGAAAGTGAAGAGGAACTAAAAGTGAAAGTGAAAGAGGAGAGTGAAAAAGTTGGATTAAAGCGCAACATTCAGAAAATGAAGATCATGGCATCTGGTCCTATCACTTCATGGCAAATAGATGGGGAAACAGTGGAAACAGTGTCAGACTTTATTTTACTGTTTCCCCATCTATTTCCCGTGAAGTGATGGGACCAGATGCCATGATCTTAGTTTTATGAATATTGTGAGTTTTAAGCCAACTTTTTCACTCTCCTCTTTCACTTTCATCAAGAGGCTTTTTAGTTCCTCTTTGCTTTCTGCCATAAGGGTGGTGTCATCTGCATATCTGAGGTTATTGATATTTCTACCAGCAATCTTGATTCCAGCGTGTGCTTCTTCCAGCCCAGCATTTGTCATGATGTACTCTTAGTGAAGTGAAGTTGTTCAGTCGTGTCCGACTCTTTGCGACCCAGTGGACAGTAGCCTACCAGGCTCCTGCGTCCATGGGATTCTCCAGGCAAGAATACTGGAGTGGATTGCCATTTCCTTCTCCAGGGGATCTTCCCGATCCAGGGATTGAACCCGGGTCTCCTGCATTGCAGGCAGACGCTTTAACCTCTCAGCCACCATGTACTCTGCATATAAATTAAATAAGCAACCCAATAATAACTGGCCAAACATCTGAACAGACCTTTCTTCAAAGAAAATACGTGGATGGTAAATAATCACAAGAGAAGACGGCACGTTTATTAGGGAGTCAGGAAAAAACCACCACACAGCTGTTAACACGGCTACAGCTTGAAGGACCAGCTACGTCAAATGTTATCAGGGCGCGAGAGACCGGGCAAGCCCCCAGGCTGCGGGTGGGCAGCATGCTGGCCACCTCGGAACGGCTTGGCGGCTTCGTGGAGTGAAGGCATGCCTCCGTGCGGCCCAGCCACCCCTCCCGGGCGTGTGCCCCACACAGACGCGTGTGCAACGCTCACTGCAGCGCTGTTTGCCACAGCCCCAAACGGGGCGTGGGCGCAAGCGGGCAGGTGGCCTCGGCAGAGTGCAGCTCATCCGCGTGAAGGGGCTCTCGGACACGCGCCCCGCGCTGCCGTCCGCGGGGTCGCAGAGAGTCTGACATGGCTGAACAACTCCCAGGATGGACACAGCCTGCAGAGAGCACGTGCTCTGCGGTTCCATTACATAAAATCTGAGGAAGAGCGACTGACTATGGGCTCTCCTAGGAAGGAGAAGCGGAGGGAAAGGCGGGCGGGGCCCTGCAGTGGGCGGGGCCCTGCGGCGGGCGGGGCCCGGCGGCGGCTCCTGCGCTGATGGTCGCACCCCTCAGTTACAGAATGTCAGCACCCCTTTGATGCGAAGACTGCGGCACCTCAGGCTCAGCCTCGTGGAGGGCTGCCTGGACACGCTGCAGCTCACCTGGGAGGACGCCCGGCGGCGGCAGCTGGAGCAGAGCTCCACGGACAAGCTGCTGTGCGCCTTCCTGCAGAGCCCCAGCGACTGCACCGCTGTCGGCCTGGTAACGCCCCCGGACACGCGCTGGGCCCCCGCCGTGTGCCTGACCAGCCACTGGGAACCCAGAAGGTCGGGGTTCACAAACGTCCCCCGAGATCTCTGAGCAGAGGGGCTCTCTGCCCCGGTAGCTCCCAGCAGCCCCCAAAGGCCCGTCTGATTGGCTAATGAGACCGGGGTCTTCCTGGGGGAGGTGCCCCTTCCCAAGGCGAATGCTCTGACGGCTGGGTCGCCACAGGAAGGCGTCCATAAAGGTGAGCTGCCGTCTGTTAAAAAGAGGAGGAAAATGTGTTCTGTTCTTAGACTGTTTTAAGATTTCGTCAAGTGTGGACCCAATTAATTTGACGTAACTAAACGAACCAAATGAGTCCTAAGTGGAACTCAGTACAAACTCGTGCCCTTGTCAGCTCAGCTCAGTCCCGTTCCGCAGCTCGGTCCCGTTCCGCTCTTTGCGACCCTATGGACTGCAGCGCGCCAGGCCTCCCTGTCCATCACGCACGCCCTCCTTGTCAACCTGCCCCAGACTGAGGCGCCTCAGCAGACTCTGGGACCTCCCAGCACCTGAGCCGCGGGGGCCCTCGCACACTGCAGGGCTGGCGGAGGGTGGGCCTGGGCGGGCAGCAGCGGCGG
The DNA here is from genome assembly GCA_006410635.1 of Cephalophus harveyi. NCBI lineage: Eukaryota > Metazoa > Chordata > Mammalia > Artiodactyla > Bovidae > Cephalophus > Cephalophus harveyi. Next base: position 93,248 of record SJYT01077470.1, read on the forward strand.
CCCTTGTTGACCGGGGTGGTTTGTGCCCCTGAAGAAGTGGCTCAGCCTGAAGCACAGCCTGGCGCACGCGGTGCTGGCGCAGCTGGGGAGCCTGCAGTCGCTGAGCGCCGACTCCGAGGCGCCGCAGCCGCGGCTCCTGGGCCTGGCCGGGAAGGCCCTGCACCTGCTGGCCGAGCACTGGGACCTCCTGCTCCCCGCCTGCTACTGGGAGGAGAGCCTCTGGGTGCGTTCTGGCTGGCTCCCAGACTGCCCACTCGGGCTGAAAACAAAAGCGCATTCAGAGCTCACTGGGTCTTCGTAAGAACTGGGGTGGAAACAGGCCTTGAATTGTCTGGGGTCAAGAAGTGTGGTGTGGGCTGTGGAGGGAGGAAAGGCGGGCCAAATGCCTGACCCCCGGAGGAAGAGTGGGAGGGGGAGGAGGGGCAAGCAGGACAGGCCGTCCTCAGCGGGGCATGCCACTCCCGCCCCGAATGGGGGTGTCCCCGGGCTTGAACCCATGCCCTCTGCATTGGAAGCTCAGAGTCCTAACCACTGGACCACAAGGGAATTCCTGAGAATCTGCATTTTAATAAAATCTCCAGGTGATTTGTGTGCACATACAAATTTGACTTAAGACTATTTCTGATCTAATTACCTTCCATAAAATGGCTATTATTTTGAGGTCAAAAACCTTCTTCCACTCTTGTTGACCACTCTTGACTCTGTCTCTTATACACATCTAGATGTGTATAAGAGACAGGTCCAGGGAAGCCCTCCTCCTGACAGCCACGCCAGTGCACCCAGGACCACCCTCTTCTCTCCAGTACTTACCCCTGCCAGGTTGCCCTGCAGGCCTGGTGCCCCTGAGGAAGCCCCTTCCCCTAGGAAGGGATTCTGGTGCCAGCCGCCACCATGGGAGCTGCTGGTCGTCATCCTAAACGCCTCTGTAGATGTCAGAAGGCACCTGCCCAGGTGCAGCCAGGCCGGCCCCAGGGACCTGGCCGGGTGTACAGCCCTGGGGTCAGCTCAGTGGCAGCTGTCTGGGTCTCCAGGCCCTAAGACGTGACTCGTATTTGGGTGAATTGGTGGCGTTTTGGCCCTGCATTCAACCAGTATTCACTGAGCACCTGAAAAGGTGGTTCTGAGTCAGGTAGATATGGACCAGACCTGTGGTCCCGCTTTGAGCGGGCGTCTGTCGAGGAAGCTGCACTCACCACACGCCCACTCGGAGGGGCTACCCGCCTCTGTCTTATCCCCGCAGACCCAGGGCTCCCCCAACCTGAGTCTCCTGGGCCCGCTGCCCCCCTCGCCTCTCGAGGACCCCTTCAGGGTGCCTTGTCCTGCAGAGGAGACAAGAGGAGCCTTGTGATACCTTGGCCCCTGGGCCCCTGGGGCAGATGGGCACCCGCTCCCCCAGGCCTGGTGCTCGAGGGAGGGGATTTGCAGGGCCTGAAGGGGGGCGGCACAGAAGGCCACCCCACAGGCATGCCAAGGCTCCTCCCCGCGGCACCTGCTAGGTGCCGGCCTCTCTGCCAGGCCCCCACCAGTCACCTGAATCAGTGAAGGATGGGCTGCAGCTAGCCTGCCGTACCCCTCACCCAGGGGTCCTGCAGAGACGCGCATCCACACTACCCCAGGCACTGACCGGAGGGGTGTCTTCCGCAGGGGGCCGCTGAGCTGAGCAGCCTCAGGGGTCTGGAGGTCAACCAGGAGGACCCGGAACATGAAGGGCCCTACAGTGAACTGCCATCCTTCAGGGCCACCCCCGAGGAGCAGAGGAAGGGCTGGGATGAGAGGGTACGCCGGCCCCCGCCCAGCCCCAGGCCGCCCAGCCCCAGGCCGGCGGCCCCCAGAGCCCGCTGAGGCTGAGCTCCCCCTGCAGAGGCGGGCGGTGCTGGCCCGGCAGTACCTGGCCCAGGCGTCCGAGGTGCTGCTGCAGTGTCTGCACGGGGCCCTGGGCAGTGGCCTGCTGGACGTCGCCGCGGCCGCCGGCCTGGAGATGGTGGAGTGCGTAGGCATCCTGGAGCCCGCCACCGCCTGCCAGTTCCTCGCGCTGTCTCAGGTGTGCTCTGCTCCGGGCCCGTTCTGCAAGGCCCTCCTTGGCCACTGGGGTGGGGGAGGCCCCCCGAGACCCCGGTGCTCCCTCTGCCGGAGGCCCCACCCACCATGCTGCGACTGGGCTCCGCTTTAAGGACGGCGCTCATTGGGGGAGGCACCCCGGGTTCCAGGAGGAGGGGGTCCGGCCCCCATCACGGTTCCTGTGGGCACATGAGCAGCAGAAGCCCCCAGGCTTGTGTTCCTGGGGCTCGGGAGAGCAGAGCGCTCTCCTCTCTGCATCCTGAGGCGGCAGGCCCGCGGGCTCAGCGGTGAAGGCTGCCTCGCCCGGCCTCTCGGCTGTGCCAGCCACCTGGAGGAGCGCCTGGGTGCCCACCTGCCACGGACAGTGCCTGGGCCCCCCGGCAGCCTCTGCGGTCTGTTTCAGAGCTGCTCGGCCTCCGAGAGGATGCGTGATGTCCTGGTCGCAGCCACAGCCAACACCAGCAGCTCACAGCTGGCCGCGCTGCTGCAGCTCCAAGACAGGCTGAAGCGCCAGGAGAGGACGTCCACCAACCTGTGTGCCAGCGTGGAGCAGAGACTGGCCGCCACGTCCAAGGTAAACGAGCCGAGGCCACCCTCGAGCCCGCCCCACCCCGCAGCTCTGTGGGTACCCTCGGACCAGGTGCCAGCGTGGAGCAGAGACTGGCCGCCACGTCCAAGGTAAACGAGCCGAGGTCACCCTCGAGCCCGCCCCGCCCTGCAGCTCTGCGGGTGCCCTCGGACCAGGTGCAGATCCCGGCCCTGCCTCCCGCGTGCTGTGTGGTTCTGCGAGAGCTCCTCGCCCTCTCTGAGCTGCAGCTCCTCATGGGCCCAGCAGGGAGAGCAGCCCACCTTCAGCATTGGCGAGACTCCGCAGACTCACAGTACAGACACCCAGGCCTGCGATGGTCGCGAAGAAGCGAGGGGAGCACGGGGCTCGAGGGAGTCCATTCGGTTCATTCTGTGTTTGAGGAAATGTTTCCTGTTCGGCCGAGTCTTGGAATTTAACTTTGGAAGAAATTGGCAGAGCGTGGCAGCTAATAGGACCTCCTCTTTTATGTGGACTAGCAAATATGGATTGGAGACTTGAAGAAATTAAGCTTGATGAAATTGAATACAGAAAACAGGCCAGAACACTCTGGTCAAGCCCACCCTCCTGCCCCGCGGGGCTCCCACGGCCCCTGGTGCAGGCAGACCTCGCACCCCTCCATCCAGGCTGCCTTCCTCCTCTGACCAGTAGGGACGGGATGACTCTCTGTGAGGGCCCGTCCTGTGTGTGCTGGGGTGTTAGCGGTAGCCCTGGCCTCCAGCGCCTTCTCACGTGACACCCCAGAAATGTCTCCAGGCCAAGAGCCCTGCCGTGACCCAGGGACAGGAATCCCCCCTCTTGCAGGGCGGGGCCAGCCTGGAGGAGGTGAGAGGCAGTCTGTAAACCCTGGGAAGACTCATCATTTGAAAGCCCGGCAGTCTTCTGCTGAGACACGGTACTGGAGGGGATGCCCCAGTGGCCCGGTCCCCAGCCCGTGAGCACCAGTGACAAAGCTTCAAATGTGTGAACAGAACCAACTCAATTAGGAGCCACAGACAGATCTTCGGCTCCGTGGGGAGGCTGGACCCATCGTCGCGGTTGCTGGTAGAAAGAGAAGATGAACCAGCAGCAACCTGCAGATGTGTGCGGGAACGTCCCTGAGTGCAGGAGGCCTGCACGGACTTGGCCTGACGTTCACGGGACGAGGAGCCGAAGGAGCCGGCGCGCCTGCCTCCAGGCGTGTGCGGACCGTCACCGGCCGCGGGACGCCGCAGCAGATGCCAACGCGCTGAAATCACTGAGTCTGTTTTCAAACCACAAGGAAATTAAAACATAAATCAATAACTAAAAGACACATGTAAAAAACACAGTTTCCTTGGAATTAAACAGTATGTCTGGCATCATCAATTGGTCAAAGAAGAAATGACAGTGGAATTTACAAAATATTTTAAATTGACTTAAAGAATGAAAATACTATATATGAAAACCTAGGAGACTTGTCTAAAACAGTGTTTAGGGGAAAATGTACATCCTTGAGTACAAAAAGAAAGCCTTGAAAAACAGTGATTTAAACTTTGATTTCAAGAAGTTAGAATAAAAACATCTAAGAAAAAAGGAAAACCAATGAGAGAGAGAACAACAGAAACCATGAAATTAAATCATGCATATGGCAGAGGAAATCCGTAATAGCAAGAATGGGCTCCCGGGGGAAGACTGCTAATAGCAAAATTGATAAACACTTAGGGAGACCTGACAAAGGAGGGAAGACAGAAATCTCAGGATAGGTAATATGACATCACGAGATCCTTCAGACATCAAAAACTAATAAGGGGTCGCAAAGAGTCGGACACGACTGAGCGACTGAACTGGACTGGACTGAACTCTAATAAATTTGACAATTTGAACGAAATGGAAAAATTTCTCAAAAAATATAACCTACCAAAGCTGACAATAGAAAATCTGAATAACTTAATCTCTTTTCAAGAAGTGAAGCCTTAACACCGTTACAAAGAGAGTCCCAGACCCAGTTGGCTTCACCAACAAATTCCTCCAAACGCTGAAGGAAGAAATGATCCTTCAGGGACCAGGAGCAAGAGAAACACTCCCTGACTCTCTCCAGAAGACCCAATGAGGACCTCACATGCGGGGAAAATCTCTTATCACCCTGGACACAAAGTGTCAGCAAGAAGACCCGACTGTGAAAGGGATAACGCGGGAGGATCAGATGCTGTGCACCGTGCGATCTAGTATTTCACCTCGTTCAGTACAGTCCACCGTATTAACAGGAGGAAAAGGAGAAATTGTAAGGCCATCTTGATAGATGCAGAAAAGCTGTTTGTCAAAATTCAACACCAGCCCGTGATTTCAAAAAATCAAGATAGGAGATAATTTTATTTATTTTTAATTGAAGAATGATTGCCTTACGGCGTTGTGCTGGCTTCTACCAGGCACCAGCATGAATCAGCCTTGGCTTTACCCCCGCCCCCGCCCACCTCCCTCCCCAGCCCCGGTTTTCCCCGGTTTGGGTTCCCTGAGTCACACGGCAGCTTCCATCGGCTCTCTGGCTTACATATGGTAATGCATGTTTCCATGTTACTAAGAAGATAATTTCCTTAATTTGATTAAAAAAAAAAAAACTTTAAAACTCTAAGGCAAAGATCATACTATACATTAATTTTCAGAAAAATTCTGAAAACTTTTCTCCTAGAGTTGAAATGACACAAGAAAGCTATCACACTTCTATTCAATAGAACAGTTAAGACTAGAAAAAGGAGTAAAGGGCAGAAGCATTGAAAAGGGGGAAGTAAAAGTGATTATTCACAGTCAGCGCGACTGTGGGCCTTAAAAGTCAGCATCGCTGAGACGCAAGGCGCAGACGGTGGGAGGCCACGACCCACGGCTGTACCGACGATCGCGTCTCTACACGCCAGTCACAAGCCGCGACGGCGTCTGCATAACACCGTTTCCAGTGACGTCAAAACCAACCAAACACCTAAGGAAACTCTAACAAAAGATCTATGGTCTCTACCCCCAAACCACAAACCTCTCTAAAGTGAAGTGAAATCGCTCAGTCGTGCCCGACTCTTTGCGACCCCACGGACAGTAGCCTGCACCAAGCTCCTCCGCCACGTCTGGGGGAGGAAGACTCCGTGTGAATACGTCTGTAAGGAAGCGCCAGCTTCAGAAACAAGATAGCAGGACCTGCCTGAAGCGGCAGAAGAGACGACAGAGAAAGGCCAGGAACAGGCCCCCCCCCGCACACGCCTGACACACGTCGAGGGCGACACTCGGCGGGAGGGGACGGTGCAGCCCCGCCCGGGGGCCGGCTCCCCCTGAGATGACGCAGCGGAGCTCGCAGAGGACGCTTTTGGAGACGAGCAGAGGTTGCTTTTGGAGACAAGCCTCCTCATCACCTGGAAGGAGGTACAAACTCACTGCACGCTGCGCTGCGCGGACGCGAGGAACCTCTGTTCATCAGAACCGCAGCCCCGGAGTCAAAGGCAAACCCCAGAGGAGGCCCAGGAGTGACCGGGAGCTGGGATCCTGTGTGGAGAAAGGAGGTGGCCCGCTCTCAGGCAGAAAAAGACTGACCCTCCAATAGAGGAAGTTCACAAGGCTGGACTGTCACCGAAGATACCCAGATGGCCAGTAAACTTCTGAAACGATGCCCAGGTTCACTGGTCCTCGGAGAAATGCAAAACTTAAAACCCCACCCAAGTACTATTGCATGTCCACCAGAGGGGTGGAAAGCACCCAGGGCTGAGAGGAGGGGCCCCCGGGGCGGGGGAGGTAGGGTCCGTCCACTTTGGAAAGTGAGTCCAACCCAGCAACTCTCCCTGCGGGCTGTGGTCCCCAAGAACAGACGTCACAGCAGTATTTGTGCCCGCTGGCCACAGACGGGTGAGAGGCTGTGCCTCCAGCGTGGGACACTGCAGGCAAGAAGGGCAACAGCTGCCACGGTGCCAGCCTGCAGGGACCCGGGACGCTGGGCGTGGCCGCTGGGGCGGAGGAGGTCTGGCCCCTGTGACCTATCCCCCAGACTGGGGAGCGGGTCTCCCCCTGCTTCCATCCATCTGCGCCGCTGGGACAGGCGATCCCCGCGCCCTCCGCAGTGGACCTGAGTGTGCACACCGGTCAGCCGCCGCAAGCCTGACGCTCATTCCATCAGAAAGTGGGGAGAGGGTGGGAGCGGCTCCTCTCCGGGGGTGGTCTGCGGGCTGTGTGGCTCCTGCTGCAGACCCGCGGGAAAGGGGCGGGGGGCGGGCGGGCTGAACCGCACCACCCAGGGGCTGGGAGACTGCGGGCCTCCGGGCCTGTGTCTGCTGGGGGTCGGGGGAGGCGCCGCGGGGAGCGAGGGGCGGAGGGGCGGAGCCGCCGGGCCCTCCGCGGCGCTGGGTCCCCCCCGCCTTCCCCGGCGGTGCCCGGGCGAGGTCCGCGTGCTGCTGCTGCCCCTTGGCGGCGGCCGCCGGCCCGGACTGACCCCAAGTGTCACCCGCAGGCTTGGCAAAACCTCTGGGTCACCGAGCAGCACTTTAACCTCTTGAATGACATTCCTCCCACGACGCGGGTCGTCTTTCTGCACCACTCCAGGGACCGGTGAGGCCGCCCCCCTGTTCCCCAGCTGCTCCCCAGGACCCGGCCTCCGGCTCCGGCGGTCGCTGTGGACTCAGCACGGGCTGGGGTGCGGGGCCCGTTGGGTTGGGGTGGGTGGACCGTCCCTCTGCCAGGGTGCCCAGGCTGACGGGTATGACGGCGGGGAGCCGGGCACAGTGCCGCGTCCTGCCAGCACACAGCCCTGGTCTAAAGGGCACGGTTGAAGTGCAGCAGAACCCCTGGCCTGCCAGCCTCGGCCACGCTGTAGGGGGCCGTGGGGGGTGGGGGGATGCTGTGTGGCCCTGTGTCCTGACTTGTCTGAGGTTCAAAGGAGGGGCTTATGTAGGGGGGGTGGCACAGAGCCTGCCTCTTCTGGGCTCCTCTGGGACCCCACCCTGTCCTGCCCACAGGACCCATCTGTACGGCGCCTCCTACGATAAACCCAAGTCCATCCCTGCGGCCAAAGGCAGAATACTCCAGACCGGGGGTGAGTCGTGCCACAGCACCGCCCTCTGCAGGGTGGGGGCGTCCCTCGGGGGCGGGACAGACAGAGACACATCCAGGCATCTTTGCCAGGTAGGGAGGGGGCGTCAGAAGGAAGCAGCAGAGCCTGGCCCGTGTGCCTCCCACTGGGGAGACCCCCTCCCAACATTCCCTCTCCAGCTCCCTCCTCAGCCTCAGCACTTCATTCCACCTGCCCGTTCATTTACAACCACAGATAGAGAGCCGTTTGCTCTGTCCCAGAACCCCTGGCTACTTCCTGGTGCCCCAAGGGCCTGTCCCCGCTCCTGAACGTCAGCAGAAGTGACAGCACCCGCCTGTCCGCTGCCGGGGGACCGACCCCCGTTCCCTGCCGGCCCCTCACTGTGTCTGCAGAGCAGCCTCGGCATGCTGCAGACGCCGCCGTTTCTGTCCGCCTTCCTTCCCAACCTCTCTGGCCGTGCCCCCTCCAGCGGGGTTCTGGCGCTGACTCCTGGGGAAGGTCCCGAAGCTTTGCCCATAGCTTGCCAGCACCCCCCCACCCGCCCCGTCCAGGACGGTGGTGCGCAGGCTCCGTCCGCGGAGCTCCCGGCCTGAAGGGCGGTCCCGCCCCGTCCAGGACGGTGGTGCGTAGGCTCCGTCGCAGCGCTCTCGGCCTGAAGGGCGGTCTGCGAGGCCCAGCGTGGGGACGCGCCTCTGTCTCCGCAGGCTCCTGCCGGGTGGCTCGGGTGGCCGTGAGCCCCGCCGACTTCTCCCGCCTGCTGGCCAGGGTCCAGCAGTTCCGGGAGCAGGCCCAGGCCGAGGCCTACAGCAGGGACGTGGCCCTGAGCGCCGGCCTGGTGAGACCCGAGCCCACGGGTAGGGCTGGGGTGCCCTGGCTCTGAGCAGGGCCTTTCCTGGGGATTGCCTGCAGGGTCTGGCCCCTTCCCTCTGGCCGCCCGGGGGGTCCCCTCTGACACCTCTGACCTCCGCGGTTGTTTGGGTTGAGGAGGAGTCGGAAGGTGTGCCCCCGATGGGGGAGGACCGCGCGCTGCCGAGGTTCGAGGTGGTCTTGAAGTCCATGGAGCAGTACCTGCAGCCGCTGTTCCCGCTGCTCAGCTGCCCCCCGGAGCCCAGGTACTGCCCAGGGCTGCCTCCCGAGGGGCTCAGGCACAGAGTTCCAGCCGGACTACTGGAACCCTGGGGGCGGAGGGACATGGCGTCCCTCTGTCCCCACAGGTGTGCACAGGTCCCAAGCAGTGTGACACCCAGGGCGAGGGTGGGGGGGCGGGGGGCTCTGTGGGAAAGCTGGGGGGGGGGGGGGGGGGCTCTGTGTGAAAGCCAGCTCAGCCTCCGCCCCCGAGCCCTGGGGCGAGCTGAGCGGCTGGCTATGGGCGTGGGGGGAGGGGTCAGAGCTGTGTCTTCTTGGGGACTCTGAAGCCCGCAGCCCCAGGCTTCTTTCTGTGCGGAATCGGGTGGCGGATGACCCAGAGAGAGCACAGGCCTTCGGAGACAGAAGCTGGGCTCTGCCCGCCTGCCGTCGGGGGGATGTCTGGCCCCACCCCGGACCTTTACTGTGGGACGTCCCTGCCATGCAGAGCCCCGCTGCCCTCTGGTCTGGGTGTGGTGGGAGGGGAGAGCCTGGCAAAGGGCCCGGCCCCGTGGATCTGGGTTTTGGGAGAAGGAAGCTGGAAGGGTCAGCGCATGGACTCCCTGATCGGCCAGCAGGTCAGAGCGTCCTGATTGCAACGTGTTCACGTCCATGCCCCGGTCTCGGGAGACGGCCCCCCAGCAGGGAGCGTGGGGAGCCTCGTGCCCTGATGCTGCCCTGGAGACACGCTGCCCGAGGACTCACTGCCCCTTCTCAGTGATGTTCATGGGTTTTTTTCAACCTGAATCTGTGCCTTTGCTTTCAGAGCACCGATCCCCATGGTTGTTGCAGATTCTGGGAAAACCAAGGGCAAAGACAAGGAGAGGAAAGCGTCCCTGTCCCAGGGTGAGTGGGGCCTGGGGCCTGGCCTGTGGGATGGAGGCTGGCAGAAACCGCTCCGGATGGCGCTGATCGGTGCCCTGGTGGGCCACGTGCAACCCCCCGCTGCCCACGCCGCCCTCAGGCGCCCTGCCGGTGCCTGGGCAGGCCGAGGGGCAGCGACCAGGGCGACGTCACCGTCACCCTCGGGGGACGACCGCTGGAGCGGCCGCAGGGTCCCGGGAGCAGCACTGCCCCTCCCCTCACGGAGCTGCCCCAGCAGCCACGGCCCCTCTGGACAGTCCTCGGGGAGGGGGCTAGCGCACCTACCCGTCCCTAAAGGGGCTCCCTGGTGGGAGGAGCCGAGGCTCCAGCACCTGCCTCAGGAGTGCCCACGGAGCGAGGGCGGCCCTTGGCACCGCAGAGGACGCGCTGTCCCCCCACCTGGGCTGTGTCCAGGTCCCGGCTGTGCCCAGTTCGGCCTCCTGCCCAAGTCCCTCGCGGGGTGGGGGTGGGAGGTGTGAGGGGCGGGGTCTGTGCCTCCAGGGGGCGGTAGCGGCTGCGTCCCCCTCGCCGCAGTGCAAGCCGAGGTCGCAGAGGACGTCATCCTGATCGCGGACAGGCACCTGCTGGAGCTGCCGCTGGAAGGGCTCTCGGTGTTCGATGCTGGGCAGGTCTCCTCGCTGTCACGGGAGTTTTCTCTCCAGATGCTGTGCAATCGCCTCCGCAGAGAGGAGCCAGGTGAGAGCCCGGCGGACACCTGAAATGCCTGGATAAGATAAGAGCGTGTAACTCTTGTGAGAAGGCAGTTGTCTAAGTGGCCACGCTTTTCGGGGCCTCGGTGCGTTTGGAGGTGTTTAGGGAGCACCTTCCGTGAGCCAGCGCTCTGACGGCTGCCAGCACCCCAGGCAGGACCCTAACCTCCCTCCCAGCCTCATGAACTTCTGTCTCTAAGAAGGGGACTGGTGGTCACCAGCCAGCGATACAGTTGGTCATCGGTTAGATGGTGAGAGGCAGCAGGGGAGACGACCGGGAGGCCTGGCTTGGCCTGGGTGCAGGGGGAGCCGGGCGAGGTCAGAGCCTGCTCCGTGAGCCCGCAGGGCATGTGAACCCTCTCCAGGCTGTACATGTGTGCCCTGTGGTTTCTGGCAGGTATGTTTCACTGTGATAACTATCAAATTACATTAAAAACAGAGAGATTGGACTTTTTCACCCAAGATGAGGTGAAAGAGACCAGATATGCCCTTCCAGCTGAAACAACGAAAACCCAGACAAAAAGACGTGAAGCGCCTTGCAGACACTGGCAGCCAGGCAGTGGGCCCAGCGACCCTCAAGGCGGGAACAGGCAGGCGAGCCCCAGCCTTCTGCCTGGAGAGAGCCTCCGACTGCACAGGTGGGGGGCCTGGGCAGAGGCCAGAGCTCCCCCCAAGGTGAGCAGGGGACACACAGAGGGGGAGACACACAGAGGGGGCCCTCCGTCCCCAGCCGCGAGCCAGGCAGTGGAGGTGTGTGGGGAAACAGCCCGAGCTTATGGTTCCCGGCATCGGGCTCAGGGGCCAAGGGTGCTGCCTCTGCCCGTGGGAGCCGGCTTCAGTCCCACCACCAGAGCTGAAATACGCCTCAAGGCATCAAACTGTTTCCAGGTAACTTAAGGTTTCAAAATTTTTTAAAAAATTAAAAATTTAATTTAATTTCAAAATTAAAAAAAATCCAGGACCCAACAAGGTAAAATTTGAAATGTCTGACATCCAATCAAAAAGTACCTGCCTTCAAAGACCCCTAAAGAAAAGTCCATCAAAAGCAGAAGCAGACACAACGCAGGTGATGGAGTCAGAAGTTAGCAGACTGCTAGGCAGGCCCTGGACCTGAGGCCCACGCGTCGGGAGGCGGTGGGGGCGGGGGAGTGTGGTGAGCGGAGACGCGCAAGACGTGAAGTGGACCCGAACTGAGCTTCATGCCCTGGGCAGCATTACTGCAGCCTGGCAAGGCAGGAGGGAAGCCTAGTGAGCTTGAAGAGACTGAAAAAACAAACTGGGGAAAAAACAGAACAAAAACCCTGGGGAGAACCAAGCAGCAGTGAGCTGCTGGGCAAGGTAACGCAACTGACTGCTCCGAGGAGCATGTGAGTGCATAATTAGCTTTCCCCCAAATTTCATGAAAACTGCAATCTTGCAGACCCAAGAAGCTCAGTGAATCCCGAACATAACACACAAAGCAAGCCACAAGGGCCACTGTAGTCAAAGTGACTGAAACCAGTGGTCGAGGATTTGCAAGCAGCCAAGGGGAAAAGGGCCAAGAGGAGGTGGCAGGAGTCGCAGAAAAACCACGCCCAGAAGGTCCTCCCGACCCGGATAGTCGCAATGGTGATCACTCCCCTAGAGCCACGCGATGGTGATCACTCCCCTAGAGCCAGACCTTCACATCCTGCAGTGTGAAGTCAAGTGAGCCTCAGAAAGCATCACTACAAACAAAGCTAGTGGAGGTGATGGAATTCCAGCTGAGCTATTTCAAATCCTAAAAGATGATGCTGTGAAAGGGTTGCACTCAATATACCAGCAAATTTGGAAAACTCAGCAGTGGCCACAGGACTGGAAGAGGTCAGTTTTCATTCCAATCCCTAAGAAAGGGAATGCCAAAGAATGCTCCAACTACCGCACAATTGCCCTCATCTCACATGTTAGCAAAGTAATGCTCAAAATTCTCCAAGCCAGCCTTCAAGTGTATGTGAACTGTGAACTTCCAGATGTTCCAGCTGGATTTAGAAAAGGCAGAGGAACCAGAGAAGGCCCCCCTGTCTCTTATACACATCTTCCAACTACCGCACAATTGCCCTCATCTCACATGTTAGCAAAGTAATGCTCAAAATTCTCCAAGCCAGCCTTCAAGTGTATGTGAACTGTGAACTTCCAGATGTTCCAGCTGGATTTAGAAAAGGCAGAGGAACCAGAGATCAAATTGCCAACATCCGCTGGATCATGGAAAAACCAAAAGAGTTCCTTTATTGACTCCGACAAAGCCTTTGACTGTGTGGACCACAGCAAACTCTGGAAAATTCTTAAAGAGATGGGCATACCAGACCATCTGACCTGCCTCTTGAGAAACCTGTATGCAGGTCAGGAAGCAACAGTTAGAACTGGATCATCCGGTCCCATCACTTCATGGCAAATAGATGGGGAAACAGTGACAGGCTTTATTTTTTGGGTTCCAAAATCAATGCAGATGGTGACTGCAGCCATGAAATTAAAAGACACTTCCTCCTTAGAAGAAAAGTTATGACCAACCTAGACAGCATATTAAAAAGCAGAGACATTACTTTGCCAGCAAAGGTCCATCTAGTCAAAGCTATGGTTTTTCCAATAGTCATATATGGATGTGAGAGGTGGACTATAAAGAAAGCTGAGCACTGAAGAACTGATGCTTTTGAACTGTGGTGTTGGAGAAGACTCTTGAGAGTCCCTTGGACTGCAAGGAGATCCAACCAGTCCATCCTAAAGGATATCACTCCTGGGTGTTCATTGGAAGGACTGATGTTGAAGCTGAAACTCCAATACTTTGGCCACCTGATGCGAAGAGCTGACTCATTGGAAAAGACCTTGATGCTGGGAAAGATTGAAGGCAGGAGGAAAAGGGGACAACAGAGGATGAGATGGCTGGATGGCATCACTGACTCAATGGACATGAGTTTGAGTAAACTCCAGGAGTTGGTGATGGACAGGGAGGCCTGGCGTGCTGGGGTCCGTGGGGTGGCACAGAGTCGGACACGACTGAGCGACTGAACTGACCTGAAAGGGAAAAGATAGCTTGTGTGTCAAGGAGCAAATACAAGAGGTGCAGCAGCTTCTCAACCGAAACGGCACAAGCAGTGGAGGGCGCCTTTAAACTATTACAGAAATGTCTGTCAGTGTAGATGTTTTCAAAAATGACTCTCAAGAACAGTGGCGAAATTCTTCTTCAGAAACGGATGAGCTGAATTCTTTCAGCAGGCCTGCTCACCCCACAAGAAAGGCTGGGCATGTTCTCCAGGCAGGGAAAAAAGGGTGGGAGTCCACATCTACGCAAAGGAATAAACACCAGAAGCTGGAAAAGGGTGGGTGGGCATTAAAATTTTTTCTTAATTTAAAATCTCTTAAAGAGATGTTGACATTAAAAGGTAATAGCAATGTGTGGTGGGGTTTACAGCATTATATAAAAGGAACGTGTGGGGCAGCAAAGGCTGGGGGGTGGGGGTTATGTGCTGACCGACCACTGACCTGCGGCCAGCGCAGCAACTGGACACAAAGGCAGAAACGTACAGCTGGTACAGGATGAAGAAAATGAGACAGTCTCAAAGCAGCAGGCCTGATCAGAAGAGGCCAGGAAGAGGGGACATGGAGCAAAGCAGAGACAGGACAGGAGAAACAGAGCGGCAAGGTGGCGGGCTTGCGCCCGGACACACCAGTGATCAGCCTCCGTGCAAGGTCAAAACACCCAGATCAAAAGGTGAAGACCCCCTCCCTGAATGGAAATGCAAGGCCTGGCCCCAATCATGCTTCTTTAAGGAAATCCGCTTAAATCAAAGGACACTAACGGGCCAGAAATTAAGGATGGAAGAGACCGCGGGTGCCTGGCCTACTCGGAGCAAGAGCAGGAATGGGGTGGGTGGGCGGAGCCTGGCACAAGCCCCGCCCACTTGCACCCGTGTGGCTGGGAGTCCCGCCCCTTGCTCATTTTATGGGCTACTTGATGTCTTTGTGGGAATCTGTTTTGGCTTTTCGCCAGTGTTTGCCTTGGGTTTTCCAGGTTTCGCTCGTTCGGTCTGCATACATTTTCCGATCACTTGTCTGAACTGCTCATCTTCCCCTCAAGCTCGTCTCCACTCCTGTGCCTGGTACCTCTCTGTGGACAAAGTATTTGAATATAGTCCAGCGTATCCGTCTTCTCTTAACACCTCGTGCTTATGAGGTCTTTTAAACTAAAACGTGTATTTTCTCACCTGAAGACCATGAAGGTGTCCTGGGGCGTCCTCTGTGTCTCTTTCACCTGTCATGGTTTTGCCTTCCTTCCATCGGATACTGGTTTTTGTGTACAGTGTGAGGTGAGGTTTAGTTTTCTTTGTTTCCGCATGATGCCCCAGCTGTCTGCACACCATTATTGCAGAGCCTTCCTGTCTGCACTGCTCTGCATTGCCAGCGTTGTCTGGAGAGCAGATCATCCTGCGGGTATCCGGCGGTGATGCAGGACAACGTCCCAGAGATGTCCCTCTCCTGATCCCCAGGCTCCAAGAAGATGCGGCCTGACATGACAAAGGGGCCTTTGCAGATGTGATTAGTGACAGATCCTGAGATGGAGACATTGTCCTGATTGTCTGGGTGGCCCCGTGCCATCACCAGGGTCCTGAAAACAGGCGGGGGGCGGGCATGGGGGGCTGGGAAAGGCGCGGTTGCTGGCTGTGCTTGGAGCCTTGGGGAGGACCCGGCCCTGCCCTCAGCTCGGCTTTAACCCAGTGGGACCCCTTTTGATTTCTGGCCTCTGGAGCTGTTGCTGAAGCCCCTGCATTTGTGGTAATTCGTTACAGCGCCAGCAGCACTCACGCAAACTCTCACCGTGAGGCAGCGAGCACACCGCGAGAATGCGAGACGTCTCTCCCAAGCTGCTGCTGCCGCTGCTGCTGCGCCGCTTCAGCCGTGTCCGACTCTGTGCGACCCCACAGACGGCGGCCCCGTCCCTGGGATTCTCCAGGCAAGAACACTGGCGTGGGTTGCTATTTTCTTCTCTGATGCATGAAAGTGAAAAGTGAAAGTGAAGTCGCTCAGTCGCGTCCGACTCTTAGTGGGGGTAAAAAGAAGGATTCTGCACACCCCCGAGTGAGGAGTCCTCAGAGCCTGGAACCCTCAGGCTGGAGTGCTCTTTGAATGTTAATTATTCAAGGCAAACCTTTAAGGATAACCAGAAAAGAACACGACTGGTGTATAAATTCCAAACCAGTAAAGAGGGGAAATGAGTAAGAGAAACAAGTGAGCCGAGACCGCAGTCACGATACAAGCAGCCACGATGGAGACCCCCACGCAGAGCAGCGGGGCGAGGTGCTGAGACTTAGATCGTGAGCCAAGAAGGAGAGCGGCCCCGCCTGCCACTCAAGGCGAGTGAGCCAGAGCGCGCCAGTCGGTGCTGTCTGAGCGAGAGACTCCCGAGAGGAGCCACGGCTGCCGGAAGAGCAGAGGAACCCACGAGAGGAGGGCCGGGCGCCACGGAAGGGCCCCCTCCCCGCTGTGCGGCGGGGCCGCCCGGCAGCCTCGGGCCCCTGCAGGGCCGGGCCGTCCCTGTGGCCAAAGAGCCCCAAACGTGGGAAGCAAGCAGCGAGGACCTGCGGCAAGACCGTGGGGCCCACGCTGGAGATGGGAGAGTCCGCCCGCATCCACCACTGCGGGTCGGATGAGTAGAAAGCACGAACAGCTTCGCGGCCACGTGGACCTTGTGTCTAGAAATTAGAGAAGCGGGCTGAGGCCATGTGTGACTGGGTCAGATATCAGTTCCCAAAAGATGGATTTTTTTAAAATCCCCATAATTTTGGAAATTTTATAACAGTGACTTCTAAATAGCTCATGGGACTCAGAAGAAGTGACCACAGAAATGTTGAAAAGACTGGATTATAGCAGAATCGAGAAGGGTCTTTTACCTTTATGCTAGGAAAAGGGCTGCAGGCTTTACGCTGAGCATCTAATTCGGGAGGTTAGAGCAAGAACAGCACAAACAGAAAAAAAAAAGAAAAAAGAATGAACAAAGCAAAGGAAAGCCTACAAAAAATACATGGACAGACACCAACAAAACTGGAAGCAAAGATAAACACTGGTTGTTTGAGAAAATAAAAGAAACCTCATAAAATAGACACATACTTGTGAGAACGATCCAGAAAAAATAAAGGCACAAATATACAATATCAGAAATAAAAGAGACACAAACTCTAAAGAGCATCAGATTTAAGATAATAGAACATTGTGAACAACTTTGTGCACTATATTAAAAAATTTAGGCAAATTTTTGACAACATCCTAGAGAAAAAGAACTCGAGACTCAAGAAGAAAACCCCAACAGCCTTATAGCCAAGAAAGACCGAGCGACAGATTTACATTCCCCTAAAAAAACACCAGTTTCACCATTTTTTTCTGTTGAATTCTACGAAAATTCCAAGAAACCGTTCCTGTCAGTCTGTACATATCTCCCAGGTAGAAGGAAAAAGGCTGTCTTCTGCTGGTCAGTGGCGACCCTGACACCGAACTGCTCAGGAATAGGAAAGAAAAATACATTTCATCGCCCCGTCTGACCTTAAGACCCACAGATGTCACAGGTGAAGAGAGTAAAGGGAAAATGAACCTGTAAACATCTCAGATGATGCAGGTGTTCACAGTAGAAATTCTCAGCAAGCCAGGAGCAGAGTGAACGCCTCATCTTGATGGAAGAATTGCCCTGGCTGCCTCCCACGTGCCCCATAAAGTCAGGACTCGGCAGAGAGCCCCCAGGTCAGCCCTGACATGGTGCTCAGCCGGAGGCCTCCGCAGAGGCCAGTTCCCTCCACCAGAAGAGGGACGGGCAGGGAGCAGACGGTGTAAATTCTCAGGAGGCAGAGCAGCCAGCAAGCCGTGCCCCGCCTGCGGTGAGTGGGCCAGGCGGCACGCTCCCTGGCAGGTGCCCAGCGTGGTGTGGGAATGGTCAGGCTTGCGGGCCTGGGCGCCTCTGGCAATTGTTCCTTTCTTGAGACCTCCTGGCTCAGGCCTTTCCCAACCCTGGGAGCCTTTACATTTGAGGAATTACGGCCTTTTCAGATTTACCAAAATTAAAACCAACTGTTCGCGCTACTTGTTTCTACACTGAGGTGAGCTTCACAGACTATAAAGTGAGCCAGTTTCAAGGGAGCGACCCAGTGGCGTCTCGTGCGACCCGTCCTCGTGCCTCTGTCTAGCTCCACTTCCTGTTACTGTCTCAACAGAAGGGAACGTGAAGAAGGAGAGCAGAGGCAAAGACCGCAAGAAGAGGGGCACAACACGGCAGGCCAGGAAGGTAGGTGGTCCAGGCCCCACTGGGTCCCAGGGCCCGCGGAGCCCAGCGCCCGGCCCCTGGCTGGAGCGGGTCAGCTCTGCCCGCAGGCCGCACCCCCAGGGACGCCTGCCTGTCGCCACAGGGCAGCGTACCCCGGATCGTCCCCTCCCACTGCGTCCTCGTCGACTCAGACAGCTTCAAGTGTATCCTTTGATGCTTCACCCGCCCCAGACACGGATCCTGGGGCCTAGTTCTCCTTAACCAAGGCCCAGTTGTCGTGGACCCCTACGAGGAGGCCCAAGGCCCAGGTGAGCGCTCCCCGCCAGACACCGCCCACAGCACTGGGAACACGCAGGCCTAGATGCTGGCCTCTCAGCCTCTGCCCTGCCTCCACGTGGCCCTGGGTCAGCTCTTGCTACCCTGCCCGGGGGAAGGGGGGCGGTGGCCGTGTGCTCCAAGACCCGCCCTCTCTCGTCTGCAGCCGGGGCAGGTCAACAGGGTGCGACAGGCACCCCTGAACTGGCCAGGGGCCGCCCCCGGGTGTGGGCCTGTGGCCGAGGGCCGCCCCCCGCGGCTCCGGGACAATTCCTTGGCTCTTTGGCTGAGCTGGTTTTCAGTATCTTCCCAGCGGAGGGAAGGAGCGCCACCTCTCCACTCCCCGGGCCCGCTTGCCCGAGGAGCCAGGCCCCGGGCGCCCGCCACGCCAAGGGCCACCCCGTGTCCGCACCCTCGAGGCCCGTTTTGTCACCATCCCATTCTGGTTGCAGAAATGCTGACTCCTGTATCCGTGACCCGGGAAATTTTGGAAAGATTCCGAGACACGTTCACTGCGAAATGGACGGGGCACCTGGGCAATAAGCAGTTTCCCAGGTTGGCCTCTGGGTTGCGCCACCGGAGACCCCTTCCCCTCCCGCCCCGACGCCCTTGTGTCCTCAGTCCCTTCCTCCCTGCCCGGAGGCGCCTAGAGCCCCAGCGCCCGGATGCGAACTGGGCCCAGGGGGTGCACAACCCTCAACACGGTCCTCTACGGGCTGCCGCACCAGGCCATTGTGTGAGGGGCACCCGGCCCGCTCCCGGGGGCCTTCAACCTCCTCCCGAGATCCCTGCCAGGCTGCGCAGTGGAGCCCCCACCCCGTTCTGCACAGGGCGGCGCCTGCCCATCTCCACCGTGAAGCCCTGTCTCTTATACACATCTGGCCGCCTGGGCGGGGCGGGGCCTGCGAGCGTGGGGCCAGCTGCCGGCCGGCTCGTCCCAGCCAACGGCCTCGGGGACCTGGGCTCCCGGGCTGCAGGGAGGTCCCTGTGCTGCTTCTCAGAGCAACGACCCGGGGGAGGGCCGGAGCGGACCGCGGCAAAGGCTGCTCACGGCGGCGGCCGAGCCCGTCGCCTCCCCGCCCCCGCTCTCCCTCTTGCCTTGGCAGCCAGGCCGAGTGGGAGCAGCTTCTGGGCAGCTGCACAGGCTTCTTCTTCTACGGGATGGAGAGCTTCCTATCGCACATACTAGTGGAAAGGCTGGCTGCCATGAACTTGGAAGGTGAGACCTCGCAGGCCCGCCTCTCTGCTAAGCCCACCGGCACGGGGCTCAGGTCGAATTCGCACAAGAACAGAGCACACCCCATGTGTCTTACCAGGTGTCTCCTGTCCCCTGACGAAAGGCTGGGGGCTTTAGGGCCGCACAGCAGGGCCTGGGGGCGGGGCTAAGGCCCCTCCTGCCCTCCGTCCCCCTCCTCCATTTCTCTGAGAGCCCAGGCGCTGGCGTTGGGGCGGTCCACCCTTTTGGACTGGGCATGCAGAGTCCAGGAGGGCTGGGCCGGCATTTGTGGAAGGTGCTGGTCACGACTCTCCCCGCTCCCAGCTCTTCTGCTTGAACTGCAGGCTCTGGCCCCTTTTCCCATTTCCTCCTCTGTCCACTGGCACCTCATCACCCCGCCCCACCCGGTGCCTCCGTACCCCGCCCCCGTCCC
>SJYT01077470.1:122612-149103 GCA_006410635.1 Cephalophus harveyi
CCCCTCCCACATGTGTATAAGAGACAGTCCCTCCCCCTTCTCCGTAGGCTCCGCCCCTCCTCCACGTCCCTCCCTCTTTTCCCTAGGCTCCTCGCCCTCCTCCACAAGCTCTTCCCCTCCTCCAAGCCTCTTCCTCCTCCCCAGGCCACACCCCTTACCCGGGCTCCTCCTCCTCTCACAGGCTGTTCCCCCTCCCGCGCAGGCTCTTCCCCAGGGCAGGGTTTGGTGCCATGGCTGCTTATGAGATATTTTTCTCTGGATAAGTGTCCATATATTTAACGATGAAATGACAAGCTATTTAATGAAATGATGGCACATTTTCCCCAAGTGCTATTATATTAGAAGTGCTGTTAGAGCAGGCGGCCCCCACCGTGCATGTTTTCGTGGGTGTCTCACGCTTCACACACAACCCTGGCCCAGTTGCTGTTCTCCCAGGAGACACGCAGTCTTGTTTACCTGGGTGAAACTATTGATACCTGCTTTGTGAATAATGTGCGGTCGCTCCCGTAACTTGGTTGTGTCTCTGTTTTCAGAACAGAGAATTCAATATATTTACTAGATCCCAGCATTGATCATTTAGCCCTCCAGTCCCCACATGTGACTCCGGCCATCATGGGTGAGGAGGGCGAGTTAAGGTGAACGACCACAGTTGGGTTTCTTTTGCTTCTTTGTGCATTTCTGTCTCTTTATAACTCTTAAGGATTTTGGAGCCAGGTTTGTCTTCAGAACAGCGTGTAGCTTCCACTGCTACCAACTGTGGCTTTGAGTTGGACCTCAGAGGCCTTACAGTCTGGCCACACACGTCTGTAGGTCACCTGCAGACCGCCTGGTTGGCAGGGACGCCCCCACCTTCCTCACTGGGACCTCGCAGGTCTCCTGGAGGGGCCCCCGGGTCTCCACGCTGTGTCCTGGCCAGAGGAAGACTAAACGAGCAGAGAAGCAGACCGGATGACAAAGGGGAAGAACGGGGGGAACCACAGGTGGGAGGGAGGTGGAACACAGCCCGCCAGAGAATGGGAGACCAGCGGCACTGCCGGAACCACACTTCTCGGCAGGATGAGCTCGAGAACTTCAAGATCTGCTCAGTGGCTCAGAGGGACTTATCCGTACATGGGCATCAGGTTTGCACATGTACCCCGTGTTCCTCCTGGTACACTTGCTAAAGGTGGAAAATTGGAAAACCTAAGGCGCTGGCATATAGACTGTGGGACACCCACAAAGCTGCTTGGGATCCTGGGTCCTGCCCGGCGGTGCCATGCGGGTGCCGGGACACAGGTGGGATGGGCAGACGGGCCTGGACTGGAGAGTGTGTGTGTTAGTTCTGGGTGGGGGTCTTACACAGAGAGACCGCGCACGTGTGGCATCTTTCCGACGTTCGGTGCTCAGGGGTCATGTCCCTGGGGACCGGGGCGTGCTGGCCCCGCAGGTGCTCAGGCCGCGTCGTGTGGGAGAGTGAAGGGGTGAGCAGAAAGGAGGCCGGCCCCGCCGCAGCGTGGGCGCTGAGCTGTGGCAGACGGCTCCTTTCTCCATCCGGTTCAGTGTTTCACAACTGGCGTCTGTCACCCTTGCGACTGGAAGGAAAGCTCTGAGACAAAACTGCTTTCCACCCAGGTCTTTGTCAACTGTCATCTCTCCAAAGACGCCAGGATGGCCGCCCTGGCCTGAGGCCAGTAAGGATGCCTTGACGGCAGAGCCAGGATCCACTCTTCCGTCAGTCCGTCCCCACCGCGGCCGGAGCCCCCGGGGCCCAGGGAGCAGCCAGCCTGCACCCCGCACCCTCCTTTGTGCACGGGAGCCCCCCGTGTGCCCGGGACACCTGCGATGTGTCTGGGACCCCCCCGTGTGCCCAGGACTCCCACTGTGTGCCTCGGACCCCCTCCCCCATGAGCCCAGGACCTGTCTCTTATACACATCTAGATGTGTATAAGAGACAGGCCAGGAATAGAGCCGGCAGGCAGGGACCCCCCGGGGACTCTGCTGGAACCCCTGGTGAGGTGAACGTGGGGGGCCTGCACAGAGTCGAGTGGATGTTCTACAGAGGACTTCTGGTTTACTGTTACAAGTAAGTGAAAGTGAAAGTCACTCGGTCGTGTCCAACTCCTTGAGGCCCCAGCGCCCCAGCCCCAGCACCTTTCTAGATGTGTATAAGAGACAGGGACAACCCCTGTGCCCGGGACTCCCCCTGTGTGCCTCGGACCCCCTCCCCCATGAGCCCAGGACAGCCCCTGTGCCCGGGTGACCCCCTGTGTGCCCGGGACCCCCACGGGCCAGGCAGGAGGAGCTCTGGCCGGGAAGGTGGATTAACTTCCTGAGGTGAATTAAATTAGGCACAACCTCTTGGGACCTTTTGTAGGAAGAGGCAACCAGGCTGTGGAAGGCAAGCTCACGGGTCCCGCAGACCAGATTCCATACTGATGTCACAGGCCACCAGCCCCTGGGGGTGCCTGCACCCCCACCCCGTGGCATAGGGGTTTGGTGGCCTGGCAGCTGCACAGCTTTTAAGCCCTTGGGGGGCTTGGGGAGATGAGCCTCTGGGCCCAGCTCACTGCCTCCCCAGCCCTGGAGACCCATCTCCCAGACGGGGTGGCCAGGCGGTGGGTCTCCCAGACGGGGTGGCCAGGCGGTGGGCAGCCTGGGCTGCCCCAGGCACTGCAGGAGGCATGGGGCGCTCTTTGCCTCGCATGGCAGACACGTTCTTCAAACTCAGGGGACTGTTGTCCCCGTTGAGGAGTCTAGAGGAGAGGTGCCAGCCTGCGGCAGACACCAGCCCTGATCTGTGTGCCTGTGGGAAAGGCTTTCCTTCCACCAAGGACCCCTGCCGGCCGCCCCCTCACCCCAGAACGGGGCGGGGACCTCATCGTGCTTCCCTGAAACCCCTCCTGGTCCAGCCAGCCGCCCAGTGACCCTTTAAAAGTGCGAATGGTTTCCCATCAGCGGCAGCTCCTCCCCTGGAGATGACACCCCCCCCCCTTCTGGGATGGTCCTTGGGGTGGCCCTGCCCCAGCTCCCACCCCCTCACAGGTCTCCTGGAAGCAGGCCCTCCCCCAAGTAACCGTTGGGCGGCCTCAGTGACGGTGCAGGGGTCACCCTGTCAATAATGCCAACGTGCATCTGTCGGGCTCGGTCGTTAACTGGCCTCCTGTCTGCCGCCTCCACCCCGAGAGGCGTTTTAAGACCTGGGGACACGTGGACGCTCGGCCTGAGCGCCAGACCCCGCCCGTGGCGGGAGCGGGGAGCGGGGAGCGTCAGAGCAGCCCCCCACCTCAGTCAACGACAGCGGCGGGGCCCAGGGGTGGGGGCGACGCTGGTCACAGCGCAGCTGGACCCTCACCCTCCAGCAAGCCCCCACGGCGTCCAGAGCAGCCTGGAGCGCAGCCAGAAGCCCTTCCGGAAGCGTCCACTTGGCCAGCGCTGTCCAAGCCATCCTGGGAGCACAGCGAACAGGCTGGAGCCGATGCCCTAACACAAATCTTGCGCTCAGCGCCCAATTAGCACGCTTGGCACGCGGTCAGACCCCGGGAGAGCAGCCCCGGAGAGAGATCAGTGCGCGACTGCGCGTCTGGCGCGGGGTCCGGGGCGGGGGGCCTGGGATGCGCTTGGGGCTGATTTATGGCCGCCAGGTCTTTGTCCTTCCCTGAAGGAGACGCGAGTCTTGGGGCCCCGAGGAGCGCTTCTGAGGCGCCATGCGGCTGCACGTCCTCCCTGGGGCTCCTCTGCCTGGCTCCCGTTTTCACGGGCATGGGAGGGGGGGAGTGATTTTCAGCTCATGTCAGAACATTCGGGGCGCGTGCCCCAGCTGGACCCCTCCAAGCAGGGAGTGGGAGCCGCACTCCTGGGGGCTGGAGGCCCCCCAGCCCAGCCTGGATGTGGCTGCGAGGGACTGGGGGCCACGGGTCTCCAACAAGAGCCGAGCACCACCCAGAAGCAGAAAGCAGAGCAAAATGGCAACCCCAGAAAGGTGCTGGGGCTGGGGCGCCCGCGGGCCTGAGGTGGAAGGGGGAGAGGTTGAGGGGCAGGTTTGTCCATGCCTTTGGCCTGGACCACACCCGCAGGGGCGGTTCCCTCCTGAGCCCCTGATACTCTTGGCCGGAGCTCTTAGCAGCCTGGGCCCCTGGTGGATCGGAGCCTGTCCTGGACCAAGAACCCTGCAGGACCTTGGAAAAGATGTGTATAAGAGACAGCAGTTGGGTTTCTTTTGCTTCTTTGTGCATTTCTGTCTCTTTATAACTCTTAAGGATTTTGGAGCCAGGTTTGTCTTCAGAACAGCGTGTAGCTTCCACTGCTACCAACTGTGGCTTTGAGTTGGACCTCAGAGGCCTTACAGTCTGGCCACACACGTCTGTAGGTCACCTGCAGACCGCCTGGTTGGCAGGGACGCCCCCACCTTCCTCACTGGGACCTCGCAGGTCTCCTGGAGGGGCCCCCGGGTCTCCACGCTGTGTCCTGGCCAGAGGAAGACTAAACGAGCAGAGAAGCAGACCGGATGACAAAGGGGAAGAACGGGGGGAACCACAGGTGGGAGGGAGGTGGAACACAGCCCGCCAGAGAATGGGAGACCAGCGGCACTGCCGGAACCACACTTCTCGGCAGGATGAGCTCGAGAACTTCAAGATCTGCTCAGTGGCTCAGAGGGACTTATCCGTACACGGGCATCAGGTTTGCACATGTACCCCGTGTTCCTCCTGGTACACTTGCTAAAGGTGGAAAATTGGAAAACCTAAGGCGCTGGCATATAGACTGTGGGACACCCACAAAGCTGCTTGGGATCCTGGGTCCTGCCCGGCGGTGCCATGTGGGTGCCGGGACACAGGTGGGATGGGCAGACGGGCCTGGACTGGAGAGTGTGTGTGTTAGTTCTGGGTGGGGGTCTTACACAGAGAGACCGCGCACGTGTGGCATCTTTCCGACGTTCGGTGCTCAGGGGTCATGTCCCTGGGGACCGGGGCGTGCTGGCCCCGCAGGTGCTCAGGCCGCGTCGTGTGGGAGAGTGAAGGGGTGAGCAGAAAGGAGGCCGGCCCCGCCGCAGCGTGGGCGCTGAGCTGTGGCAGACGGCTCCTTTCTCCATCCGGTTCAGTGTTTCACAACTGGCGTCTGTCACCCTTGCGACTGGAAGGAAAGCTCTGAGAAGAACAGATGCCCCTGAACACCTGTCTCTTATACACATCTAGATGTGTATAAGAGACAGACCAAGAACCCTGCAGGACCTTGGAAATGAGGAGGTGACCCAGCCTTGGTGCCTGTTGGACGTTCACGTGGAAAGTGTGAGGGGGCGGGGAGCGGGGCCCCGGGGAGGGAGGAAGCCCAGGTGGGCGGGGCCGCGGGGGTGTGGCCAGCGCCGCCCCCTTGCAGGGGTGGAGAGGCTGAGGCCGGGCCGCCCATCAGATGGGGCCGCCCTGCCGAGCCCAGGTGCACCAGCCAAGGAGACTGCAAGGTGCCACCCTCTTAAGAAGCTGCCTGAGAAGAGCCCGAAAACAACTGGGCCTACGTCAGCGGAGGGTGGGCGTCTGTTCGTGCATAGGGATCTCCCAGCAGGCGCGAGAGGCCTGCGGCCACGTGCTCCCGGGAGGGAGTGACCCAGAGTCGTGAGGTCAGGTGACCGTGCCAGGCCCCGGGAGGCCACGTGGTCACAGCCGCCCCGTTTCTGTTGGACGAGCGAACAGTCTCACCCTGGCGGCTGGGCGCTTCTTTCAGGAGGAGGCTGAGGCCCGCACACAGCGCGGTGAGACAGCCGGGGGTCTGCGGACGAGGAGGAGGAGTGTGGTTCTGTGCAGGGCTCTGGGGACGTTCCTACGTGTCTCAAGACGCATAACTTTGAAAGAACAGGAGCTGGAGAAGGCGGGCTGGGGCGCGGGGAGGGGCTCTTCAGGGGGAGACGCCCACCTGCCCCAGGCTGGGGGCGGGGCTTCAAGCCCAGAGAAGCGGAAACTCGCAGCACGAGGCGGGGGCGGGGGCGGGGGCTTCTCGCAGGTCCGGGAGCCCTGGCCGTTGTCCAGGACGCCTCCTGCCGGGAAGGGCCGGGCAGCCCGGGCCCCCGGGCCTCTGCTCCCGGGTCTCTGCCGCCTGCTTTACAGACCTACTGGGCCCCTCCCACCTGCCAAGGGTCTTCCCAGGGCAGGTGCTTGGCTCAAAGCCCCGTTCAGGGACCCCCACACGCCCGTGGTGTCTGACACCTGAGTACAGGGATCTCCCTGGGGGAGCCCAGGCTTTGGGAAAACCCTCTGAAGCCTGGAACTGGGTTCACGTTCGTTGCTTGGCCCTGTGGCACTTTGCCCCCTGGGCGCCCCAGCCATGAGGGGCCCTTGCGGCTAGGTGCCGACTTGACGCAGGGGCATCAGTGCGGAGGGGCCCCGAGCGGACCGAGCAGAGTGAGCCTCAGGAAGGGTCCGAGGGGAGGGGGCCGCTGGGGCCTGGGTCTGAGGCTCACTGGTCATCTCATGGGGATTAGACCCAAGCGGAGTATGGGGGACAGGACTGAGCTACAAGCAGGGGGGGAGGGTGAAGTCGGGCCGGCGCCCCGCTGGGCCTCCTCCCGTGGCCCCCGTCCCCGCCCCCCAGGCCCAGGCGCACCCTCAGCCCGCAGTGACCCTTCAGGCAGTCACCCTGCGGGTGGCGCTGGGGGTCAGCGGAGCGGAGCGGGCTGGGGTTCTGCCAGCGGCCTTTCTAGGGTCGGCCAGGCGAGGGCACCAGCGGGACAGGCAGGGGTCCGGTCTTTCCGGCCCGGATGTTTGCGGGGAGGCGTGGGGTTTGCGCCCACCCCGCGCCCGCCAGGCGGCCTGTCCGGCTCCAGGGCCCGCACGCCTCCATCCCGACACCCCTGCGCCCCCAGCTGGCAGGCACTTGGTTCTCATGACCCACCAACCCCTGGTGTGAGCAGCCCCCTGACTCCGCCCCCAGGTGCAGTCTCCTCCTCTTGCTCCCGGAGGGCGAGGACTGGTCCCCGTGGGAGGACAAAGCCAGGGTCCTTGGCCCTTTGCAGGAAGCCATCGAGGGGGCGTGCTTGGGGCAGGGGGCAGCCCCATGACTTACCAGCCCCTCAAAATGGCAAATCTTCATCCGTTTGCCAACTCCAGAGCTATCTGCGTAGTTGGAGACGGGATCCAAGCTCCTTCCAGAGACAAACCCCCTTCCTCCCCTCCGTCCCCCGGCCCTACGGCTGAGGGACCACCTTCCCTGACCTCCCTCTTCTCAGCGATCATTGGGCTCGTTCCTCTGCTGCAGGGACTTGCGGGTTTTTGTTTAATGTTGAAGAGGGCAGCAGAGGATGAGATGGTTGGATGGCATCATCCACTCAATGGACATGAATCTGAACAGCTGCAGGAGACCGTGGCGGACAGGGGAGCCGAGCCTGCTGCAGCCCGTGGGGCCGCAAAGACCCCGGCGGCTTGGCGACTGAACAGCACCCAGTCGTGCCCGCCGGGGTGCAGGGTGGCGCTCGCTGTTCACGTGGCTATCCCCGAGCGCGCCTGACAGGGAGCATGACCCGATAAATAAACGTGACTAAGTCAAGATCTCTGCCAAACCGCGAGCTCCGCGCTTGCCCGCGACGTCAACGAGAGAGCGCGGCGAGGCGCACGGCCGCCTTCCTTGGCGGGGCTTCTCCTTCGGCACCAGGAGGGGGCATTGGCGGACCCGTCCGTTCCGGTGGAATCAGCTCGGGCGGCGCGACCCGAGGCGCTCCTTCCCCGAAGGACTCTCCCTCCCCTGAACGACCCCGGGGCGGGGAGGCGTTTCCTTCGGTCTTACCCGGGGGCGGAGGGGGCGGCTCCCGGGGAGCGCCGGAGGAGAAGGTGGGGCGGTGGCCAGGTGCCAAGCAGAGGCATGCAGCCCCGGAGTGCCCGGAGACGGCGGGCCGACAGGTGGAACAGGTTGAGCCTACACACCCGGAACTGGGGCGCTGGGGTCGGGGGTGGCGGTGGGGGTTGTCCCGTGCCACCGCGTCCGGAAGGGTAGGCGGGCGGGCGTCTGGGGCTTGGGAAACCCCGCGCGGGGCGGGACAGGGCACGTGGACAGGGCTCCGCGACACCCTCCGCCAGACAGCATGGAGAAGCAGCTGCCCTCACCCCGCTCTCCGCGCCCCCAACCCACTCTGGCCCCTCCAAATGGCACTCCGCGCCCCCATCCCGCACCCACGGCACCCAGCTCCCTGGAGAGCCAAGCACAGCCCCACTCGCGACCCCAAGCATTCCGGCCGCAGCCCAGGGAGGGCCCCGGGGCGCAAGCTCCCCCGGGATGCAGGGGTCGGCACTGCTTCCTCGGAGGGAAGGAGGATGCAGAGGCCAGAGCCTGGGGCTCGAGGAGCCGAGCGCGGCGCCCAGAGCGGCAGTGCTCCTCCTGCCGCCGGACCTAGGTCTCAGGGAGGATAATGCGCCCTGTCGACCGTCCCGGCGCGCCACGCCTGGCCCGCCAAGAGGACTTCAGCCTCAGCAATCCAGAAACTGCTCTCCCCGGCAGAGTCGGGAGAAGGGGGGCCGGCCCGCCCCTCACGTGGCCCATCCCAGTCCCCCTGGTCCCCCCCCCCAAGTCCTGACCTCCCGCCCAGATCAGAGGCTTGGGAGGCCGGGCCGCCGCCTTCCAGGAGCCCAGAGGGGCCCAAACCCAGCAGAAAAGGATCTGCGGCTGCGCTCTCGGGGCACATACGTTGTGCCCGAGGTGAGGGGCGCAAGCCAGGCCCGGGGCGGATCTCAGGGCTCAGCCGCCATAGTGAGCGCGGAGAAGCTCGATTTCCGGGGTCTGGCTCGGCTGGTGCGGATCGCCTGCGGGGCAGCCGCATCCGGATCCCGCGAGTGCGCCCGGCCAAGCAAGCGGGGAGAGAGAAACTCCCTCGCGCACAGGCTGCACCACACACGAAGCCGGCCGGTATCACGCGCGGCGGCACGCCTCCCGGGACAGCACGGGGCGCGCACACGCAAGCAGTGGGAACCGCCTGACGCCTGCCTGGGCCCGGCGGCCAGTGGCTTTCTTAGAGGCGGTCTGGCGGAGGGACTCGCAGCACCACGGACCCGTAGAACTGCCCCAAACGAAAATGGACCCCTGGAGATCTCGGTATCAGGGGACGCTGGGTTCCTGCCCAGAGCGAGAAGGCCGCTGTCGTTTGTGCCACCGAAATCCTGGCGGCCCGGGTGAAACGGGAAAGTCGTTGTTAACCTGCCGCACCAGGCCTGAGAGAGGCTGGCTGGCAGACACCGCAACCCGCCCCCCTCCAACGAATCGGCGGCCGTCGGTTGGTACGCGTTCTCGTCACGTTCCCAACGGGCAGCGAATAATAGTAATAACCATCACTTAATAATATGTGACACCACCCAAGAGAACCAGGGAGGCAACGTCCACGATTGTCCTCGGCGCCTCTTTGGCGCCTGCTCTCCGCAGTTTACTGCGATCTTATTTGAACCCCGCACAACCATCTACGCGGTGGGGGTAGTTCTCACCCCGAGGACGACACCACGCGCCCGGCGTGCCGGTCAAAAGGCCGCGCTTCTGCCCGCGGCCCCACGCGCCCCGTGACCCGGACTCAGTCTGCCTGGGTTCCCGACCCCAGGCTCCGGCCGCGCTTCGCGAGGGAGCGGCTGCGCGAAAGGTCCCGCGCGGCGTCCAGACCCGAGATCCGGGTTCAGGTTGCCTCCCAGGAATGAGGTGCCACCGCGCGACCGGGAAATGACCCAGCCCGGCCGAGTACAGCCCCGCGGGGCCGGGAGTGGACGAGGACCCGGTCCCATACCCACCACACGCGACCCGGCGGCCCCGGGACAGGCCTCGCCGAGGCGCCAGCCACTGGGTGGGGAAACAGAGCGGATTCTCGCGGGCCAAGTCTAACCTTCGGCCCGTGGACGCAGACATCCCGCTTCTCGCGCCCTCTGCATCCCGGAGCAGGAGGTTCTCGGAAATGTTCTCGGTCCTCCCTCAAACCTGGGGCCGCGACCCCGAGAGTGCCTGCCGGCTCCCCGCGCCCTCCCGCCGGCGCCTCTGCACCGAACGGTGCACCGCGTGTGCCGAGTGGATCCTCAAATCTGCATTCTCTCCGTGATAAAATATGCTCTCGTATTTTTTCCTGATTTCCCATTAAAACCTTTGCCTAACTAAACTCCCATCCAACGGGATTTATTTCGTCCCCGGGGAGATAAATCAGGGGGCAAATTTACGGCCCGGGAGGGACCCGCCGCGCTAATGGGCGCTTCATGGAGTGCGCGGCGGGGGCGCGCGGACGGCGGGCGCTGGCCAATGGCCGGGCCGCGGGCGCCCACAGCCAATCAGCGCGCGCGCCGCGCCGGGGGCCCCGCGGTTATCAACAGGAAGCTATTTGGTTCCTCTTCAATTTCATAGTTACCTTAGCCCTTTTGAAATAACAGATGTTTTACACTCTGTATGTTAATTTATTTCTGTTTACAATTTCATAAATGCAAAATTATTTCATTCCTTCGAGTTGACATTGATAAAGATTTGTTGGAATATCTTAGCAACTTGTTAAAAAACATCTGCAAACTGCAAGAGGAATCAAGTAAATATAAAATTTACTATATATATATATATGAAAACCAATGTATATTATACCCTCATAAAAGCTAATGTAAGATATCTTTTAGTAATTCCAATTTTAACCTTTGGCTCAATAATTCACTTATCCATTCAATCACAGTTAGATTAAACATCTACTTTGTGCCAAGTTAGGAGAAGGTGATGGCACCCCACTCCAGTACTCTTGCCTGGAAAATCCCATGGACAGAGGAGCCTTGTAGGCTGTGGTCCATGGGGTCATGAAGAGTCGGACATGACTGAGCGACTTCCCTTTCACACATTGGAGAAGGAAATGGCAACCCACTCCAGTGTTCTTGCCTGGAGAATCCCAGGGATGGGGGAGCCTGGCGGGCTGCCATCTCTGGGGTCGCACAGAGTCGGACACTACTGAAGTGACTTAGCAGCAGCAGTAGCAGTTGTGCCAAGATGTGCTGTGTTGATCAAATCCATGAAAATATAAGCTTTAAATTAAATATCTTTCCATTGACTAAAAAAAAAATAATAATAATAAGTGGAAAACCCCCAAAAGGTGACTGATAATAGGGTAATGAGGAAATTAGATAATCTCAGTTTTAAGGGTATCTCTCTGAATAGATTTTTTTTTTAACTGCATTTAAGATGATCTTATTTATTTATTGAGAATATCAGTACTTTATTATCTGGGGCTTCCCAGGGGCTCACTGGTAAAGAATCTCCCTGCCATTGCAGGAGCGACAGGAGGCCTAGGTTTGATCCTTGGGTTAGGAAGATCCTCTGGAAGAGGAAATAGCAACCCACTCCAGTATTCTTCCTGGGATAATCCCAGGTACAGAGGAACGTGGCCGGTTACAATCCCTGGAGTTGCAAAGAGTCAAACATGACCAAGTGACTGGACACACTATTATGTAAGCCAGAACCTAATCTTATTTTGAAATCTGTATTTTATTTTATTTTAAAAAAATGAAAAACTGAATCCCATAGCAATCCTCTGGTATAAGGGTGAGGACTCTGAACATGTTCTCCTACCCTTTGTGGGACCCTATCAAAACTAGTTATAGAATAAATCTAGTGACTCACAAAGTAGAGTGATTTTATTTTATTTATTTGTAACTGTATTTTATTTTATTTAAAAAAAATGAAAAACTGAATCCCATAGCAATCCTCTGGTATAAGGGTGAGGACTCTGAACATGTTCTCCTACCCTTTGTGGGACCCTATCAAAACTAGTTATAGAATAAATCTAGTGACTCACAAAGTAGAGTGATTTTATTTTATTTATTTGTATTAATTAATTAATTAATTTTTTAAAAAAGCATCATAAGACAAATTGTTGTCACTAAGAATTAACCTAGGTATTATTCCTTTTTCTTTCACAGTCCCATATTTGTTTTCAAAAATCATTTTACTTTTTTCTTGAAAAGTCCTTTGCAGCTCTTTGAAATTCCTAGGAAGGAAGCATAGAATGTTCACATCAATAATAATCATGATAATATATTTCTACTTGAAGTATGAACAAATAGAAATTTTCATGTAAACTTGAATACCACTATGTTTGGCCTGTCTCTTATACACATCTATGTTATTCAGACTCTTTTCTAGACTTAATTTCCCTACTACACTATTTCTTCCTAATCTAATCTTATATTAATAAATAAACAAGTTTCCTCACCAATGCCATCTCCGCATTGAATTTCCTGGATCCACCGCAGCTGGACCCAGACAGCCACCATTCCAAAACACCCCAAAATATCTCAGTCCACACCAGATGAAACTGATTTCCCTGCACTGCCTCACTGTCACCCCGAGTATTGACTCACACCATGGTGGCAGGTTTGACAGCCCTGTGGCACCTCGCAGGAGAGCCAAATATGCCTGAGTCAACACGACGGGAAGCCTGACCCTGCAGCTACAGCTTGGGAGGAAAGCGGACTTGCATGTCTCCACTCGAGATGAGGCCTNCTGTCACCCCGAGTATTGACTCACACCATGGTGGCACGTTTGACAGCCCTGTGGCACCTCGCAGGAGAGCCAAATATGCCTGAGTCAACACGACGGGAAGCCTGACCCTGCAGCTACAGCTTGGGAGGAAAGCGGACTTGCATGTCTCCACTCGAGATGAGGCCTGACTCCCCTGTGGAGACTCCAGAGGAACCCCAAGTTCCGTGTCAGCACTGGAGAGGAAACCTCAGGTTCCGGCCTCAGGTCCAGTCAAGGTCTTAGGACCTGGCACCTACTGCAGAGGAATCCTGAGAGGCCCCTCTTAACTCACATGGAGACTGGCCTTTCCTGAGGCCACATAAGTGGATCCCTGAGGCTGTCTCTTATACACATCTCGGCGGCGGCGCCCATGGACGCTAACCGCCCGGGCGCGTTCGTGCTGAGCAGCGCCCCGCTGGCCGCGCTGCACAACATGGCCGAGATGAAGACGTCGCTGTTCCCATATGCGTTGCAGGGCCCGGCCGGCTTCAAGGCGCCCGCGCTGGGCGGCCTGGGCGCGCAGCTGCCCCTTGGCACCCCGCACGGCATCAGCGACATCCTGGGGCGGCCGGTGGGCGCGGCGGGCGGCGGCCTCCTGGGCGGCCTGCCCCGGCTCAACGGGCTGGCCTCGTCGGCTGGCGTCTACTTCGGGCCCGCGGCCGCCGTGGCGCGCGGCTATCCCAAGCCCCTGGCGGAGCTTCCCGGGCGCCCGCCCATCTTCTGGCCCGGAGTGGTGCAGGGCTCGCCCTGGAGGGACCCCCGCCTGGCCGGCCCGGGTAAGTGGCCCGTGCGCGGGTTCGGCGTGGGGCTGCGGGCGGGCGCGGGCGGGACCGCCGGCCACACTCACCGAGCCCCCTCTGCAGCCCAGGCCGGCGGGGTCCTGGACAAGGACGGCAAGAAGAAGCACTCGCGGCCGACCTTCTCGGGCCAGCAGATCTTCGCGCTGGAGAAGACTTTCGAGCAGACGAAGTACCTGGCGGGGCCCGAGCGCGCGCGCCTCGCCTACTCCCTGGGCATGACCGAGAGCCAGGTCAAGGTGAGGCGGCGCTCGCTTGGCCGCAGCCCGCTCGCTCCCCCGCGTCCTGCGAAAGGCGCGCGAGCGGCCACCCCGCGGCCGGGGCCGGGGCGGAGGGGCAGTCTGGGGCGGCCCTCGGCGTCCGCGCGGGCGGCAGCGTCTGGCCCGGGCCGCCGCCGGCGGGTGCTCCGGGGGCCCCGCGTGATGGGCGCCCTCCACCCCAGGTGTGGTTCCAGAACCGCCGGACTAAGTGGCGCAAGCGGCACGCGGCGGAGATGGCGTCGGCCAAGAAAAAGCAGGACTCGGACGCCGAGAAGCTGAAGGTGGGCGGCTCGGACGCGGAGGACGACGACGACGAGTACAACCGGCCCCTGGACCCCAACTCGGACGACGAGAAGATCACGCGGCTGCTCAAGAAGCACAGAGCCCCGAGCCTGGCGCTGGTCAGCCCGTGCGGCGGCGGCGCGGGGGACGCCTCCTGAGGGCGCGGGGCCGGGCCGGACAACCAGGGTACGGACGCGGGCCGCCCTCGCCAGCCGCCCGCGCCGCAGCGTGTATATATATTTTTACAGAGTCAGTTATACGGCGGCCCGGCTCGGGCTCGGCGTCGGGGCCGCGGCCGCCCCGCGTCCCGGTGGAATCGCTTTGTATAATCAATAAATTATTTAACGCGTCCCCGTCGGAGCCACGGCTCCCTGGGCCCTCCGCCTGTTTCTTCCCACTCGGAAAGCCGCGGGCGAGGCGGCGGCGCGGCCCCCGCTCCTGCCGGGACGCCTTGCCGGGCCGCTGGCCAGTGTCCGGGCCCACGGGGCCCGCGCCTCGGCTGGAAGGGCGCCTGGGGCTGGAAGGGCCGGGCTCGGAAGCGGGCCCGACGGAGGCCGGGTCGCCCAGGCGGCAGCAGCTCGCAGGAGCGAGGGCGCCGAGAGGACCGGCGCGGGGAAGGCGTCCCGGCCCCGCGGACCCTCGGGCCGTCCGCTGAGGGAAGGGGCCGCCCGGCCGGGAGCCGCGAGGAGCCGGACTCGGGGACTCGGCGGGCTGGAGCGGAGCCGACGGCGCGGGGCGGAGCCGGGAGCAGGTAGGGCCTCTTGCTCTCCAGCCACCCCGAGGCTAGGGCCC
Organism: Cephalophus harveyi; assembly: GCA_006410635.1. NCBI lineage: Eukaryota > Metazoa > Chordata > Mammalia > Artiodactyla > Bovidae > Cephalophus > Cephalophus harveyi. The sequence goes on from SJYT01077470.1 coordinate 137,209, forward strand.
TCCTTTCGCGGCTACGGTGGATGCGGTTTGGGCAGGTTTAAACATTCTCGGTGCCTGCCCTGGTCTGATTATGTAGATTCAGCCCGCCCAGCCTTAGTAGCTGCAGACTTGGGAAGTCGCGCTAAACTTAACATTGGGTGATATCAGGTTTTAAACTCATCAGCACTATAGCTGATCCGCTGCTGCTGCTGCTGCTAAGTCGCTTCAGGCGTGTCCGACTCTGTGCGACCCCACAGATGGCAGCCCACTGGGCTCTGCCATCCCTGGCATTCTCCAGGCAAGAACACTGGAGTGGGGTGCCATTTCCTTCTCCAGATCCGCTGCTATTATTTAGATTCTTTATGGGTAGAAAGTGCGACTTAATTCAAAGGACTATAAAGAGAAGCCCACAGTAATTCTGCCAGCAGCTCGAAGTTCTCTGGGGGCCCTGGGGTTGGCAGCAGAAGCATGTCTGGCGGCCCCTTGAGCTCCGTCCCCTTCCCGGGCAGCTCGGCCTGCACCCCTGGGTGCCCCCACCAGAAGAAGCCCCGGACGGGATGCTCCCCGTGGCTGCAGCTTCAGGGGCATGACTGGTGTTAATTTTAAGAGTTAAATATAAAGGGTTATATTACTGTAAGATTTATCTTGGGAGTCATTATTGGAAATGTTAAAAGAGTAAAAGGCTGAGTTGTTTTTTTTTTTCCATGCAACTGCACCAATTTTAAAAACAGATGCTTTCCACTGACTGGTTTTCTTTTTAAGAGAATACTTAAAAAAAAAATTGTGTGTAAAAACTATTCTCTCAGCTCTAAATTAGGAGCAAAGGAATTTCCAGTTTTAAAGTTTTGAGGAAAGCAATGCATTTATGTAATTTCATTTAAAAAATGCTGAGGGGTAAATCCCAGTAGGTACCTCTGCAGTAAACAGTTCAAAAGACGTTCTTTCTGCTTCCCACCATGGCTCAGCTTTATGACAGAATCCGACAGGACACGGGGCCCGGGTTGCAGACGAGGTGGCCTGGACTGCAGCCTGCGAAGGGCCCGGAGCGCCGGAGAAGGGAGCACAATCAAACGGTGTTTTTACCAAGATCAATTTTATTGCTTAGGGACCGGAGCAGCCATTTCCAAAGGCCTCCAGAGTGACCAACAGCTGAAACCCTGCTACAGAGAAATCACTGTGGGCCGGAACGGCCGTGCGGCACGTGGACGGAGTGACCACAGCTTGACACACACCCAGATCGTTCTGTCGAGGATCCTGACTCGGCCGCGGATGCCGAACCGCTTGCAACGGCAGTGGCTCACCTAAACCAAGCTTGCCCGGCGCCTGCACCCAGCCCGGGTTCCCCCCCGCGCCTGCACCCAGCCCGGGGGTTCTGTAGTGTGAAAGCAGACCAATAAACGTCATTGTGTTTCATCCTCAGGCCGGGCGCCAGGTGTCGGGGTCGGGGACGTGCGGCAGGGTCGCGACGGGCCGTGGGAGGCGCGGCAACCGGGGACACGGACAGTTTGTTTCTCTTAATAGTTTATGTACAGCCCATGTTAAAAGCGGTTTCTACCAGAAGCAGACTAGGCTATTTTTATTTCTCCCGTGATATTATTGTTTTACGTAGAATACTTGGCACCATAGTACAGTAACAAAAGACAGACAAAACGGTTTACAAAATCCTTGAAAGGTACACCCGTGCTAGCTATAAACTCCATACTCAGTTCTTAACGTCACACAGCAGGAAGCCTAGGAGTCTGCTTGCGTGAGAGCCGCGGGCCGTCCCAGCCCCACGGCCACTGGGCGCGGTCCCGGTTTGACAGCTCTTTGTGGACGTGCGGGTGACCAGCTCCTAGACTCGGTTCTACTGCTGATAGGACACAAGCATTCATACGGGAAAGTATATTTAGCGTAAGTTTTGGTAAGGTTTATAAATTATTTTTAAAAAGTATATATTTATATATATTTATATATATAAAAATGGAAAGCAGCTGCAGTGTGATTCAAAACCCATGTAACATGGCAGTAGAGTGCCTAACAGGGAGGGCCTCCAGAAGTGACAGCGGGGGCTGCGTGCCCCCCAGTCGCGGAGCCGCCGGCCCCTCAGCCCCCGCCACACGGCGACTCCGAGCCCCACGGGGCTTCTGCCCCCGAGAAGCTCCTTCACGCTGACAATGATTAAAAATCGAAAACCGTGACGTCTAAAATACAGATCTTTTTGCTGTCTATTAGAGTTTTGGCAACAGGACTGTGACTCGTTAAAAAAAACCCAATGCTTCTACTTGATGCCACGTGGACAGACAGGATGGTGAGGTATGTGAGGCTTGTCCGGAGCGCCGTCCGGGGCTGAAGCAGAGCGTGCGGCCGGCCGTCTAGCGGTGGCGCTCGGGCGGGGCTGGACGCAGCTGTCGGAGGATGTGGGCCCTCGTGCTACGGGGGGGTCTCGCCGGGGGTCCCCTCGAGGCGCTGGCATCGCCTCCCTGCCGTGGAATCAGGTGTTGGTTACGGGGACACACACACCAGGAAAAGCTCAGAAAGGTGAACTCGAGGGAAGGAGGCATATTTACCACCACGTCACTGCACCACACAACACTTGGGCACGCGAGCGTGAGGTTTACCTGCCCCGGGCGCGATGCGGAAGGCCAGGAACACGGGCTGTGGGGAGAGGAGAGGCCGTCAGGGCTGAGCGTCCACGGCCAGAGGGCCCAGCGCCGGACCCTGTCCTGGGGAGCTGGCTGTGGGCGACCCGCGGCGGACCCTGTCCTGGGGAGCTGGCCGTTGGCGGGCCCAGCGCCGGACCCTGTCCTGGGGAGCTGGCCATGGGCGGGCCGCGGCGGAAGGCAGAAGGCCGTCGTGCTCCGTTAAGACAGCATTGTTTCCACGTAGAAACCGGCATAAAAGCTCATTTCAGAGCCGTGATTCAGGCCCTGAGAACGTGGGGAAGGACAGAGCCCGGCCTGGGATCCAGCCGCTGGGTCAGGTGGGCGGCCGGCCTGACGTGGGGCAGCGGTGAGCGCCTCCCGGGCCGCCGGGGACACGGGACCCGGGGCCCCACACCCCTTGCAGGGGCTGCAGGCCGGGGGCCGGGCAGAGTCACACGTCCAGGGCTGGTCCCGGAACACTGGGCGGTTCCCTGAAGCTGGGCAGGGACACGGACATCCCTCCCCACCCAGGTGGGGGGCAGAGGCCAGTAGGATGCTTGGGTGCAGGCTCAGAAGCACCTCCGGAGGGACCGTGGGACAGTCTCCGTCTCCAACACGAATTCCATCTCGCTGAGCCAGTCTCTTCTGCCTTCCTCTCTACCTGCCTCACCAGCCCCCTACCTACCTACCTGCTGGCGCTTTACTGAAATTAAATGCTGACTGACTCGGCCACGTCTGTGAAGCCGGACCAGGAGGCGGAGAAGGGGGTTAGGAGAAGCACCCCAACAGCCCACGGCCCACCACCACCCCCACACCGGTCAGTCACCTTGTGGTCTCCCATGCAGACGTTGGGCCCAATGTGGTCGTAGGTGACAACCTTCTCCTCGCTCTCCGACTGGGAAAAGCAAACAGAGGAAGAGATGCGGGAGGCGGAAACGGGGGGCTTCCTGGGGAGCAGCGGAGACAGCCCCTGTGGCTGTGGGACCCTCCGCCACCCTGCCCACTCCTCCGTGAGGCTGCAGCCGGCTCAGAACCGCCAGTGAGCAGCTGGCCCCCAGGAGGGAGCGGCTGGAGGCGGCCGGGCAGCACTCAGCCCCTGCTCGCAGGGTGCTAGGGGTCCGGCCTCGAGAGGGCGGCAACCTTCCTTGGGGGCTGGAGGCGACGTTTCCTGGGTGCTGGCCTGGCCTCTGTTTACGGCCATCAGGGCAGATGGGAGCTCTCTTTCCAGTTGTGCCCCTGGCACCAAAGAAGTCCACCTGGTCTCCGTTTTCCCCCTTGGCATTTGTTTTTGACCCAGAACTCCCTGTTCAGAGGAGAACAGATGCCCCTGAACACCACGGGGCCACGCCCAGCGGCCACTAGAGCAGGGCCGCGTGCACAGGCCTCCCACCCGCCAGCCTGCGGGTGCTGCCCAGGGTGTGCCACTGGAGGTCAGTTCCGGCTCCAGCTGGGCAGGGCTTTCACTGCCGCGGCTGAAGCCTCTGACACTATAAACTGAAGTATCCTTAATGCAGTAGAAGCGTGAGGTCAGCTTTCCTTTCCAGCGTGGCTGCCTGCCAGGAACTGCGAGAGCAGACGCCTGCACACCGTGGCGGGCACGGCGCCTCCCTGGAGTGGGAAGCGTCCGTCAAACGCCGCGCGGTCATTTAGAAAGGCAGCATAAAGCTGTGGATCTCCAAGTGCATAACTGCGGGGCAGATAAACAGCGGGCCCTGCACACCTCCCTGCGCACCCATCACGGCACCACCCCCTCTGTGTTCGGGGCAGGAAGCAGAACCGACACGATGCCGAGCTGACCGAGCGTGGCATGACGGATGACGCCGCGGAAACTCGGCGAGGGGGCTGCTGGGCCGGTGACGCCCACCACCACGGGAGCCCCAGGGGAGGGCCCGCTGGGGCAGCCCTAGCCAGGTAGGCTCTGGGCCCTCCCCACGACGGGCCACCCCGCCAGGCTCCGTCCCCGCAAGTCTGCAGCATCAACCCTTCAGCCCTGGAGCGGAGCCGAGGCCACGCGTGGGTGGCGGTCTCCCGTCCGCCTTCCTGGACTCTGCAGCCCCGGGCGCCTCCCGACGCCAGGCACTCCGGCGGCCCCGGTGGCTTCGCTGCAAGATGCCTTTTCCCTGGAAGACGACCCTCACCTCCTTTCTGCCCCCGGCGCCCGCTCTGGCCGTAGCTCTGGGCTCCGCCGGCCCAGCGCGCTCAGAGCCGGCAGGGGTGACCCACCGTGTCCACTGTCCGCTGTGCTTCCTCACGCCCCGTCGCGGAGCCCTGGGGCAGGCCCAGCAGAGCGTGGGGCTGAGTCTGAGGCCACACGTGTGTGCGGGGTCTCTGCAGTCAGGGCCCGTCTGTCCCGTGCGGCTTACGTCGTAAAGCCTGCTCGTGGGAGAGCCCACGGCCCGCCCTCCGTGCTGGGCTCCGGGGCCTGCTCGCCAGTTGTCCGGCTGGCCCCCAGGCCCTGTCAGGGCACGCTCACTGCAGATCCCATGCACCCAGCCTGGTCCAGGAGGTCTCTCCCCAGGAGCTGGCCCGCAGAAGGGCAGCCAGGGCCACCTGCCCCGGAAAGGCCAGCAGGATCTTCCGTAGGGGGGCCACCGGGGCGCTGGCGGGAGGCGGCGTGCACCGGGCTCATCCCAGAAGCTCCGCCCTCCCAGCTGCACCTCTGGATGAGGGTCTGGGCCCCGGGGGGCAGATGGGACCCCTCATAACAAGTGCAGGGGCCGTGCAGGGTGGGGACAGAGCCCTGGATGTCCTGGGTTGAGGGCGGGGGACCACCCGACCCCTCCTGACTGGCTGCCCATGTCACTCAGAGGCCGAACTGCTGCCCTCAGGAATCAATGCACTTCATTATTGTATTTTTTCACTGATGGTGTTGACAAAACCAGTGCAGATATTGATTCTTGAGAGCAGTCCTGTGTTAAATGTGGGCATTGAAAACCCCGGGAATCGAGAGGCTACAGGAACTGGAGACAGGCAGCGGGTGTTCATGTACTGCCGGCCCTGGCTGCAGTCCTCGCTGTAAGGGTAGCTGGGGAAACAGGACGGGGGAGAGGTCAGCACCCGCTGCCAGCCCCCCCAGCCCCTCCTCCACGCGGGCCCCACACCCCAGAAAGGCCCAATTTGTCCGGGGGACGGAGAGGCGACAGAAGCTTCCAGAACCGAGTTCCGCACGGTCCCTCCCAGCGCTTCAGATAAACTCCCCAAGCACGCGGCTCGTCTTCTCAACCTGGTTTTGCTTCTGGACGCAGCCTAAAGCACAGACCTGCACCGATGCCTGCGGCTGGCTGGCAGACCCATTCCTTCCCCCTCAGCACATGTCCTGTGCCCCCGTGTATGGGAGCCCTGGACCAGCTGGACAGACAAATATCCTGGCCGGGCACACAGCCTTCTTGGTCGAATGTCACCATTTTATATTTACCGTTACAGGCAAGAACCTACACGTGGTCTAACTCGGATCAGGGGCCCTGGAGAAGCCCAGGAAGCGCTTCCTGACCTTAATATAAAGGTGGGCCTGTCCACTGCAGGGAGGTGGCTCCCGCGGCCCCATCTTTGCCACGCATGCTGTCCCTGTGTTATACGCATTTTTGCTTTTCACAAAAGTGAACCCTGGAGCTTTGTCCATAATAATTTGTGCTGTAAAAGCATCTCTCCCCACGGAGAGCACTCGTCCCCACTCGGGAAGGGATGAGTCTCTCTGGGCAGCGAGGCGCTGCCTGGGCGGAGCCAGGAGGTGTGCGTGTGCCCAGGGTGTTGGTCACGGTCGCCCCGAGGCACATACTCGGGCAGAGCCCTGCGCAGGGGGCTCAGCAGCCCACTCCCAGCCTGGGTGCCCGACCACAGCCAGCCATCCGGGACCCTGCTTCCTGTCTGCTCCCATACCCGTTTCAGCAGCAAGCATCTATCCACTGTTGGAGCATTTTGGTTACTTCTTGGTTTGGAGAGTTCTCGGCTGTGCTGAGTGGACCCCCAGGGACCCAAGACCCTGTTGGGGGCTGGAAGGCAAACCCCGTGTCCGTGGTCACACAGACACACCACCTGCTGTTGTCACGGTGCTGGTGTGGCCCTGCCCCACACCGCACAGGCAGAGGCCGCAGGAGTGACTCCTGGACCGGATCTCGACCCGGTTTAGGAGTCAGTGGGAGGAGTGGGGAGCATGTGAAGGTGGGACCCTCAGACCTCAGGGAAGGGAGGTTTGGAAGAGGCTGTCCTGAGGGCAGGGGTCTGGACAGGGCTGCGTGCGGGGTGAGGGGAACCTTCCACGTCATGGGAAGTCGCTGCCGTGTCTCAATGGGAGAGCCCGCTAAGCCGTCTCACTCACACCTTTGGATCTTTGTTTTCAAGCCAATGAGTGTGGCTTGGAGTGTGTTCACAGCTGGGATGATGAGAGGCTCTGAAAACCAGGTGTGCCAGCCAGGTTTTTATCCCCTGCTGCCACAGCATCACCTGTCTGCTGGCACCAGTGATGCCCATGGCGTGCAATTCCCTGGTTGACAAGCTGGATGCCCTGGGGTGGCCACTGTCCCTCAAACAGACACTGCCCACCACCCCCTGCCCCCAGGAGATGCCGAAGCTGGACAGCCAGTGGAGCGCAGGCCGTCTCCACAGACGCCGAGAGCCCGCAGCCCTGGAGCCCGTGAGCCTCCGTCCTGACCACCCGGCCCAGGCGGGAGGAGGAGTCGTTTTCACAGAACAGTCAGGACGATGCAGGCCTGGTGAGTGTGGAGAGGAGCCAGCGCGGCCCTTCTCTGTGACAGGCCACTTGGACAAACCTGGACGTGGTCTCCCCCCGGCCAGTGCTGCTTCTGGACAGATCCCCGCGGGGTTCAGCCACGACAGAAGCAACAGAGCCGGGAGGTTCCGCCTTTTAACCAGAGAGAGGGCAGCGTGGTAGGCCAGGCACAGGACGCCCTGAGCGGGCAGATGTGCCCAAGGACATCCCTGAATACCTGGCAGCGTGCCCATCCAGGTACACACCCACCCAGGTACACACCCACCCAGGTACACAGCCTCCAGGTACACACCCATCCGGGTACACACCCACCCGGGTACACAAACACCGAGGTACACACCCACCCAGGTACACACCCACTGAGGTACACACCTACCGAGGTACACACCCACCCAGGTACACAGCCTCCAGGTACATACCCATCAGGTACACGTGCAGGCACACATTTACCAGATACACTCCCAGGCAACACACTCACCCAGGTAATACACACACCCAGGTACACACCCTAGCCATACATCCAGGTAACACTCCCGGGGAATGCATACACCTAGGAAACACACATGTATACACGTACACACATGTTTTGTACACAAAACAAAAACTCATGAACGCATCATGCACACACCCACACGTAAAAATCTATACACACCAGTACCTGTCTGCTCATATGTGAAATACCACGCACATGTGCACACGGAGCTCATGCACACACACACCCACACCTATGCAGCGCACACCTGTATACACATGTATTCACACGCACACACCACATACAGGCCCAGGTATACCCAAGCACATGTGCACACACAACCCACACCCCACACCCACAAGACACGCTGCATACACCCATGCACACATACCCACCTATCCACACCTGTGCCTGTATAACCACGTCTGCATACACACATGTGCGTCCACACCGTGTACACACACTCACACCTGTGCACACCCACACCCGTGCCCTGTGGACACCACATGCACACGTACAGACATGCACTTCACACACGCAATCAGTCTGTAACCAACCACATGCATCCTGCACGCACACCCACACAAGGACACGCCTGCACACACGTGCACTCACACCCATGCGGGGGCCTCCTCAGGCACACGTGCTGACACCGTGCACACAGTGAACACACCCATGCACGACCCTCTGTGCACACACCTACACACCTGTGCACGGGAGCTCACGCCTGCACACACACAGGCAGCACTCCGGGGATCACTTATTTTCTGGCGTCAGAGAGCACATCTGGGTACCAAATGGCCACCGTTTCTAACCACATCCCTGCAGCTGCTTCTGCTGACACGTTCCCAGTGTCGGGACAGCTCTCCAGACACGGGGCTGTGAGTGCCACCCAATGGTCAGGAACATGGTTTTAAACATGAGGGAACAAAATGGAGGGGGTGTAGGGGAAGGTGGGTAGTAGGGGAGGGGAAGACCTGGGCACTGGGGGAGGGATTGATGACCCGTGCTGTGGTGGGGGGGTGGGTGACTCAGGCAGTGGCCTGGGTGGCCTTGCCTTGGAGACTCGGGCCTTGCATGCAGGCTGGGAGGTCAGGGGCTGTGAGCGGGGACACTCAGCTCAGGAAGCCCACGGCTCAGTCTGTAAACTGTGACCTTTCCCACCTCAGAGAACCTGAAATGCTACTTCTCAGTTAAACGGAGAAAGTCTGACCCCTAGACCGATGGGCCTCCCAGTGGCCCCCATCCCTGTCCCTCCCGGACCACCTCCCCTCAAGGGGCAGCCCCACCTCCAGCCAGAGAAAGGTCTCTGGCCGAGACGTGCTTGCAGGGACAGGACGCCGTTCCTGGAGAGCTGGCACGGTGCTAACACCCCGACCAGGTCACAGGGCGTCCATGATTCCAGGACGAGGGCAGGATGTCTCAGGCCGCACGAGCCCGTCAGGCCCGAGGCAGCTGAGCCCCAGAGGGCAGGTGACCTCCGGGTGCCCACAGCGCGGGCACCGCCCTGGAGTTCCTCCCGCTTGGCACCAAAGTATCCCCAATCCCAGCCTACCAGCAGGATCTCACAGGCCACGCCCTCCTGGGGACCACGCCCTCCTGGGGACCACGCCCTCCTGGGGACCACGCCCTCCTGGGGACCACGCCCTCCTGGGGACCACGCCCCTTCCCAGAGCCTACCCCTGGGGCCTGGCTGAAGCGTGTGCAGGCCGACGGGTACCTCCCAGCCCTGAAATGCCTGTCTCTCTGCTGCCTGGGGGATGGGGGCTCATCCCTTGGCCACCCGGGCAGACCACAAGGTCCTGGGGCTCCTGGTGGGCCCATCCCTCCGCGCCTTCTGCGCTCTGTGCCTGGCTGAACGTCCGGGCTGCGGGGTTTGGAGAAGCTCAGGGACAGCCACCTGCTTGGGCTGCTCGGGAGGTGTATGTCCACAGCCCCTCCTCCTGGCCAGGCCGCAGCCCTGAGGGAGGCGTGTGGACCCTGATCAAGCGGGAGAGATGCCCGGGACCCCCGCACCGCCCCCGGAGGGCGGGGGCAAGCCGGTCCCTCAGGACGGCTTCGGCTTCCAGCGGTCCCTGGCGGCACGCGTCACCGCACACTTCGTGTCGCTTCGGGAGCGTCAGAGCCCGAGGACGCCGCGGCGGGGAGCTCCCGGACGGGCTGCTGAGGCCGCCCACGCAGGCCCAGCGGCCGAGTCACGGGCTCCCGGGCATCGGAGCGGCTGCTGGGCGCCTGCCAGGTCCCCGGGGACCCCACACAGCCCTGCCTCGCTGGCCCCTGCACCTCGAATCACTGGTCTGGGTGCTGACGGTGAGCGGCAGGCGCCCAGACACCTCAGCCAGTCTGGACTCACAGGGAGTCCCCGGTCCAGCGGACGTCTGACCTCCGGAGTGAGGCTCAGGAAGCAGGGTGAGCTTCCCGGGGAGCCAGGGAGGATCTCTGACGTGGATCTGACGTGTTTACCTCCCGCGAGGCCTGGCACAGACGGGGGTGGGGGCAGACAGCGCTCTCAGCCCTACCCGCAGCAGCCCCGCTCCCTGATGACAATTCCCCGAACCTGCCCAAGGCCCACTTTCTCCCAAGTGGTAAAAGGGCAGAGATGGGGGGAGCAGCCGTAGGAGGCGTCCGTGTCCTCTAGATGGGCCTGGGGTGGCTGAGAGGGCTGAGTGTCCTGGGCCATTTCGTAATCAGCTCTCTTTCCCCATACCTCCACCCGGCCCCTCTGCAGCCCCGGGCAGGTCAGGGAGGAGCACGCTACTGCTGCTGATTTCAAGATTCTGTAAACACCAGAGCAAAACCCCACAAAAGCTCACACCCGCGAGAAAGAGAGAACCAGCACCCGCGTCCCGACGGCCCCAGAAAGATCCAGAGCTTGGAGCTGCCTCAGCGGCCCCCTGTAGGAGCCTCTGGGAGGCTGTGTCGGCCCCGAGGGGAGCGGCCCCTGCCACACTCTCCAGGCCGGGGCGTGGGGGGAGGAGGCACGGGGGGCACCGAAGCACGGCGGGAGGCTCTCTGTGGGCCAGCAAGTGGGCGGTCCTTACCTGGGAGGGAACGAGATGTCCAGCTCCCACAGTCTGTCCTTAAACACAGACAGCTCTTTGTCGAATTCTAAGAGCTGAGAAAAGAAAAAGGATAAGGGTCACTTGGGCTCGCGCTCCTGGGGGACCGGCCAGCCTGGGCAGGGACACCGTGACTTTGGACCCCAGCACCTGCTCTGCACGCCACCTGGGCCGTGAGCGAGGGCTGCCCAGGCGTGTGGCCGGACGGTCCTGCAGGCCCCGGGGCGAGGCCCGGTGCCGACCAGCCGGGGCCACCTCGCCCCACTGAGCGGCCGCAGCCTCCACGCTGGAGCCACTCTGAGGTGCCCTCGCCCGAAGGCTGGGTCCAGCTGCAGGGACGCTGTCCCGCCCCAGTGCAGCTGCACTCTCGGGCGCAGGCCTCGCCTGCAGGACGACACATGGCACTGGCCTGGTGGGCTCCTCAGAGCCATGTCCACAGGCACTGTGCCTCCAGGAGGCAGGCCCTGCGGCCACGTGTGCCCTGGGCACGTGGTCACCGCTTACGCCCTCGGCAGCGTGGGGGAGCGTGGCATCACACAGGCCCGAGGCCACACGGTCCCCTCACCTCCCGCCATCTCAGCCCTGCGATCCGCACTCCGTATGTGCACAGCAACCCTGGGCGCCAGGCTCCACCTGAGCCCCCACAGGGGGTCACCCGCAGAACCCACAGGCAGCAGGCCAGCCCTCAGCCGGGCCACTCTCCTCAGGTGAGTCAGAGGGAAGCGGGCCGAACACCTCCCGGCAGGAGCTCCTGGGGGTGTTACGGGGCTGGGGGGACCGAGGCTCCTTTTGCACAAACAGGACGCTTCAGACACAGCCACCCGATCCCAGTGGCCACCAAGCGCCGACCCTGCCTGGTGAGGCTGGAGGCTGGGTCCCACGGCTGCCACCGTGAGGCTATGCCCACTAAGAGGCACCAGTGGCAAACCTTGCCCCACTCAGCATCCACGATGGCCCTGCTGGGGGCCTAGGGGTGCAGGGCCAGAAGTGGGGTGCAGAGAGGGTTTGGGGGGAGGGGAGGTCCAGGGTGGGGGC
>SJYT01077470.1:152888-168398 GCA_006410635.1 Cephalophus harveyi
GGTGGGTGAGCTGCAGGGGTCTGTTCACGTGTACTTCACTCTGCACATGCACACATGCACACGTGTACATCACCTTGCACACACACGTGTACTTCTCCCTGCACACACGTGTGCACGTCACTGCACACACATGTACCTCAGCACACACATGCGTGGTTCACTACACACACACACACTCTCACGGGGTTGGTGGCACAGGATGTCTCAGGTTCTCAAGACAGACTCTCCTCTTTCCAAAGGAAGCCCAGGCCTCAGTGGGTGGGCCCTGAACAGAGAGGGTCTGCACCCAAAGCTGTCAGCCCTCTGCCTCTCACCTGGGGGGTCCCCAGGGCTATGGGCCATGCGGCCCGTCAAAGACAGTGAGGCAGGAGGCTGCAGCCTGGCCAGAGGCAGGAGGCACAGCAGGCGGGGCCCAGCCAGCAGGGATGGGAGGGCCGGGGGTCAGCACTGCCCGGGGCAGCGGCGGGGGACCAGCCACACATCCCCCGGCGGGACTCACCGCAGTGCCGTTGTCCTCCCGGAAAGCCTCCTGGTTGAAGTAGTCAAAGAGCTTCTTCTCCAGCTGGAGCATCACCTGTTGCGGGTGGGGCGTCAGGGCAGGGGGCCCCCTACCCAGGGCGGGGCCCCCTCCCCAGGCCGGGTGACTGGGGGCAGAGGGGCGTGAGAGCAGGTGGGCCCCCTTTCCAGGGCGGGGCACCTCCCCAGGGCGGGGCCACGGGGGGGCGGGTCAGAGCAGGGGCCCCTCCCCTCCACGCTCACCTTCCGGTCGTTGTCTGACTCGCGGAATATCAGCTTCACAACTTCGTTGGTGTCCGCGGCCCGGACTGTCTGCATCGTGGCCTTTGTGCAGAGAGTCTGGGAAAGACACGGAGGAACTAGGTCCGAGACCTGCTGCCTGGCGGCCCGAACCCCGTCCCTGCGCCCTCGCTGTCCAGCTGGGCCGGGGGCTCACTCCTCCCGAGCTCCCGGCCGGCCCCTCTGCCCTCCGTCCAGGCTGCTCTGTGGACCCAGGGGCCCAGGAGGCCCCCACGGCCACGACGGTGAAGGTCAGCCAGGCAGGCCTGGAGGGCGGCAGGGAGGCAGAGGCCGTGGGGGACGCAGAGGGAGGGGGCCAGGCCTCCCAGCAGGCACCCCTGCTCCTGCCCCCCCCGGGCATGGGGCAAGGACAGGCCGCAGCAGGAAGGTAAACAGGGTCCCTCCCCAAAGTCAGGACGAGCCCGGAGTCTGGCCCAGGGCAGCAGCGCAGCACTGGCCAGACCCACGTACAGCGGAGAGAGAGCCGCTCGGGCGGGGCTGAGAGACGGCCAGGCTCGGAGAAGAGCCGGCGAGGACTCAGCCACGCACCTCCCTTCGGAAAAGTCCGTCCGCAGCGTCGAGAGGCTGCAGGGGCCGGGGCCACAGCCAGATTTTGCTTTGTGTGTGAGTTATGCCTCGATAGGACTATTTTTTTTTGTCCCCATAGTTTTTATGAAAAAGATAAAGAGAACGACTGCCGCAACAGAACAACTGATGCCGACGAAGAAACCCCATCATCCGAGGAGCCTGTGGGAAGTCAGGCGCCCTGCAGCGGGGCGCGGGGCTCAGGCCCGGCGACCAGCGCGGGGGGGCACTGACACCCAGGGCACACGGTTAATCAGGTCAAGCCCCCAAAGTGGCTTTTGGACTCATGTGTCACAAATCAGTCTGGCCGCCTTCAAATGGCCGGATTAGAACAAGGGCCCCAGCAACCCCGCCTGGGCGCGCCCACCGCCCGCGAGGAGGCCAGGCCATCCAGATGCTAATGTGCTAAGGGGCTTAAGAGCAGTGAATGGGGAGGCCTGGCGGGCAGACGGCTTACTCCGAGGAAACGCATAGTCTTCGCCCAAAGGCGGCTGCTGCAAACTTCTTAAAAAACCGCTTTCTCTCTCCCCCCTCGCACGGGCTCCCAGCGGATACACATCTGCCTGGCCAGCCCCTCGCACTCGGCCGCTCCCCCACCCGCCGGAGCCCCTCATTCAGGGCGACCAGGCCGCCCCTTTCAGCTGCAGCCGTGACCGCTCGAGCAGAAAGCCCGGGGCAGCGCCTTTCCGGCTTCCCTTCCAGAGGCATTTTCCTCTTTTCAAAGGAGAAAAAAATTCTCCAAATGCTGATTTTAAAGAACCACCTGAGGTTTATTTTGCTATCAGCGGCCGTGTGGAGGCACCGGAGGGTGACGCGGGGCCTTACTGGCACTCGCGGCCCCAGGCGTTTTGCTTGGCGTTTGGCGAGGACAGGCACCGTGAGGGGTCCCAGGACGGCGGGGCCGGAAAGGCAGCCTGTGGTGTTCTCGCTGCGTGGCGGGCCCGCTCCCCCTGCAGAGGGGCCTGGCCCGCTCCCGTCCCCAGCACAAACGCGCCCACCCCCCCCACCCGGGCCCGAATTTCAGTGCAAGCGGAGTTCCTCGGGCCCCAAGAGGTGAGCCCGTGAGTGTGGCCTTACAGAACCCGCTCTGATCTCTGCCAGACGGAGGGGGTGAGGGGCGGACAGCCAGCCCCGCACCCGAGGATGGGGGTCCACCGCCTGGGGGTCAGCCAGGAGCTGGTCAGGGGCATCCTGGTCAGAGTAAAGCCTGACCTGGGGGTCTCTGTTCTGGGGGGATTTCTATTACAGGTCGAGAAGCGCTTTTGGGGAAAAGTGTGCAGTGAGCTTTGGTGCGCGGAGGTCAGAGGCACACCAGCCGTCTCCTCACTGCAGCTGCTGAGTTTTTAGGTGATAAGGAAAAGCGGCGAGGCTCTCCTGTGTGTGCATGCCAAGAGGCAGCAGGTGTTACAACAGCGTCTCAGCCCGTGTTTACGACGTCCTGCGAGGCTTCAGACCAGTTATGGCTGTGACTCTGCAGACCCTGCTTCTGTCTGCACCCAGCACGCTGGACCGTTTCCAAAGGACCCACAGAGGTCCGGCAGGCGGGTACCTTTGGTTGGTGTCCGGAACATGCAGCGTGTACAGGGGGCACGCCTGGGGCTGGGGTGTCGGGGAGACCGTGACGGAGCTGACAGAGCAGGGAGCCTGGTTGGGGCCCCGCGCAGGCCGAGACCAGGGCTCTCCCCCTGCCCCTGGGCCCCGCAGGACCGCACGCGAGGGGGTGGGCTCAGAGGACACTTTTGTCCCCAACTTATCCTGACCACATCAGGTGTTAGAGCCAGAGGGAGGCTGTTTCAGGTTCGGGGGGCGGGGGGTGTGACTGCCCCCCCGCACCTGCTCAGGGTCCTCCCTGCGGCTCCCCCTCACCCGGAGGTGGGCAAGAGCTTAAACGAATCAGACCAGCCGCCAACCGGCCTGGCCCCAGGGGCGGCCCCGGCTCCGGCTCCTCCCTCGCGCCTTCTCGTTTTGCTCGTGTGTGACCCTGAGGACACGGCGGGTGGGGACGCTCTCACCACGGACAGGGGCCAGTGTGCCCACGGGGCCCCGCACCCTCGCGGCGGAGCCCGCCTGCCGGCGCCGGACGCCTCTCCCCGTCAGGGGTGTGGGAGGTGGCCCACGGGGTCCTCGTCTCTGCCCAGATCACTCGGCTTCTAAGACCTTCGGGGATTAAACTTTGTCCCATCAAATGGAAAGTAAACTGGCCTTCAAACGGAAAGTTACTGGACAGCGGCTTCCTGAAGTTGTGAAGCCCAGCGCGGCAGGGCCTCAGGTGCCCCCAACCCTGGAGGTGGCCCCGCGGGACGGACAGCCGGCAGCCCACCCGGGAGGCCAGCCGCACGCTGCGGCCCGCGGACGGGACACAGCTCCGCAGCGCTGGGGTCCCTCCACTGCCCGAAACAGAGCCGTGTGTCTGGAGAACGCGGGGCCACCGTGCCCTGCCCCGCCCCGGCTCCAGCTCCGTGGAGAGCGGGCGAGCCCCTCCAGCCGGTTCAGCCATTGAGGGACGGGCCTCCTGCTCGCCCGGGGAAGAAGGCACTGGTCTGAAGAAAGCTCAGGTCCCTGCGGCAGGCCGGCCCTTCCGGACACTTCCAGGCGGGGTCCAGGGTCGGGGGAGGCTGGCCGCGGAGCCCAGGCTGGTGGGTGGGCTCCATGCGCCCTGCTCGGGGGCTTTCATCCCCTGACAACCTCATGCAGGAAACATGCAGAGCCTCTGATAGCGTGAAATCGGAAACAAAGCCGGGGCACAAAGAGGCCGACTGGCCGTGGCCGCCGTCCCCTCTCCAGCAGCCAGCACGCTCCAGGGCCAGCCCGAGGGGCTGCAGGAGAGGCCCGTCCCGGGGGCGCTGGAGGTGGTGCCCACAGCGTGAGGACCCGCGGCTGGCCGCCCACCGCATGGCCAGTGGCGTCTGGGGGCCCCTCCACAGGGAGGCCCATCCTCGCCCCACCTGGGGAAGGACAGCAGCCTCGCTCTGGGGGCCCCGCTTTCGGGAGCGAGCGGCTGCCCTGGGCAGCGTTTTAGGCGCAGAAAGTGAAGCTGGAGAGGCCCAGACCTCGGAAGAGGTTCCGTGTTCCTCTTGGGACCGAGCAGCCCAGCCCCCACCCGCCTCGAACCCTGGGACACAGGTGTGCACACGCGGCCTTCTCGGAGGCCCCGGGCTCCAGCCGCTCACGTGGGACTGGGCTCTGGAGGACTGGTCTCTGCGCCCCCATGAACCCACTGCCCAGACCTGCCTCTCAGGGTGGAAGGCGAAGGCCGGGCTGCGGGGGTTCTGGGCCCGACGCTGGGCACTGACGCGTCACGGAGCACAAAGTGCCAGAGGCCGAGGGCCGGCGGCCCCGTGGGTCAGGGACGCTGGCGCAGCCTCGCCCGCTGGGGGGCCCGTCCCGGCCGCCAGCGTCTGCGGACGCCCTTTCAGTCTCCCTCCCCGCCACACGCACGCACGCACACACGTGCATGTGGACGCACAGCTTCTAGGAGGCGGGGGCCCCGGTGTGCCTGGCCTGCTCGGGCGCAGGGGCCCCTGGGTGGCCAGGCCGGCCTGAGGCCCAGGAGGCCACCGTGCTGGTGGGGGCCGGGGCAGGGGTCTGTGGCCAGGGGCCTGGGCCACGGTTGAGGCCCCTGGGGGGGGGACTCACATTGTGAAGACCGACATCACTGGGCAGCTTCCACCGCTCAGCTGCGCAAAGTGGGGCCCAGAGCAGGCACCCCGAGAACAAAGAGGCGGCACACCCCCTCCCTCCCCCGCGGTGTGGGCTGGGGTGAGAGGCCGCAGGGAGGGCCTGGCAGGGGCCCCACCTGCAGGGATCGCCTCTGGTGACAAACCCCTGGCTGTCGGGGTCCGGCGGCCTGCCCGACAGACAGAGGGCACCGTCCCGGAACGGCCGAGGACTGGAGGCTGAGCAGCGCCCGGGCGGGCTTCTCTCCGGAAAGCACGGGGGCAGGACCGCCCCCTCACGCCCCCGCTCCATTCACTCTGACCCTCACAGTGGACACCGTCTTTTCAGAGGTTTTCCTGGCAGAGCCCTGAGCCTTGGGACGACAGATATCTCTTAACTGCTGAGAGCCGCGGACTCTGAGGGCCCGAAGCCATGGACCCCGCGGGCGGGAGCCGCTGGTCGGTCTGCGGAGGCCCCGCTGTGCGGCTGCGCCCACGTCAGAGGCGCCTGCACCCTCTTTGTTCTGTGCTGCCAGCTGTTCAAGAGAACAATAAGCCCCATAAAGACCCCTTCATCTCTGCCCCACGATGCTCGCCGACTCCCTACCCGCCCACGGCGAGGGGACAGTGCGCGCATGCGGCCGGCAGGGCAAACCAGGGGAACGCAGCTGACCTTTCTGGAAGGAAGCAGCTTGGGCTCGTGTCCAGCAGGCCTGGGCGACCATGGGTCCGGCCGGGGGGCCTGCCACACGCCTGGTGCGGCCTTCCCCAGACAGCAGGGCACAGGCCTGTGGGGCAGTGGGGGCAGGACAGGGCAGGAGGGAGAGCGAGACTCTCACCACCTCCTTCTGTGACCGAGCAGGACACCCCAGGGCCTCCCGGGACAGACCCCAGCCCTGTCCTCCACCTGCCTCTAGTTTGCAGAAAAGCGTCAGCCTTCCAGGCCCTCCCCGAGTTCCAGAGAATATATTTAACCAGAAAAGTAAGAAGACGCACAGACAGGCGGGGTGGGCTCACGGGGCCTTGCAAAGGGCCAGCCTGGCTGATGCCCAGGGGCGACGCCGCTCCTGGCCACGTGGGAATCCGCCCTGGCTTCTGGGGTGAGGCCTGGAGCCCCAGGGCCGTGAGCGCTGGGAAGGCTGCAGTCTCTGAGGAGCTGGGTTCCCGGGGGGCACCTGAGCTTGTACCTGTCGGCAGCCAGCAGCCGGGTGCTAACAGCTGCCTTCAGCATCCTGGCCACGTGGGAATCCGCCCTGGCTTCTGGGGTGAGGCCTGGAGCCCCAGGGCCGTGAGCGCTGGGAAGGCTGCAGTCTCTGAGGAGCTGGGTTCCCGGGGGGCACCTGAGCTTGTACCTGTCGGCAGCCAGCAGCCGGGTGCTAACAGCTGCCGCCAGTCTCCGAAAACGCAGCCATCACTAGGGCTGGCGGCGGCGACGGGCGGCAGGTGGGCGCGGCCGGGCTGGCGGGGACGGGAGCGCCTGGTGCTGCTGTCTCTCTCTGTCACTGGCCGGCTGGGCGCCCAGCTGCCAGCTGCCACCACGCAAGGCACGGAACATGCCCCGAGCAACCTCGCCGGCAGGGCTGAGCGTGGTTAATCAGTTTGGGATGCACAGCCCATTAGACGGTGCGTGATCACCGCGTTTACTTCTGTGTATGTTTTAATTACAGCTTCGGCGGTGCCAGGCGTGATCGCCGGACCATCTTCTCAGTTCTGCTCTGCGAGCTTGTTCGTGTTAATTTGCATCTGAGAGGTGAAGCTCTGGTTCCAGGGGGCACAGCCTTTCGCTGTGCGTGTCTTTCTGAGGCTGGTGCCCAGCAAGGTGCCTGAGACCCTGCGCTGCAGAGGGCCAGCAGGGCTCCACCTCGCCCTGGAGCCCCGGCCGGCCCATCTTCCTAGAGGCTCCGCCCCTGCAGCCCGGTGCAGCCGGCTGCTGCCCCGCCTCCCTGCTGCCGAGACCCTCACTGCTCTGGGAAGGGTCTGACTCACCTCGGGGCTGCCCTAGAAGTTGGTGGGGTGAGCACCCAGGGGCAGGACACCCTGGGCACCCCAGGATGTGCCTGCCGCTCCGGGGCCGGGGATCAGTAATGGAAACCAGAGCCCGGCCCAGCGGGTGACCAGGGCTTCCCTCCTGGGGGGGGTCACCTGTCACCTCCAGGCGGGAAGATGCGCCCACGTCCTCCGCCCGCGTCTCCTCTGACCTTCTTACCGGCAGGGCTGCAGTGTGGTCTGGGCTGCTCGGGGTCGCCTTGGGCCCTATGCTCACCTTGGGCAATCTGGAAACCGTCTGTGGGGTGGCCCGCCAGCTGTGGGCACCGGCCTCTCCAGGAACACGGGTTGAGGCCAGTGTGGTCTCTGCTGCCCCACAACCTGGTCTGCAGACCAGACCCGGGCATCTCTTGGGGGTCGCTGCTGGGGCTGCCCACACCCGGCGGGAGGGTCAGTCCTGGCCAGGGCCCTGAGTCGAGCCCTGTGCCTGCTGTCTGGAAGCGAAGGGCAGGGGCACGCGTCCTGGGCTCGGTCCTCGGCGGGGCACCCTAGCCCTGCCCCCTCCTCCTGGAGCCCCCGTTCACCGGGGCTGTTGCGAGCCCCAAGGAGAGGCCCCCCACCCTCACATGGCTCCCCGGTAACAGCCACAGAGGCAGCGACATCCTGGTGGTCTTGCCTGGCGCCTGGTTCTCACGCTGCCGCTCACGTCAGGAAGCCCTCCCCTCTGCCCAACGGCCTTTCGGGAAAACCTGGGGACGCTTTCTCTGGTTTCTCCAAGTTTCTCCAAGCGGCATCCATAGCTAGAAATCCTTTCAAAACGGCCCGCTGGCCAGCAGATGCCATCAGTCCACGAGACGCTAAGACGGCAGGTCAAAGTTGAAGATCTTAGTAGGAAAGCTGCTGAAGTTAACCCAACAGAGGGAGCTTGGTCGTCTTCAGCTAACTGTTTAGACCTAGGCGTGCCCACAAGCATGTTTTCTGAGTTACCGACGGCATCAGCTCGGGCAGGAAGGGCAAGCCTGCTCTAGCGGGAGGACGGCAGCTCCACCAGACCCAGCGGCGGCCATGCCCCTCTCTGGGCGACCTTGGTCCCCGCCTCCCTGCGCTGGGCAGCCCCTCGGCCCTCGTGGCCCCAGACCTGTCACTGCGTGGGTCCCTCCGGGCCCCCCAGCACCGCAGACATGAGCCCGCAGCACAGTCAGGGGAGCTCCCGATGGAGACGTACGATGCCCAACCTGGAGCTCTCGGCGGAGCCACTGCCTGTGAATGGGCCCCGAGGAGGCGGCGCGGGCAGGCGGGGCGTCTACGGCCTTGTTAGCGGCCGGGCTACTGCCCTGCACCCGCTCTCGCGCGGTCGCCGCGGGAAAGAGGCAGGCAGGGTGGGGTGCTCGGCCGGCGCTGGGTCTGTCTCACGGGGCAGGTCCCGGGCAGCCAGGCCAAGGAAGCTGAGGGTGGGGAGGCCAGGGCGGGACCCGCGGGGCCGGGAGGGAAGGCCTGTGCAGGAGCTTCGGCTCCGCCGAAAACTCGGCCGCTGGTGAGGGTTGTGTAGAGAGTAGGCAGCGTTTCGGGTCGTTCCTCGTCCAAATCAGCTGGGAAGGCTCCCAGATGAACACCCCCGGGCCTTCCGGGAGGGAGAGGAGGAGGGGGCCAGGGGCCTCCTGAAACCCAGGGCCTGTGGCCTTAGAGACCCCGGGGGCTTCGGGGGCCTTCAGAACAGCGTGCTGGAGCTCAGGGTCTCGCTGCAGATGCCCAGAGCAGGCAGCCCTCTGCACACGGAGGGGCCCACTTCCTCCCCGCAGTGCAGCTTTCACGACCCCTCTCCAGCCAAGCCGCCTGGTCCTTGCCCCCATGGAGGCTGAGCAGCGCCCGGGCGGGCTTCTCTCCGGAAAGCACGGGGGCAGGGCCGCCCCCTCACGGCCCCGCTCCATTCACTCTGACCCTCACAGTGGACACCGTCTTTTCAGAGGTTTTCCTGGCAGAGCCCTGAGCCTTGGGACGACAGATATCTCTTAACTGCTGAGAGCCGCGGACTCTGAGGGCCCGAAGCCATGGACCCCGCGGGCGGGAGCCGCTGGTCGGTCTGCGGAGGCCCCGCTGTGCGGCTGCGCCCACGTCAGAGGCGCCTGCACCCTCTTTGTTCTGTGCTGCCAGCTGTTCAAGAGAACAATAAGCCCCATAAAGACCCTTTCATCTCTGCCCCACGATGCTCGCCGACTCCCTACCCGCCCACGGCGAGGGGACAGTGCGCGCATGCGGCCGGCAGGGCAAACCAGGGGAACGCAGCTGACCTTTCTGGAAGGAAGCAGCTTGGGCTCGTGTCCAGCAGGCCTGGGCGACCATGGGTCCGGCCGGGGGGCCTGCCACACGCCTGGTGCGGCCTTCCCCAGACAGCAGGGCACAGGCCTGTGGGGCAGTGGGGGCAGGACAGGGCAGGAGGGAGAGCGAGACTCTCACCACCTCCTTCTGTGACCGAGCAGGACACCCCAGGGCCTCCCGGGACAGACCCCAGCCCTGTCCTCCACCTGCCTCTAGTTTGCAGAAAAGCGTCAGCCTTCCAGGCCCTCCCCGAGTTCCAGAGAATATATTTAACCAGAAAAGTAAGAAGACGCACAGACAGGCGGGGTGGGCTCACGGGGCCTTGCAAAGGGCCAGCCTGGCTGATGCCCAGGGGCGACGCCGCTCCTGGCCACGTGGGAACCCGCCCTGGCTTCTGGGGTGAGGCCTGGAGCCCCAGGGCCGTGAGCGCTGGGAAGGCTGCAGTCTCTGAGGAGCTGGGTTCCCGGGGGGCACCTGAGCTTGTACCTGTCGGCAGCCAGCAGCCGGGTGCTAACAGCTGCCGCCAGTCTCCGAAAACGCAGCCATCACTAGGGCTGGCGGCGGCGACGGGCGGCAGGTGGGCGCGGCCGGGCTGGCGGGGACGGGAGCGCCTGGTGCTGCTGTCTCTCTCTGTCACTGGCCGGCTGGGCGCCCAGCTGCCAGCTGCCACCACGCAAGGCACGGAACATGCCCCGAGCAACCTCGCCGGCAGGGCTGAGCGTGGTTAATCAGTTTGGGATGCACAGCCCATTAGACGGTGCGTGATCACCGCGTTTACTTCTGTGTATGTTTTAATTACAGCTTCGGCGGTGCCAGGCGTGATCGCCGGACCATCTTCTCAGTTCTGCTCTGCGAGCTTGTTCGTGTTAATTTGCATCTGAGAGGTGAAGCTCTGGTTCCAGGGGGCACAGCCTTTCGCTGTGCATGTCTTTCTGAGGCTGGTGCCCAGCAAGGTGCCTGAGACCCTGCGCTGCAGAGGGCCAGCAGGGCTCCACCTCGCCCTGGAGCCCCGGCCGGCCCATCTTCCTAGAGGCTCCGCCCCTGCAGCCCGGTGCAGCCGGCTGCTGCCCCGCCTCCCTGCTGCCGAGACCCTCACTGCTCTGGGAAGGGTCTGACTCACCTCGGGGCTGCCCTAGAAGTTGGTGGGGTGAGCACCCAGGGGCAGGACACCCTGGGCACCCCAGGATGTGCCTGCCGCTCCGGGGCCGGGGATCAGTAATGGAAACCAGAGCCCGGCCCAGCGGGTGACCAGGGCTTCCCTCCTGGGGGGTGTCACCTGTCACCTCCAGGCGGGAAGATGCGCCCACGTCCTCCGCCCGCGTCTCCTCTGACCTTCTTACCGGCAGGGCTGCAGTGTGGTCTGGGCTGCTCGGGGTCGCCTTGGGCCCTATGCTCACCTTGGGCAATCTGGAAACCGTCTGTGGGGTGGCCCGCCAGCTGTGGGCACCGGCCTCTCCAGGAACACGGGTTGAGGCCAGTGTGGTCTCTGCTGCCCCACAACCTGGTCTGCAGACCAGACCCGGGCATCTCTTGGGGGTCGCTGCTGGGGCTGCCCACACCCGGCGGGAGGGTCAGTCCTGGCCAGGGCCCTGAGTCGAGCCCTGTGCCTGCTGTCTGGAAGCGAAGGGCAGGGGCACGCGTCCTGGGCTCGGTCCTCGGCGGGGCACCCTAGCCCTGCCCCCTCCTCCTGGAGCCCCCGTTCACCGGGGCTGTTGCGAGCCCCAAGGAGAGGCCCCCCACCCTCACATGGCTCCCCGGTAACAGCCACAGAGGCAGCGACATCCTGGTGGTCTTGCCTGGCGCCTGGTTCTCACGCTGCCGCTCACGTCAGGAAGCCCTCCCCTCTGCCCAACGGCCTTTCGGGAAAACCTGGGGACGCTTTCTCTGGTTTCTCCAAGTTTCTCCAAGCGGCATCCATAGCTAGAAATCCTTTCAAAACGGCCCGCTGGCCAGCAGATGCCATCAGTCCACGAGACGCTAAGACGGCAGGTCAAAGTTGAAGATCTTAGTAGGAAAGCTGCTGAAGTTAACCCAACAGAGGGAGCTTGGTCGTCTTCAGCTAACTGTTTAGACCTAGGCGTGCCCACAAGCATGTTTTCTGAGTTACCGACGGCATCAGCTCGGGCAGGAAGGGCAAGCCTGCTCTAGCGGGAGGACGGCAGCTCCACCAGACCCAGCGGCGGCCATGCCCCTCTCTGGGCGACCTTGGTCCCCGCCTCCCTGCGCTGGGCAGCCCCTCGGCCCTCGTGGCCCCAGACCTGTCACTGCGTGGGTCCCTCCGGGCCCCCCAGCACCGCAGACATGAGCCCGCAGCACAGTCAGGGGAGCTCCCGATGGAGACGTACGATGCCCAACCTGGAGCTCTCGGCGGAGCCACTGCCTGTGAATGGGCCCCGAGGAGGCAGCGCGGGCAGGCGGGGCGTCTACGGCCTTGTTAGCGGCCGGGCTACTGCCCTGCACCCGCTCTCGCGCGGTCGCCGCGGGAAAGAGGCAGGCAGGGTGGGGTGCTCGGCCGGCGCTGGGTCTGTCTCACGGGGCAGGTCCCGGGCAGCCAGGCCAAGGAAGCTGAGGGTGGGGAGGCCAGGGCGGGACCCGCGGGGCCGGGAGGGAAGGCCTGTGCAGGAGCTTCGGCTCCGCCGAAAACTCGGCCGCTGGTGAGGGTTGTGTAGAGAGTAGGCAGCGTTTCGGGTCGTTCCTCGTCCAAATCAGCTGGGAAGGCTCCCAGATGAACACCCCCGGGCCTTCCGGGAGGGAGAGGAGGAGGGGGCCAGGGGCCTCCTGAAACCCAGGGCCTGTGGCCTTAGAGACCCCGGGGGCTTCGGGGGCCTTCAGAACAGCGTGCTGGAGCTCAGGGTCTCGCTGCAGATGCCCAGAGCAGGCAGCCCTCTGCACACGGAGGGGCCCACTTCCTCCCCGCAGTGCAGCTTTCACGACCCCTCTCCAGCCAAGCCGCCTGGTCCTTGCCCCCCTCTCCCTCGTGGTCAGGGACGTGGGGGCCCAATGTCCCGAGGGTGCTGGGCTGGGCAGGCCAGGCTGCCTGCTCAGGGCGAACACAGAACAGGGCAGCCCTGCCGTGGGCAGTGCCTGCCTGCACCCGGGCCAGAGCCCCCGGGACCCCGGCCGGAGCCCCCCGCGACACCGGCCAGAGCCCCCCGGGACCCCGGCCGGAGCCCCCCGGGACGCCATCCAGAGTCCCCTGGGACGCCACCCAGAGTCCCCCGCGACCCCGGCCAGAGCCCCCCAGCGACCTCATCCAGAGCCCCTGGGACCCTGGCCAGCACAGGCCATCCGCACGGTCACTGTGTGGCGGGAGCCCCTCCTCTAGGGTGACAGGTGGGTCCCTGAGGTCAAGCCAAGGTCTGAAGGCGAAGAGTCAGGAGAAGCGGCGCTGGGCAGACGCGTCTGGGGAGGGGAGAGGGCTCGCACATTTTACAGGGGGGTGTGGTCGGCCCGGCTCCACACACGCCTGGTCACCCCTGCACAGGCCCAGGGCCGTGTCCTCCGCTTCCCACTTGGTAAGGAGTCCCTGACTGAGCTGCCCGCGCGCCCCCCACCCCCCACGGACACCAGAGCCCCCAGGCACCCGTGTCCCTGGACAGTCCCGCCCGGTCCTGGAGCCGCTGCCCTTTCTGTGGGGTCTGCCCTTCTGAGGAAGAGAAGGCCACCCTGGAAACCTCCTGACCCTTCCCAGCACCCGGCTCAGCGGCCCCCAGGCACCAGCCCTGATCTGGCCACAGCCTCACACGGGGCCTCGGGCCAGCAGAGGGGCTGTTCCGGGCACAGCAGGCTCATCGGGCCCAAGTACCGGCCAGACATGCCCTGGTCCGGGGGCCCAAGTTGGGACAATGTGGCTTTTCAACCCACGAAGAGGCTCTGCAGGTGAGGGCGCGGCTGCGGGCACCAGGGCCCGAGCGCCTCCCAGGGCTGCGGGCACACGGGTATTGCCCGGGGCTCAAAGGGGCACGCCCGGGGGATGGTGGATCCTGCCGCTGACTAAGCCAACACGGGCTTCCATCATTCATCTGGAAACGCCGGAGGAGTGGACGGCGCTCGCCACACTCCCGCGCCTGCTGCCCCCGCCACCCCCGCCCCGGTGCGCAGGTTTAAGAGGAAGCCTTCTGCAAGCGACCTGAGAGGCCAGGGGGAGACGACGGGGGACACAGTCACCCGCGCGCTCGCTTAGTGGGCCCACGCTGGGCGGGCTGTGTGCTGTCCCCGCCAGGCCTGGGCCTGGGGGCACCTGCCACCCTCGGGCGGCAGGCAGAGTCCCCACTTCAAGGCCCTGTGGGCGCCGCCATCAGCCTGCAGCCCCACGAGTCGGGAAACATGGCGACTGAGGACCAGCTCCCCCAGCCGGGACCTAACGGACCCGGGCACCTCCCGGCTGGTCTGACCTGGCTGCATCAATGCCTGCTGCCAACTGGGCCCTCACCCAGGCCCCCAGGGCTCAGGAGGTGCTCAGGGAAGCGGGGGTGCCGGGCGTGAGCCGCTGGCCAGCCGTGTCCTCACCGCAGCCTCCTGCCCTCGCTTCATGACAGCCCCTCCGTGACCCTGCGGTCACAGGGCGTTCCTGCCGAGAGCAAACCAGCGAGCGGGAGGGCGGGAACGTGCCCATCGAGGACCACCGGCTCTGCTGTTTACACAACACGACCGAACGCGCGTGAGCCTCCCACGGGGCCTACCTCCACCACGGACTTGGAATCCAGCCGGAAGTTGAAATCGCCGAAGACAAAGTAGGACGCCTTCTCGAACCGCTGGTCGATGATCCTGGGAAGAGAGGAGGGAAGGAGTCGCTGAGGTGCAGCCCGCCCGCCTCGCCCGGCCTCAGCCCTGCGCCCCAGAGGCCGTGATCCCACCGGTGGGGCTGGTACGGCAGGCGTCCCGGCCACGCTGGCCTTCCGGGTGAAGAAAGCCCGCACCGCTCACCTCTGGCTCAAAGCAGGATGAGTACCGTCTCTAACAGGGCCGCCCGCAGGACGGACGTCCACCCCAGCAGAAGGGAAGGGAGGCTCGCTGCCCAGCCGCGGCCGCATGGACGCCCCCACTGAGACGGGGCGGCGGGGACCCTGGGCCCGGGGTGGGGGGCGCCCCCTCGGCCCGCGGTGGGCGCTGAGAAAGCACATGTCACGGGCAGGCAGAGCCAGGGAGTACGCTCACCCCTGACCAACTCAGAAACGTCTGCCCGCTTACCCCGAACCAGGCCCCAGTGTGCAGGGCAAGGGGAGCCCCCCGGAATGGCCCTTCCCAGGGACGCGTTAGCTGAGAAGGAAGAGCTGGCCAGGAGCAGCGTCACCACCGTTGCAAGGCGCTGGGCGGGGGTCATCGCCTGGTGGGCGGCTCCGCCTGTCCATCCGCCCATCCGTCCTCCTGCGCCGGGAAGCGGCGGCTCCCCTCACACACGGGCCCGCGCTCTCCCCGCCAGCTCCTGCCTGGCTCCGTGCCTCCTGCGCTGAGGCCCAGGAGTTTCCCCGGAAAGTGTAGGTGAGCCCTGCGCTGCCCAGGGGCCTTGAGTTCCTTGCAGGAAACACGCCCCCGTCCATCCCCCAGTCCCCCCGCTGGGCCTCGGGCATTCTCCCCCAGGCTGGCTCCTCTCCAGGCGGAGTCGGCGGCCTTCAATCCCTCTGGAATTGCTCTGCAGGACTGGATCTGAGTCCATGGGTCTCTCCAGCGGTGATTGATCCTAACCCTTCAGGAAACGCTAAGTCCTCTCCTCCGCAGTCTGTGCAGAGACCCTCCTTTCCTGCACGTCTTTGTCCCGTTCCTGTCACTTTAAGTAACAGCGCTTCCTGACAGATGCGCTTCTCACCGAAATTCTTCTAAAAATCTCTTCAGCTGTTTCCACGTTTTTCTTGCACATTAACTGCTATATCATATTGCTGAATTCCATGAAAAGTCTTGTTTTCTGGTTTAATTGGATTGATTCTCACACATACGTGTTTGAAGAGAAAGGACACATTTTAATAGATTATTATCATTACTAACAGTGCAGATGAGCAGTAATGTTGCTTTCTTGTGTTAAAGTTAAAACTTCTGTGGAGGAGACACCCCTCAAGGATGAAAACTCGGGGAGGCCAGAGGGTGGGCCCCGGGGAGCCCTGCGCCCAGGACCAGCCCCGCCCCTTACCCCACCCACCCATCGGGCACCCAAAGACTGTCGGCAGGAGGGGACCTG
>SJYT01077470.1:169072-180906 GCA_006410635.1 Cephalophus harveyi
CCCTGCCTCAGGAGCCCAGTGGGTGGCTGGGAGCAATGCCCACGGGAAAACACCACCTTGCTCTTTAAAAAGCCCCCAACCTGCCACCCACTCACGGCAGCCCCCAGGGTCCCCGCCTCGACCACCGGCTGCACGAGACGGGGGGACAGGGGCTTCCCGTGCCCTCCAGCTTCGCGCTGGGCAGCCCCACCGCCCCACGGAGAGGCCCCGAGGCCCCCAGGGCCAGCTTCTGGCCTCTGACCCCCGCCCTGCACAGGGGGGCTGCCTCCAAGGGGAGACCTGGGGGCGACTCTCAGTGCCCCGGGTCAGGGGACTGGCAGCGAGCGGTGACCCCCGCAGGGACCTGGGACCACCTCCCGCCAACACACGACCTCATGCCACTCAAACACCTCGCTTTTCTTTCCCCCTTTGTATTTATTAACTTTTTAAGGAAAACTGAACCGAGGCAAAGCTTCCGCTTGATCTGCTGGAGGGAGGAAGCAGACACACCTGACATGTCACACACCTACTCTCTGTCCTGACGGTCTGCCACCCTGTTTATTAAGAAGCCCAGGAGCAGGGTCCCCAAGAAAAGCCCTGAACTCAGGCAAACCCTCTGCCCTCGGGCGTCGCCCCGCCGCGGTGTCGGTTTGCGCGTCACACGTGAGCGCAGCGACGGACACAGCTCAGACGCAGGGACACGGGCAGGGGCCCCCAGATCCTACGTGTTCTCCAGCCGGTGTTTCTGCTCAGTCTTGTTTTTAAAGAACCTGCCCTGTTCCTGTGGTGGGAAAGGCCAGGCTGCCACACTTTCTGGGACCCCCGTGCTCCGGAGAGGCCGGATGGCGCTGGGGGACCACGGCCCGCTCCTGCTCCTGGGGGCAGGAGGTGGCCACGGCCAGGGGCGGAGGGACGTGCAGGGTCAGCCCAGGTGCCGGCTCTGGTCCCCGAGGCCCGAGGGGCCGGATGGGCCCGGGGGTCGCCGCCGGGGGACGACGGGCCCAGGACCAGGAAGCGGGGTAAACGGCCGACACAGAACTGGGCGAGTGAACGACTGGCCCATTTGGGGCCCGTTTGGGGGTGATTTCCTTCTATACAAGATAACAGATTTCAGATTTACTATCGGAGTCAATCAACTTTGAGAAGCTCAGGGGTTTGCAGGGAGAGAGGCTGCGTTGGGCAGCCTTCCTGGAACCCGGCCCCGTGGCTTCTCTCGTGACGGCCGTGGAGACTGGTGACGGATTTCATCAGCTTGTCTCATCGTGTAATTCCATCATTAAAACCCTAAACTTTATCATATTTCCGTGCCCCGCTCTTTCTGCCGTAATGGCCCGCGCCCATCAATAACCGCAGCGTGGGCGCGAGATGGAGCGGCTGTCTGCCGAGGCAATTGCCGGAGAGCGGGCGAGGCCTATGCTTTTAATCTCAATATAGCGCCGTTCGGACCAGCAGGAAAAAGAGTTGTTTTAAAATTAATTACCTTGTCAGTAGCTATTATGATTAAAAAGTGTGCCCACACCAATACCGCGTGCCTGATTCAGAAGCAGAGTCACGAGAAGGGCCGTAAGAATCAATGGGTTAGGCCTCGAGGACAGAGGCCCTCTCCACTGGCGGGAGAGCTCGCCGCGTGGCGCGCAGGCCGCGGGCGGGGTGGGGGCGCCAGGCCCGCCAGCCCGGCTGGACGCTGGGCGGGGCAGGGGGCGCCGGGCCCGCCAGCCCGGCTGGACGCTGGGGCGCTCTTTTGTTAGTTTTAGCTTCGAACGTGGTAGAAACCAACCTTGGGCTTGTCTCAGATCTGGGGGAGGCCACGTGCTCAGATAGAACAACCTGAACAGCAAAACACCACGGTGGGGGCTTCTGACAACCAGGCCTCTGAGCCGCCTCCAACAGACCAACCTTCCTGGCAGCCACTCTCCGGGCTGCACACGTACTCTGCCCCATGTGGCGTGGGCTGGGGGGGCCGCAGCCCCGGGGACGGTCCCTGGCGTGGGCTGGGGGGGCCGCAGCCCCGGGGACGGTCCCTGGCGTGGGCTGGGGGGGCCGCAGCCCCGGGGACGGTCCCTGGCGTGGGCTGGGGGGGCCGCAGCCCCGGGGACGGTCCCTGGCGTGGGCTGGGGGGGCCGCAGCCCCGGGGACGGTCCCTGGCGTGGGCTGGGGGGGCCGCAGCCCCGGGGACGGTCCCTGGCGTGGGCTGGGGGGGCCGCAGCCCCGGGGACGGTCCCTGGCGTGGGCTGGGGGGGCCGCAGCCCCGGGGACGGTCCCTGGCGTGGGCTGGGGGGGCCGCAGCCCCGGGGACGGTCCCTGGCGTGGGCTGGGGGGGCCGCAGCCCCGGGGACGGTCCCTGGCGTGGGCTGGGGGGGCCGCAGCCCCGGGGACGGTCCCTGGCGTGGGCTGGGGGGGCCGCAGCCCTTGGGGACGGTCCCTGGCGTGCCAGCTGTGGCACACGGAGCCTGAGGTGGGGGCAGGGAAGGTGGGGCCCAGGTAACCGGGGAAGGACCCTCCTGTTGACAGAGCAGAGCTGGGCGGGCGAGCTCCCCCCACACGCCCACCCCTGGGCATCTGCCAGGTCCCTGCGGTTCACAGGCCCAAAGGGCCCACCCGCTGCACCGGCTCCCCCAGCCGGCGTCTTTCGGGCCGGGCGCCCCAGGGACCCGTGAGGGGTGCACGCCTTGCGCAGCAGGCCTCCGCCGCAGCCCCGGGGCTGCGCTCAGGGCCCCGGCACTGCACTCGTGTGGGGCGGACCTGGGGAGGCCACTGCCCAGAGCAGCAGGACAGAGAGGGCGGCCAGCTGCTGAGCTCCAGGGGGCTGCGCCCCATCCTGGAACGCCCCTCTGGCCTCAGTCGGCTGGTGGCCAGAGCTCCTCTGTTGGAACGAGGCCTGAGGCCCTGCTCGGCGCTGGACTGTCACTCCGTCGTATGTTGGAGCCCCAGTCCCCACCAGATGGTACCGGAGAGAATTAAGGTCAAATGAGGTCATGAAGGGGGGCCCGGATTCACCAGGACAGGTGTCCATGAGAGGAGAGGCCCGTGGCTGCTTCTGTCCTCCGAGGATGCGGCAAGAAGGTGGCCAGCATCGTCCAGCCAGGACGCGGGCCTCCCGGAGCCGCAGGCATGTGCACACTGCTCCAGCTCCTGGCCCGGACTCCGTCTGTGCCCAGACTGGCCCAGCCACGGGGCTGCCTCGGGGGCTGCAGGCCCTTCTCAGATCCCTGCGGGGCGTCTGCGTCTCCAGGCCCGGCTGCTGCAGGCCTCCGCGGGCCTCCCGGCTGTGCTGCCCGCTCGCACTCTCTCACTCGCCCTTTTAACAGCACGGTGATGTCACACCCGCCTTTCTGCTCGGATGGCACCACGGGCGAGGAACAGAGACACGCCCCTGCCTCCAGGGCCGCTGGGGTCCACACGCGCAGCCCAGGAGAGAAGCACCAGGGGATCAGGAAGCCGATCCTTCAGACCTGCGACGTCCACGGATGCGGGCAGCAAGGCTGCACCTCATGGGCCCTGGGGAGACGCAGACCGCCGTGCGGCCCAGCCTGGCTGAGCGCGCGTGCTGGCAGGGCCCCAGTCCAGCAGCGAAGGAGGGCTGGAGCATCCTAAACGGCGGCGAAGTAAGCAAGGCCAGCAGGTGGATGAGCACGGAGGGCGCCGCCTCGAGGGGTGCTGAGCTGCGGCGTGGACGTGCTGGTGCTGGGACACGCCACAGAGGGAGGGGTCGTGCACCGTCCACGTGATGGTGCAGGATGTTACCTAGGACGCACGTGGAAGCCCGCACCCCGCAAACACAGATGACGCAAGCACCCCACGGGAACGTACAACGCTGCTCAGCTGTGAACGCACACGGCTGTGCCGGAGCAGGCAGGGGGTCCCTGGACAGGTGGGGGGACGACCCTGCACCAGGACAGGAGGGCGGGACAAGGGCTCAAGCACGGGCCCTGGCAGCACCCTCAACCCCGTCTGAGCAGGACAGGGGAGCAGCGAGCCGGGCGCGCGGAGCGGGGGCCCTGACTCCGCCTCGGCTGGCGCTGCGCTCGCAGCTCGCTGCTGGACGGCCGGGGACCCTGCACGCCCTCCCGCCCGACGCCAGGAACACGCGGGCGCCCTGTCCTCTGGCCAACGAGGAGGCCGCCCGTCGGGCCTGGATGCCCGCGTCTACGCTGGGCTCCGACACGGGGACAGCGGCCGCCCAGGGGCCCATCGCGCAGGGCGTCCCGGCGACCCGCATCCTTAGCACGGCGCCTGCCTCTGCCTGGAGACCAGAGGCTTTCTTTTCTGCCGGCTGGCTGGCGGGGCGAGCTCTGGGAACGGCCCGGAGAGAAGCCCCGGGACGCGGGCCTTTGAGCGGCTGACAGTTGACGGATGGCCGCCCGCAGGGCCACAAAGACGGCTGTGTGGCTGCCGCGTCACGCCGCCGCTCCCTGGGAACTAATTGCTCGGAGTCGCCCCGGGCAGCTTTATTTTTCTGGCAATCATTTTCTCTGAATGCCCCAAAATGAGCATGAAACAACTCTTTTGACCGGACATAAAAGTTAAATGTCCCAATGTTGACCAAATTAACTCCAGCGCGGTGACAATGGCTGTATCTGTGAGAAGACGCCTGGGACAAAGGGGCGCTTTCTGCCCGGATTTCACAGTTGTGATGTAAGATTGTTCCTGAGGACCTGGCCGGGCCGCACCGCAAAGGGAGACACAAGAGCCCTGTCACTTGTGGAAAAAAACCTCATTTCACGGCCGAGAGCTTGGGAGAGGCCAGGAAGGGCTGTGTGAGCTGGTCTCTGCGGCTGGGTTGACATCCCAAACGGTACCCCCCAGGGTGTAGCTGTGTGTCTGGCAGGGACCCTCCACGGGTACAAAGATGCACGCAGCCCCCCCAGAGGCCCAGGGAGGGTCCGAGCCACCCCCCATGTGGATGGGACCCCAACCCCACGCAGAGGCCCCGACACCGCCATCCCCGCATATCTGAGCCTGGTACGCTTCCCTAACTAGAGGCCTGTCTCCTCCTAACCTTTCAGAACAAGAGGTTTCAAGCGAGAAATTCCTGCGCAAAACATCAGTTGTTATTTGCCATAAAACCTGCCCTCTGGTAACACTGGAAAGCCCATTTTCCGACGTCTGCGAGTTCACACGCTTCGGACCAGAGTCTTCCTCTTGGGTGTTTTCCTTCCTAAGTTAGCATTTCACTTTGAAATCATCTTCAAGTCACAGGAAAGCTGCAAGGACGGCCGAGGGGCTCCCGGTCTTAACCCAGGTCCCCTGGCCCGACCTGTGGGGGCAGGGCATGGGCTCCCGCCCGGTGGGGACAGGCCTTCAAGGCCCTCCGGGGAGACTGAGCCGGGACCCCCGCACTGCCTCTCTGCGCCCACGTCGGCCGCAGACAATGCTCCCAGAGGTTCCCAACGCCCTGAATGGGGCCCCCTTGGTGGCAGCGTCCATTCAGGGGCCAGCGTGGCATTGTGCTCCCCTCGGCACAGCAGAATGCAGCCTGCTGGTGGCTGCCAAAAGGTTAGCAGCCCCGATGAAAGGGCGCCCGTCACTCACCGCCACAGAGCAGCCCTTTGTGCCGGCGCCGGCCGCACCGGGAGGTCCGGACGCGGCTGGCTGGGCGCCCCACAGACGCCGTCCATGGGAACGCAGAGGCCGCTTCCCGGGGGCCGCGGAGCAGCCGCAGTTCAGGCCCTGACAGGCCCTGAGGCCACTTGCCTCTGCCGACCGACCGCAGCCTCCAAGGGTGGCCCAGTCCCCGGCCGACTGGGCCCTGCCCTGAAGGTGGCCCAGGAGGCCGGTCCAGCTGCTCCCGAGTCTGCCGTGACCACACGTGCCCGTCCCCCTTCCCCTGGACCAAGAAGCCTGTTCCAGTTGGGCTGCAGGCCGATGCCCCTGCGGGCTGACTGCCTGGAGCCTCAGCACCGACCCGGCCGTGCTGGCGCCCGGCTACCCTGGGCCCGAGCGGCGAAGGCGCGGGCCCAGCCTGCTGTCCCTGTCTCCAGTGATCGACACCCAGCTCGGTGCACAGCTGGATGCCCAGCCCCAAGGAGTGCCCACTGTGGATGCGGCAAGGGCAGGCAGACCCCCGTGTCCCCCGCATGCGGGGTCTCAGACAGGGTGACGGACGGACCTCGGGGACCACTGCCTCATCCTAGGCACAGCCCCTGGCCTCCCGCTCCATCCAGGGCGCGTCCCGGCCGAGCACAACTCGGGGTCCAGGAGGGCCGGCAGGGCCCTGGGGAAATTGGAGACGCTCCCCAAGGCCAGGCGGGCTGGGCCCCGAGAGCAGGGGTGCTGTAGGGGAGGCCTCCAGGTGCTGGGCTCTGGGAAACCGGGCCCAAACGGCCGAGTAACCGGGGCGAGACCGCCTCTCCCGCCCAGACAACAGAGCGTCAGTGCCGATGCGGCGGAGGTCACAGGAGATCACCGCGGACAGACGAGGACCAGACGAGGACCAGAGGACCCAGGTGGGGTCCCTGCGTGCTGGCTCGGGTGGGGCCGGGTGGCCGCGGGGGCCGAGAGCCGGGGCAGGAGGAGCCCCCCATCCTGAAGACCACCGAGGCGGCCGCCTCCCCTGTCAGGGGCCCAAAGCTCTGACTGGGAAGCAGGGGCAGAGCGCGGAGGGAGGTGGCACTCAGCGGGCAGGGGGCAGGGGGCAGCGGGCAGGGGTCAGCGGGCAGGGTTCAGGGGTCAAGGGGCAGGGCTTGTGCTTTATCCTCGGGTTGACCTGTGTCAGCTTTGTATTTTTGGTAAACAGGGGAAAGCAAGCCAGGACAAGGTGAAAAGCCAGCCTCGATCCTCTGCAGAGGCAGGCGGGCAGGGGCCCCTCAGCACCCACCTGTCGAGCACATAGGCCAGGGCCTTGTGCCGGATCCCCGAGTACACGGAGGGGCTGGTCTCCCAGGCAACCAGGTTGGAAGCATCATGGAAAAGGTGGATGTTCACCAAGTCGAAGGCACTGTGGGGACAGAGACAGGAAGCTCCGGGTGCAGGCTGGAGCTGCCGGGCCCCCGGGGCGGCCCCCTACCACCCCACCCAGCTCCCCGGGCAGGTGCGGCCAGGCTGCTCGGGGCAAGTCCCCCTCTGAGGCGAAGTCCGAGGAGACACACTGGACTCGTGCGCTCGAGTCCTCACACAGGAAGGACCCACATACAAAGGTCACCACCAGCGGCAAAGGGGCCCACAGAGGACACCTGGAACTCGCCTCAGAACAAGGAGCGGGAGGGGGGATGAGGAGCGGGGAGGAGCGGGGCGCTCGCCCCGGCGTCAGCTCCCCACGCAGCTGGCCGTGCAACCTGAAGCCCCCGTGCGGTCCCCGGGGGCACTGGGGGGTTCAGTTCACACTGCAGAAGCCCCCGAGCTCACAGCCCCTGGAGAGCCTTGGGGAAACTCCGTGGCCATGCTTCCGGTGGGTCTGCAGGGGCGTGGGGAGGCTGGGGGGCCCGTCACCCTTGGGAGCCCTGGAGCGTTGCTGGGGCCTGTCTGGTTCACAGCAGAGTGGGCGGGTGGGCTCCACACCCCCCGCAGAGTTGGGGCCACCAGGCCCTGAGACCCAGCCTGACAGCACACTGCGCGCCCACCCCCGGCCCACGGGAGGAAGCTCCAGCTCTCCACTCCGGGCGCACGGTGACCACTGAGCCCGGGCGGCCCCCGAGCCTTTCCCTGGGCTGTGAGTGGCAGCCGGGGGCCGGGTCAGGAGGCTGCGGCGGCCTCGGCTCCTCCCGCCCCAGAGCTCTGGGACCCCCACCCAGGGGACGCCCCGATCGCGTGTGGCCCCAGCGAGGGGGTCGTGTGGACGCGGGGGCGGTCCCGAGGAGGGGCCGCAGCGGTCAGCCAGCGGAGCACTCGCTGTGCAGAGCCAGGAGGGCGCACACACGCCGGGGGGTGGGGCGCGGCTCCTCGAGGTGCCCCGTCCCAGCAGAGGGGTGGGGGCGCCCCACTTCCCGAGGGTCCCCCCACCCACGCTCTGAACCCTGCTGGCCGTGGCTGCGGGGCCACCAGCGAGGGCCGGGATGCGGCCTGGGCCTCTTGGCCACGCTCAGGGTCCCGGGCATCGCAGGGCCCATCAGCCCTGTCCAGCCGGCGGGGGGGCGCTGGGGCTGGCCGCAGGGGCTGTGGGAAACGTACCAGTCCGCGAGGCACCACCGCGTCCGGAGGAAGCCTTTCCTCGACCACTTGCACTGAAAGGCAAACAGGCCACACGGGTCAGCGGGGGCGGCACGGGCGGCGGGGGCGACGGCTCCGGACGACACTCTGCCGGGACCGCGAGCCATGGCGTCATCGCCAACTCTGACCCCCAGGCCACAGCCTCACGCGGCACGGCCTCCTGGGACATCCGCCCTCCCAGGGAAGCCTGCGGCTGGCGCCCAGGAGGGCTGTGGGGAGGGCCCATGGGGACGGGTGGGCGCAGGCGCAGGGGCTGTGTAGCTGGCGGCCCTGCCCTCCGCACGGCCCGGGCTGGCCAGGCCACAGCGGCCTCGAGTCCAGACAAGCACCTGGCGGGGGCCTGCCTCACTGGCCTCCTCTCTGATCACAGCTGGTTAGAACCGCCTCGCCGGTCGGAGCGGCTGCTGTGGGACCCGGGAGCCCCTGAGGCTGAGAGTGGCACCCGGGGTCTCGTGGGAGTGGTCACCTGCGGGGGCCAGGGCCGGTCCTCGGGGGCCCTCGCCCTCTCCTAGCGCCAGGGCAGGGGGCAGAGGGGGGTCTCCAGGTGCATCGGAGGTTGGTGCCTCCCCCACCCCTGGGCAACCTCTCCGGAGAACCAGTGACTGATCCTCTGTCCGGGACCACCGCCCCTGCAGAGAATGGGAGGTGGTCACCGCCACCCCGCTGCCCTCGGGCACGTCGGGAAACTGGCAGCCGCAGTGCAGAGCGGCCCTGCCTCAAGAGGCCCGGCTTCTGGGCTCGGGGCGGGCCTGTGGAGGCGGGACCAGGGTCTGGGTCCGCACCCACGTGGAGGGGGGCCGGGGTACCTGCGCACGAGCTTCTGGACACAGACGCCTGCTGCACGTGGAGGCGGGGCGTGCGGGCGGGACTGGGGTCTCCCCGGCCTCCCACTGTCCCTTCCACCCTGCTGGGCGCCCTGGCCATCACCGCCTGCTCCAGGCCTGTGGCGTCCGAGGGTGGCCAGCTGCCCCCCGGCGCCCACCCCGACTCTCGGAGAGGCCCTCGCCCCTGGAGAGGAGACCACGGCGGTCGGGGGTGCGGGCACGTTGTTGAGCAGACAATATCAAGTGCCCGCTCAGGTGCCCTGTTAATAGGATTCCTTTACCAGCAGATGGATTGCGAGCACAGACGGCTTCATCTACTAAAAGACGACATAAATCTCGGTGAGAAAAGGGAGGCTGCGGGAGGTTATCAGCACACAGCCCCCGTGAAAGGCCTGCCTCGGAGCATTAGCGGGATTAATTCATCTTTCATAAGAGCTTGGAGCGGGCCCTGTGATCTATGGCAACAACCAATTTCTCACTACGGGCTTGAGGAAAAAAAACCGCCTCGGCCCCAATCGACTACACAAATCTGCTTTTTAAAAATGGTCTCGCATTATCTGAAGTGCTGCTCCCAGAGGTAGTGTTTGAAACGCGTGTCGAGCCAAAAGAACCCGTAAATCAGCGGGGAGAGTTCTGTTAGTTTTAGACACGGTGGGCTGTAATTATTTGGAATGGCATTATGCCTCCATCACGGTAATTACAGTTAGATTATCCTTAAGCGGTGGTAATAAAAGAAAGAGAAATCAGTCTTTCACTAATTCCCTCCCCTAAAGTGTGTGAACGACGCGGCGGGCGGGCCCCGCACAGCAGGAGAGCATGCCGGGGGCCGGCCAGCCCCACAGGACCCCACGGCGGGTGGGCCTCCACTAGACACGCGGCCCTGGGGTTTCCGACACCTGAGAAATCCCAGACTATCGGCAGAACAGTAGAAGCACGTGTGTTTTTCTCAGTAAGATTTTCCTCCGGTTAATTCATCAAGACGAAAGGAAAATGAACAAGTCCTGGAAACTTCAGACGATGTCAGACCCAGCGGAGCACAGATGCAGGGGATTCCGAGGGGCAGAGCGGGGGCCCCAGGCTGGGGTCACCTCGTCCCAGAGACGCAGTGCCGCGGTGCAGAAATCTGGGTCCCCACAGAGGCACCCCGCCTCCTTCCCCCAGAGACGCTCTGCCCTCTGCCTGTCGCGGGCAGGGGGTCCCCGCAGAGCCCGAAGCCCCTGCCAGCCCCTCCCTCAGAGGGTGTGCATGTGGGGGGGGACCATGGCTGAGCCCCTGACACGCCCACCCATCCACCCAGCCGCCTTAGCCCCCATCACGCCCTCGGGGCTTGGCGGGAGAGAAATGGGGGGACCCCAGGCACTCTGAGCCTGGAGAGAGACTGGGGGGGACCCCAAGCACACTGGGCCTGGAGAGGGTGCCCAGCAGAGCAGAGCCCGAGGGTAAGGGGCGCGGGCGCCCTCAGAAGAGGCCACGGTCCCGGAAGGGGTGCAGGCCAGGAGGTGAACTGGGCTTGCAGAGGCTCTGGGTCAGGCGCCGGGCCTCCCTGCAGGGAGTGGCCTCGTCCATGGGGCTCCTCGGCCCACCCAGGAGGACGTGGTGACCGTCACGGATGACCTTCTCTTAGGACTGCCACAGACCCCAGCCGCAAGCCTCCGGTAACCCGGCTCCGAGGCCACAGGGCAGTGAGAGGACCCCAACCTCCGAGTTAGCTGTGAGTGATGGGGACGAGGGGTGCTGGGGGGTCAGCTGAGTCTCCGGGGTGGCGGTGACGTACCACGCACGTCCGCTTTGGGCCGGGTCACCAGGTGCGTGCCCCCTGGTGGGTGTGGAGTGGGACGACGTCCTGGACACCGGGCAGCCCCTGGCGGGCAGCGGCGCCGAGAGGGAACCAGAGGGCTGGGCACCGGCAGACGCTGCCTGCCAGCCCAGGTGCCTGCCAATCCGGGGCCGCACTTGCCTCGGCCCGTCACTGTTCAGGGCTCGAGTGGCCGATTAAAGGAGAAAGTCGCAAAGACACTGAGCTGCTTGGGTGGGAGAAAGGGGGGCTACCTCAAAGGCTCCCCACCCGGCCCTCAAGTCCTCGCTCCATGAGGCCCTGGGCCCAGCGCTGCCCACAGACCGTCCAGCCCCTGCCCTGACCAGGCGAGGTGCCCTGCCTCCCCTGCTGGGTGCACGGACCCCGGACGTCGCCGGGGTGTCAGAGCCCCCCAGCAGAGAAGCTGATGAGATACCAAAGCCTCCTTCTTGGCCAGTTCAGGGCTGTCCCTTAACTGCCCCCCGGACCCCTGCAAGCTGGCCCCCGGCTGTCAGAGGCCGGGACCTTCCCTATGGTCCTGCAGACCCCGCTCAGCCTCCCCCGAGCTGGCACCATTTCCACTACGGTCCCCGGTTACTCTCAGGCCGGGGCCAGTGCTGGCTGTGGGGGAGCCAGGGGGAGTCTGGATGGTGGTGAGGCCAGGAGATGACCCGACCTCTCAAGATGACTTCTCAGCCCCTGCTCTGTTCCCGAGAAGCTCACCCACCCTCCTGCTGAACGCAGCTCTGGCCAACAGCCCGGGGGGACGGCAGGGCCCACGGTGGGGGTCAGGAGAGGGGGCGCTGAGGAAGGAAGCTTCCCTCCCCAACCCGCAGGGCAAGAGGAGACAGTCTCTGGGGCAGGGACTGTGGCGGGCGGGGCGGCGGGCTGGGAGGCGGCCCCTGACATCAAGTCCTTGGCGGGGACAATGGATGGGGAAGCTGTGCCTGGCGGGACGAGGGGCTCATCCTTCATGGAAGCGGCCACAATTCCTTCACTGCAGGAGCGGGTCATAAAGCAAGTTAATAAAGCCATGGCCTTGCTGAAATCAAGCGCCGGGTGCGGGGCGGGGGCGGGGGCGGCGATGCTCT
>SJYT01077470.1:181078-204811 GCA_006410635.1 Cephalophus harveyi
GAGTTGGGGGAGGGGGCGGGTGATGCCCAGCTCTCCTCACCCCCCGAGGCTTCATGGGTCATGACCCACTCTGCGTCCACAGGCCCCCCAGGGAAGGTGATCCGTCTGGGTCAACCTGTGGATTTCACCGTCAGGAGGCTCCAGAGACACTGGTTATTACAACATTCTCTAAAAGGACTGGTATCCAAAATTGTGTGCGCAGCAAAATGGAGGCATAAAACTAACAAAACTGTGCAAAAGTGCCCGCAACGCCCAGGAGCTGCGCCCGCGCTTTCCGACTGTGCCCCAGCAGTGGGGAGAACAAGCCGCACCTCCCTGTGCTTCCCGAGCTCTGTGGGACGGGCTCCCCAGGGCCTTCCCCGTGGAAGCGCGGGGGCTGCTCAGCACCTGAGGATGGGGAGAGCCCCCGAGGGCTGCGCCCCCACACCCCAGCGCTCCGTCCGGAGCGTGATCGACCCGCGGAGCGAGGTTTGCTGGGAGCCCCACGGGACAGCCCTGCTGCACCCCCGGGGGAAGGGTCTGC
Source organism: Cephalophus harveyi (assembly GCA_006410635.1). NCBI lineage: Eukaryota > Metazoa > Chordata > Mammalia > Artiodactyla > Bovidae > Cephalophus > Cephalophus harveyi. The sequence goes on from SJYT01077470.1 coordinate 181,602, forward strand.
GGCCTGGGAGTGACGATGGCTGGAAGACTCACCTGCTGATGTCAACCGTGGGTCCTCCAGCCCTCACCCGAGGCCACCCCGCCAAACCCACCGGGTCGGGACCTCCAGCAGAGCAGGACGCCGGGGCTCGGCAGCACGGGGTTGGGGCGGGGACGTCCTGTCGCGGAGTGTGGCGCGTTCGCAGCCCCGGCCCCGCGCTGGGCTGGCCGCCCCGCAGCGACCTACCTCGGGGAAGTAGTCCTGTGGGAACTTCTCCTTCTCCAGCATGGGCGTGCTCTCCAGCGTGTCCGAGTAGATCTCCTTGCCGGTCACCTTCTTGTACTTCTTGGCTGGAAGAAGCCCCAGGGTGACTTCAGTTCTGCACCCCACCCCCGGCTCAGGGCCACGGGGTCCCGCGTCCCACCCAGGCAGCCCTGTGCAGGCCGAGGGCCGCGACCCCGGGCAGGCAGCTGCTCCTGGGGACCTGGGGCCCATAAATTGCCATCCCTGCAGCTGGACCCTGAGCCTGGACTTCATCACCCTCGGAGCGCCTGGCCTCAGGTTTACGGGGCTAGTTGGCCCCCTGAGCAAACAGCCGCATCTGAAAGGGCTGTGGCGCTACCGTCCACTCGCGCTCCAGGAGAATTTATTTAATCACACTGATTTCCTCCTGCCATCACTCACAGCCAGGGAAGGGGAGTCCTCACGTGAGACTGGGTGGGGGGCGCAGGCAAGGTGGCCGGGAGCTCTGGGCCCGCTCCCCGCCCGCCCTGTATCCGGCCGACCCCTGCACACGCGGGCCAGGATCAGTCCCTTCACAGACCATTGTCCCTGCGTCCACCGCGGGGCTAAACGCAGGCTCTCACTGGGCTGGGGGCAGAAGGCTTCGAGCCCTCCCCACACGCCCGCAGGGAGCCCGGCAGCAAGAGAGCCTGCTGAGACCGCCCCGGGGAGCCCCCACCGGCTGCAGGGGCGTCACACTTCCCCTGCCCCCGGGGGACTGGGGGGAGGGCCCTGGGGTGCCCGGGACAGAGGACGCGACGGGCCATCCTGCCAGAGTGCCCCTGGGGTCCGGCCCGTGTCCCGCGAGCAGCCCCGGGCTGTGCTTTGTGGAGCAGGGCCCGCCCCGTGAGCCCCTTGAGCCCAGGGATGCGACGGGAGCCCCTAACCCACCCTCCGGGGCAGCGCTGCGCGGGCCGCCGAGCCTCCGATCTTGTCCCCAGACCAGCGAGCCGGGCCCCTGCCTACGGGTGCCTCTGCACCTCAACTGAGCCCCCAGCTCCCCACACCGCCACCTCTGGCTCCCCACGAGCCGGCGCCTGGGGGAGGCTAAACGGACGAGGGCCCGGGACGGAGGAGGAGTCTGCTCCAGAAAGGGAGCATGGAGGCCAGCGGAGGACAGGCGGGGTCGGAGCGGGGGAGGTCACGGAGCCCGCAGAGCAGGGCGGGGCTGAGCCGGCTGGGGGAGCCAGGGCGGCCTGGGCCCCCACGCCCCCTGCGGAGGGCATGGGCCACGTGGAGGTCCGGCCCCGAGGCTCGCCGGAGGGAGGGCAGGGCTGGGGGCTGTGGCAGGAGGCCGTTCTGCTGAGATGAAACCTGGGTCCCTCGAGGAAAGAGGAGACTGGGGAGGGGTGGGTAGGAGAAGGCCGTGGTCTTTCTTAAACAAATAAGATTTTATTTTAGAGCAGCTTGGGGATTACAAATATTGAGCTGAAAGTGGAGTGTCCCCATCCTCCTGGGGGCTCAGATGGTGAAGAGTCCGCCTGCACTCCAGGAGACCCAGGTTCAGTCCTTGGGTCGGGAAGATCCCCCAGAGAAGGGCACGGCTACCCACTCCAGTCTTCTTGCCCAGAGAATCCCAAGGACGGAGGAGCCTGGCGGGCTACAGTTCCCGGGGTTACAAAGAGTCGGACACGGCTGAGTGACTAACTCACTTTCATACCTTCCCAGCAGCCTGCGTTGGTGGGCTCGCGCGTGCTGGGGGTCCCGACAAGCGCAGACATCACAAATGCACATATCCACCACTACAGCCTCAATGGAGGAGCCTGGCGGGCTACAGTTCCCGGGGTTACAAAGAGTCGGACACGGCTGAGTGACTAACTCACTTTCATACCTTCCCAGCAGCCTGCGTTGGTGGGCTCGCGCGTGCTGGGGGTCCCGACAAGCGTAGACATCACAAACGCACATATCCACCACTACAGCCTCACAGAGCACTTCCGCAGCCCTGAAACCACGCCCCACCCAGCCCGGTTCAGCCAGCCTCACTTCTGCTGCCTGCACTGTGGGCGGCCTTCCCCAGCGGGCCACGACCCTCGGGAACACACGTCTGAGCTTCCTCCGCGAGCTTCCGTGTCTTGAGAGTCGTTTTGTTTTGCTGCTGGAAAACATCCCACTTTCGGACGGCCCACAGTCTATGTGTTCTTTCATCATGAAGGACACACTCTGGTTACTTCCGGTTTTTGCTAATTATGAAAAGAGATGCTATAAACATCTCTGTACAGGTTTGCGTGCTGCCATTAAGTTCTCCATTTGGGTGAATGCCAAGAAATGTAAGCGTGTGTGCGGCTTTGCAAGAACTTGCCGAGCTGTGAACCATGGGGGCCGGACTGCTGTGCTTCCCGGCAACTACGGGGACTTCCTGCTGCCCAGCGCCCGCCACTGGGCCAGCAGGCTGCAGGCGTTCTCACCGGGGTGTGGGGGCTTTCACCTGCATTTCCCCGGCGGCGCACAATGTTGGAGAGCTTCTCATCGCATCTGCGTATCTTCCTGGGTGAGATTCTGTTCACATCTTTCGCTGTCCAGCCGCTCAGTCGTGCCCGACTCTTTGCGACCCCAAGGACTGCAGCACACCAGGCTTCCCCATCCATCCCCTACTCCCGGAGCTTGCTATAACTCATGTCCATCGATTGGGTGATGCCATCCAACCATCTCATCCTCGGTCGCCCTCTTCTTCTCCTGCCTTTAACCTTTCCCAGCATCAGGGTCTTTTCCAATGAGTCAGTTCTTCACATCAGGTGAATAAACTATGAGAGCTTCAGCTTCAGCATCAGTCCTTCCAATGAATATTCAGGATTGACTTTCTTCAGGACTGACTGGTTTGGTCTCCTTGCAGTCCAGGGGACTCTCAAGAGTCTTCTTCAACACCACAGTTCAAAAGCACCATTTCTTTGACGCTCAGCCTTCTTTACAGTCGAACTCGCACATCCATATATGACTATTGGAAAAACCATAGCTTTGACTATACAAACCTTTGTCAGCAAAGTAATGTCTCAGCTTTTTAAATAATGCTGTCTAGATAGCATATTAAAAAGCTGAGACATTACTTTTCCAACAAAGGTCCATCTAGTCAAGGCTATGCTTTTTCCAATGGTCATATATGGATGTGAGAGTTGGACTGTGAAGAAAGCTGAGTGTTGAAGAATTGATGCTTTTGAACTGTGGTTTTGGAAAAGACTCTTGAGAGTCCCTTGGACTGCAAGGAGATCCAACCAGTCCATCCTAAAGGGAATCAGTCCTGGGTATTCATTGGAAGGACTGATGGTGAAGCTGAAACTCCAATACTTTGGCTACCTCATGGGAAGAGTTGACTCATTGGAAAAGACCCTGATGATGGGAGGGATTGGGGGCTAGAGGAGAAGGGGACCACAGAGGATGAGATGGCTGGATGGCATCACCGACTCGTTGGACATGAATTAGGGTAAACTCTGAGAGTTGGTGATGGACAAGGAGGCCTGGCGTGCTGCGATTCATGGGGTCGCAAAGAGTCGGACATGACTGAGCGACTGAACTAAACTGAACTGAGATTGGTCATAGCTTTTCTTCCAAGGAGCAAGCATCTTTTAATTTCGTGGCTGCAGTCACCATCTGCAGTAATTTGGGAGCCCAAGAAAATAATGTCGTTACTATTTCCATTGTTTCCCCATCTATTTGCCATAAAATGATGGGGCTGGATGCCATGATCTTTATTTTTTGAATGTTGAATTTGAAGCCAACTTTTTCACTCTCCTCTTTCACTTTCATCAAGAGGCTTTTTAGTTCCTCTTCACTTTCTGCCATGAGGGTGGTGTCATCTGCATATCTGAGGTTATTGATATTTCTCCTGGCAATCTTGATTCCAGCTTGTGCTTCATCCAGCCCAGCATTTCTCATGATGTACTCTGCATAGAAGTTAAATAAGCAGAGTGACAGTATACAGCCTTGACGTACTCCTTTCCCAATTTGGAACCAGTCTGTTGTTCCATGTTTGATTCTAACTGTTGCTTCTTGATGTGCATACAGGTTTCTCAGGAGGAAGGTGAGGTGGTCTGGTAGTCCCATCTCGTTAAGAATTTTCCACAGTTTGTTGTGATCCACACAGTCAAAGGCTTTAGCATAGTCAGTGAAGCAAAAGTAGATGTTTTTCTGGAATTCTCTTGCTTTTTCTATGATCCAACGAATGTTGGTAATTTGTTCTCTGGTTCCTCTGCCTTTTCTAAATCCAGCTTGAACATCTGGAAGTTCTTGGTTCACAGACCGTTGAAGCCTGGCTTGGAGAATTTTGAGCACTGCTTTGCTAGTGTCTGAGAAGAGTGCAATTGTGTGGTAGTTTGAACATTCTTTGGCATTGCCTTTCTTTGGCTCACTGAAATTGTGTCGTTTTCTTACTACTGAGTCTTAAGGAGTTCTCTTCCTTGGATAACAGCCCTTAGGCGCCTTTGCAAATACTTCCTCCCAGTCTGTGGCTGGTTTCCTCATCCTCTTAACAGAGAGAGAACATGGTTTTCACTCCAGTAGAGCCCAGCTTACGATTACTCCTTTGATGGACCACGCTCTTAGTGTTGTATCTAAAGAGTCATCGCCAAACCCAAGGTCACCTACGTTTTCTCCTACGTTACCGTCCAGGAGGTTTACAGTTTCATACTTTACAGGTGGGTCTCTGATTCATTTTGAGTTAATATTTGTGCAGGTACGAGGTCTGTGACTAGGTTCATTTTCCTTGCATATGGACAGATCCCAGCACCACTTGTTGAGAAGACTGTCATTGCTCTGTTTTACTACTCTTGCTCCTTTGTCAAAAATCAGTTGACTTTGTGTGTGAGGATCCGTTTCTGCTCTCTGTTTGATCTATTTGTCTGTTCTTCCACCAACATCACGCTATTTTGATCGCTGTAACTTTATAGAGTCTTGAAGTTGAGGAGTGTCAGGTCTCCAATCTTGTTCTCCTCCTTCAATACTGGGTTAGCTATTCTGGGTCTTTTGCCTCCTCTCTATATAAACTTTAGGATAAATTGATCAGTACCCACAAAACAACTTTAGAACAAGCTTGTGTTGAATCTAAGGATCAGGTTGGGAAGAACCTGGCAAGACTGAACCTTCCTATAAAGGACCGTGGACTCTCTCTCCACTTACTTGGGTCTTCTTTGATTCCTTTAATCAGATTCTGTAGTTTTTCTCATGGAGATATTGCCCATATCTTTGAAAAATAATCTAATCTGCTCATTTACGGCCGTGCCGGGTCGCCGTTGCCTCACGGCTTTTCTCCAGCGGCAGCGAGCGGGGGCAGCTCTGGCTGAGGGGCACGGGCTTCTCACGGCGGCGGCGTCTCTGGCTGTGGGGCGTGGGCTCCAGGCCCTGCGGGTCCCAGCAGCTGCAGCACGGGGCTCAGCAGTTGCCTCTCCCGGGCTCCAGAGCACGGGCTCAGCAGGCCTGGCACTGAGCCCTGCTGCTCAGCGGCGTGTGGGGTCATCTCAACGGGGGACCGAGCTTGTGTCTCCTGCGCTGGGAGGACGACTCTTTACCACTGAGCCCCCAGGAAACCCCAGTGTCGCACGCATTTTGCTGGGTTTTTCCCCAAGCACTTCTTTTTGCTATGTGAGCTATGTTTTTAATTTCAACTTCTACTTGTTAAATGCTACCAGTGAAAGCCCTTGACTTGTGCTTATTAACCTCATATCCTGCAACCTTGCTTACTGGCCCTAGCTTCTGCTGCTGCCGCTGTTGATGTTAGTTCCTTAGGATTTTCTATATAAACTAGTCACCGAAGACGTAAGACATCTTCCTATCACAAGACTTTTATGTCCTTTTCTTGTCATGTTACAGCAGCCAAGGTCTCTGGTGTGATGTGGAAGGGAAACGGTGAGAGTGGACACCCCCACCTCGATACTGACCTTAGGGGAAAAGCATCTAGATGTAGTTTCCATTGCTAAGTATGACTTAGTGAAGAATTTCTGCAGCTGTTCTTTATCAAGTTGAGGAAGTTCTCCTCTATTCAGTTTCCTGAGTTTTTATTATAAATGGGCATTGTATTTTCTGAAATATTTTTTCTACATCTATTGATATAATCATGTGATTTTATTTTTTAGCCTATTGATGTGATGGACTACATTGATTGACTTTTGAATGGTAAATCAGGCTTACATACCTGGAATAAATCTGAATTGGTCACAGTGCATAATTTTTCTTATATGTTGCTAGTTTTGAGTTGCTAACAGTAGAAGAAGGCTGAGCACCAAAGAATTGATGCTTTTGAACTGTGGTGTTGGAGAAGACCCTTGAGAGTTCCTTGGACTGCAAGGAGATCCAACCAGTCCATTCTGAAGGAGATCAGCCCTGGGATTTCTTTATAAGGAATGATGCTAAAGCTGAAACTCCAGTACTTTGGCCACCTCATGCGAAGAGTTGACTCATTGGAAAAGACTCTGATGCTGGGAGGGATTGGGGGCAGGAGGAGAAGGGGACGACCGAGGATGAGATGGCTGGATGGCATCACGGACTCGATGGACGTGAGTCTGAGTGAACTGCGAGAGATGGTGATGAACAGGGAGGCCTGGCATGCTGCGATTCATGGGGTTGCAAAGAGTCGGACACGACTGAGCAACTGAACTGAACTGAACTGAACAGTATCAATATGTTGAGAATTTTTCTTTGTATGTTCATGAGAGATACCGGCCTGCAGTTTTCCTTTTTTGTAATACCTTTATCTAGTTTTGGTACCAGGGTAATGCTAGTCATGTGGAATGAATCAGAAAGTTTTCTCTCTGCTTTTACTTTCTGGAAAAGATTCTAAAGAACTGGTATAATTTCTTCCTTAAATGTTTAGTAGAATTCATCAGTGACAGCATTTGGGTCTGATGCTTTCTTGTTTAGAAGGTTATTAAGTACTGACTGAATTTCCTTTAACAGATAATCATATTATCTACTCCTTGAATGAGTGTTGATAGACTGTATCTTTCAAGGAAGCGGGCCATCCGAGTCACCAAGTCTACAGGCGCAGGCTTGTTCACAGTATTCCTATATTATCCTGTTAGCGCCCACTGGATCAGCAGCGATGGCCGCTCTCGTTCCCGATATGAACGTGTGCCTCTCTTTGTCAGCCTGGCCAGAGGTTTGCAGGTTTTGCTCATCTTTGCAGAGTCGGCTCCCGGCCGCACCGACTCTGGACTGAGCGTCTGCTCTGAGTCTCGCCGCTCCTTCTCTTCTGCCTCCTCTGGGTCTCACTTGCTCCTCTCGCTCAGGTGTGACAGCAGGCTGAGGGGAGGCTGGGGCTGTCTGTCTCCCTCCCCGATGGCTGGGCCTCGATCAGACCCCAGCGGGCTGGACTCTAGTCAAGGGCTTTCCTTGCGGTCAGGCCTCCGGGAGACCTGACAGAAAGCTCCGGGCGTGTCACAGCTGCTACTCTCCCCTCCCCTGCCGGAGGCACGTAGGGATTTCCCTTGATCTTCATCCTGGGAACCTGGGGGGGCTCCTGGAGGCCAACCCACGAAGGCGGGCCAAGGATGGCCGCGCGGGGTGGCCCTGCGCAACCTGGCTGCCTCGGCCCGCCAGCCTCCCCCCAGCCTGAGGGGCAGCAGTCCGTCCTGTGGCCTTGCTCTCTGAGGGGTCTACGAGAGTCACCCCTTTCAGCTGGTTTGGATCGTCTCTGCTGCGAGGCTGAAGTGACTACTTCCTCGCTCGTCACGTGTCGGACCAGAAACTGGAGCCCCTTTCATCTGTCTCACCTCAACTTTCTAAGTAGGAAAGTATCTGTTAAAATCCAGGCTGTTTGTTCTTTAAACTGTGTCACACTGCACAAATCTTGACTGTTTTTGCTGAAGCTCAATTTCAGGCAGAAACGCAAGCCTTGAAGAGCAGTGAGTGGGGGAGTGGGGGAGCGGGGGCCGGCGGCCACACCTGCCTGAGACTCCGGCCGCGCCCACTACTGTGGGTCGGCAGGAACACCGCCGCGCCACCCCAGGCTTGTCTGCTCAGGGCATGACCCCCGCCCGTGTTCTTGTCGCTGATACTGTGGAGGTCTTGCTGGAGTCGAACGTTTATCTAAGGTACAGCTGTAAGCAGGCTGTGGGCTAGCCAGGCACTTCACGGTGACTCTGATGTAGTAACACAGCATTTCTGCAAAGGTTTACTTGAAAAGAGGAGACGCTCAACAGAGGCGGCACCTGTGGGGCCGGAGGCACAGGTTCATTAGAAGCAAAGCCTTTCCGCTGCAGCTGTGCTGGGAGCCCCTGTGTCTGCATCCTCCTGCCGCCATGCTCTCGGCCCCGCAGACATGACGTAATGTCCAGAGTCTGCAAGACAGAGGGCAGGGCAGCCCACTCCCGCCAGGTCTGCTGGGCCACTCTCAGCCCCTCGGCGGGGCAGAGTCCGCAGGCGATGGCCTGGTGAACGCCTGCTGCTGGGACCCTGCTCTCAGGCTGATGGAATCACTGCTTCTCGGCCCGTGGGCGCGCTCTGTCTCCGGAGTGAGCAGACAGGACCACTCTGCACAGACTCCCAGGTAGGCCGCTCCCACAGTCCTCACACCCGGGAAGCATCGCAGAGGCCTGTGATCCACTCCACGGCCCTGGTGCAGCTCAGAGCTCAACATGCGGAGTTGAGCCTGCCTGAGCGGTTAACACACACTCACCCCGCGGGCGGCCAGCCCTCAGACCGGGGCAGACCCATGGCCTCCGCGCCTGAGCGCTCGGGGGCCCTCGGGAGACGCACAGGGTTTGCCCAGTGAACACGGGCGGCGTTGTCCGCTCCGCCACAAACACGCTCTCGCCTGCTCTTTCCTGTAGCACGCCATCTGGCTGTGCTTTTCACTTTTTTCCCACTTTCTCGCATTTGACAGGCACACAGATACAAACCGTTTCCTTCTCCTCTTAGCTCTGCTATACGAAAACCAGAGCCCCCGGCCTGACCGTGAGGGGTGGCAGGGGTGTGGCCCGGGCGTGGGCTGGCCGGGGCCAGAGGGGAAGCCGTCCGGGGTGGGCTGACCATTGAGGCTTCAAAGACACAAAGCAGCTGTCCTCCCAAGACCCTGCTGCATGACCGCGGCAAAGCCTCGACCAAAACACGCCTGCGTCCTCTCGCAGGGACACTGGGCAGGAGGGGCTGGGAGAAGCCAGACCACAGGGCAGCGGCAGGGGCCAGCAGGACAGAAAGCCCCAGAGGAGGTGACGGACAGCGTGGCGTCTTACCTTTAAAGTCAAATTGGTAGATGTTTTTTAAGGATTCGTGAAGAAAGTAAAAGCTTCCTAGCGCCTGCAGAGCAAAAAGAGAAACCAAGTGAGCGGCCTGAGAAGCTTCCAAGGCGGTCTCGCTCGAGAAGGCGAGTCCAACTCGTGGCGGCCAGTCACGGCCCCTGAGCCTCGGCGGCCAGCGCCAACACCTCCCGACCCGGACACCTTGTGCTCCGGCCTCGAGCCAGGCCCCCCACCCACCCCGTTGCCCACGTCTGCTGCGGGGCCCACCCTGCAGGACGGAGCTGCGGCCACCCTGCCCCCGAGCCACGAGCAGCACCCCAGCCGCCTACTGGCGCCAGGAGCAGCTCTGGGCGACCAGCTCAGCCCAGCGCCCCGCTTAGGGGGCCCAGTGCAGGCCCGGGCGGGGCGGGACAGGGGACCCGAAGCCGGAAGGCACTTGTTTACCCGGAATTCAAGCTTCACTTGGGGTGTGTGAGTGCGTGCATGCGTGTGTCCGTGTGTGTGAGGAGGACTCAGGCGTGTGGTCAGGGGCTGGGCTCTGCAGGCACAGGATAAACAGCCCACCTGCCGCTCACCCGACCCCAGCTGTCACCAGCTGCCCCGAACCCTCTCCGAGGGGAGCCGCGGCCCCTCCACGCCCACGCCCGAGGCCCGGCCTCTGCTTTCTGCTCTGACCTCGGACAGCCGAGGCCCCTCCAAGAAGCAGACTCGGGCAGCATGGGGACCCCAGGAAGCAAATCCCAACAGCCGCTCCGCTCATGCGGGCCTGTAAGTGGGCATCCTGTCATCTCTGTGAGGAAAGTAAGCACTCAGGAAAAGCCTAAGTAAATAAACGCGATTGCAAACATTTTAACTGTTGCCTCATTGAATGCAATAAAACTAATATAATATTAAGAACTTTATGATAAATGGAAAATAAATTGCCAATGTAGGGACAGAAACTGTAACTCACAGAGTCAGAAAATCCATAATTAGTTCTAATGAGCATTTCAAGTCAAAGTGCCACCCAACTTTTCCGACTCCTGACCGACCCCATCGATGCGGTTCAGGGCCTGTTTGTCAGCAGCTGTGAGGACGTCTGGAGGCGAGCGAGCAGGGCCGGACGCCGGCCCGCGGGTCCTCTGACCCGAGTGTCAGCAGGGTGTTCGTCTTGTCGGAAAGTACTGACTCCTTGCCTGCTCTGCTAGAAACAATTAAAAGGCATTTTACACATTTATAACCCTGACTGTCAGAGGAGAGCCGTTTCCTCCACGAGTGAAACGCAGCCCCCGCTGCTGTGTCCACCGGGGCTCAGGCACGGGGCAGGAGCCCCGACCGGCAGAGGCAGCGGGCCTCGGGGCAGGAGCCCCGACCGGCAGAGGCAGCGGGCCTCGGGGCAGACCCGACAGGCAGAGGCAGCGGGCCTCGGGGCAGACCCGACAGGCAGAGGCAGCGGGCCTCGGGGCAGGAGCCCCCACCGGCAGAGGCAGCGGGCCTCGGGGCAGATCCGACAGGCAGAGGCAGCGCGGCCTCGGGGCAGACTCGCCCGGGGGCTGCGGGGATCCAGCGGCCGGGCTCTGAGGGGATGCAGCGTGAGCCTGGCTCCGGGCCGTGCGACTCCCACGTGAGCACCAGGGGGAAGGCGGCAGGAGACGTGGTCCAGGGCCCCTGGTTCCACTCGCCTGGCAGCGCGAGGCCCCTCAAGGGTCTGCAAATGCTGCGAACACTGTGAAGACAGTCTCCCGCAGCGACTGAGTCGACTGACGGCTGATGGGACCCAGGGCCGCACCTGGGTGCTCCTCTGCCTTTGGGGGGCTGAGGGCTGAGGACCACGAGCCGCTCTCCAGACACGCTGACCCAGGGTAGGGGGCAGGGGGCGGGGAGACCGCTCCCACACTGGACAAGAAGCCATGGGTCCGCAGACGTCCAGCAGACACGAAGCGTGGGTTTGCCAAGAGTCCCGCAGACGAGCCACTGCCCACCCGCGGTGGGAGGCGACGTGGCCACAGAGGCCACGGATATGCGTCCACCAGTTCTTATTGGCAAATGAATCAGATGCTCCAGGACGCACCGTCTTGGCGTGACGCCCTCGCCTCCATGTCAGATCTCTGGCTTTCCTGGGGATGAGATGGCCCCTAATGCTCGAGTCAAACCAACCGAGAAAGGGCCACAGGGGCAAGTTTGCCCTCCAGACGCACGGAAGAGGGAAACGCACACGTCTTCTCACACGCTGACGTGCGTCCCAGGCGTTCACTACGGGTGCTGATGCTGCAGGGAACACGGCGCGGCGTCCTTGGGCACCTGTGAGACACGCACATCCCTGCACGCGTGTACTAAGTGTGTGCGCGTGTGTAAGTGTGGCTCACGGCTGGAGTTTCTGGGTCGCAGTGGGTGGGCACAGAATTCCGCGTGGGATTCTACACGGCTCTGTGCCGACCCTGCTCCCCTCCCAGTGGTGCCCGCTGCCCGCCGCCTTGCCCGGTCCTGGCGCCGGCAGCCTTCCGCGGCTGCAGGCCCGCGGGCGACCAGCAGGCGCCTCCACTGTGCGCCCTCCCTCTGGAGCAGCCGAGCGCCTCCTTCCGGCACAGCAGGCGTGTGGGCCTCTGCTGACCGCCCTGCTCTCACCCCGAGCCCGCTGTCCATTCCCCGTGCATGACGAGGAACGTCTCCCGCGCCTCGGCTCACCTTGTCGGTTCTCTGTGGCATCTTTCACTGAATGGAAGCTTGCATTTTTAAGGGAGCCAAACGAGCCGACACCCCCTTCACGGTTTAGGCTTCCATGTCTGGTTTGGCAAGAGTTCTCTCTGACTCCACGACGAGTCTCACAGCCTCTGATACCCGGGCTGCTCAGAGGAGGCAGCGTTTCCATGGAAACCGGCAGCATCTAGGTTCACGTGAGGAGAGGCTGGCGAAGCAGGTAACGCCCACGATGGCAGAGCACGGCCGTCCTCGGGCTGGAGGCCAGCGCGGCCAGAGAGGCTGTGGGGAGGGGGGCGACCGGAGGGCGGGGGGCAGGGCCGGGCTGAGAGGGAAGGGGCGTGAGGCTGCTCTTTCCCACGCCAGGGACGCATCTGTGGGCAGGGCACAGGCGCCCCGTGCCACTTCATCCACGCGGATTCCAGCACTCCATCCATGTGGTCCCGTCGTTCACGCGAAGGCCACACTCCCATCCTCCAGGGGTCTGTTCTGTGGGCTCTCGACTCCTCTCATCGGTCTATTTCTAACAGCACTTTTTCCTAGCTTAGCTTTATAATAAGTCTTCATATTCAGTAGTAGAGATAAATGCCCCGTTTTGCTTTTCTTCACAACTGCTTTTGTTATTTTTGGCCCTCTGTACTTCCAAGTGAAACTCCCCACCAGCTGCCAAATTACACCCAGACATCCTGCTTGGGTGCAGATCACACACAGCCTGCCCTGGGGACAGCGGACGTCTTCACGGCACTTGGTCCTCCTTCCCGTGACTGCGACACGCCTTGAGCCACACTCAGGTCTGGTTCATAGGGGGTTAGAGCGGAGCACTGCTCTAAGAGGGTTTATAACGTCAGGCCAGTCTTGCACTCCTGGCCCCAGGCTGGCGTGATCACAACACGCGTGCTCACACTCGCTGGGTTCTGGCGGCTGGACTGTGTCCAGGGCCTTCACCTGTTCCAGGCCTGGTCCTCATCCTCGCCACCTGGTGGCTTTGCTGAGCCGAGTCTCTGACGGCCCACCTGTGAGTCAGAGCAAGACCTCCCTGGACCCTCGCATCCCCGCAGCATGGTCGACTGACCCCGCAGGACGCCACTCCCAGCCCCCCCGGGGGCCCCGCTCCGACTCCACGAGCAGCCGCACAGGCTCCGTCTCCCAGCTGCAGGCTCCAGTGTGGTGCCCCCGAGGGTCAGCCTCGGGCCTGGGACACACAGTTCCCATGCGCACGTCCCACGGGGGCCAGCCTCCTGGAGTCGGGGCCCTGTGGCATCGCCCCCCTCTCCCGCTGGAACCCCAGTCCTCCCTGGATGGGGTGTGCCCACCACCACACCCTCCCCAAACAGCCCCTCCCCGCGTGACCGCCGCTCACCGCACTGCCGACCCTCAGTCCCCGGCCCCGGGCCCACCTCCTGCCCCTCTGTTCCCCCCAACTGCTGCGGGGCCACCAGAAGCCTGGCCCTGTCCCCCAGTCTCCAGTCACCCCCCTTACCACAGACCCCCGACTCACAAAGCTCTGGCCACACTGGCCTCCGGCCCGAGGATAGCCAGGCTCTGCCACCACGGGCACTCCTGTTCTGCCACCTTCCTCTCATGTGAGTCCTGAGGCTGCACGTTCCCTTGGAAACGCTGCCTCCTCCTCAGCCCTCCCGGACTTCAGCCCCCGCACGGCCTCGCCCTTCTGCGGTGCTGCCCACTCTGGCTGTGGGCTTATTTCCTTCTCTACCAGGAGGGGAGGCAGCTCCCTGAGGGGCCTGGTCACCTGAGTCCCCAGCACAAGGCCTGGCATGCGGCAGGAACCACTGGGCAGTGAGACAGAGGCATGTCCCCTACCTCCCCAGGAGACGGGTCCACGGCTTGGAGCCAACGCACCATAGGCCTCAGCGGACAAGCCAACCCCGGCCTCACAGCAGCGCCTAGAAGCCAAGCCCGACGCATGGGTCACACGCCTTTACCAACAGGGGGAACGACCTTCTCTCTCACAAGGGGAAGCCCCCAGACTCCTGGTTTTAAAACAATTTAACAGATTGAGTAATAAATCAAAGCAAAGTTACTGCAACATTCATTAGATTATAAACAATAATAAATGAAACAAGGCTTCTGCTTCAATCAATGCAGAGCTTCATTGATCTTCTCCGGCATAATAAACTCGCGGATGGCCAGCCTAATTGGATGGGGCGGCTTGACTGCCCACGCTGGCCTGCGTCACCAGAGGGCGGCCTGCAGGAGAGACTGCACACAGGTGTCACCGTCTCAGGCGCCCGGCCCCGCAGACGTGGTCTGCGACCCTCGCAAACGAGAACTGACTTGTTCACAAAGTACCGACTTTCCAGGTCAGCCCTGGGCTGCACTTGGAGTGACGGCCGGGCCCCTGCGGACCTCTGTGCCCCGCTCCCCGCGGCCCGCCCGCGCCAGGGACACGTGTAATTTCATTCTGTCTCCTGCCTGACGGCCAGCACCAGAAGTTAATCAAATTGGCTGTCCATTGTATTCATCTACGTACAAAGCTAATGATATTCCGCTGCTGAATTAAAAAGCATTTTATAAAGCAAGCACCGTGCGCTGAACCCTGTCACAGCCCGGCCGCGCTGTCCCCTCAGCATCCATGCCCCCGGCAGGCCCCTCGAGGTTAATGCGCCGCTGACATGTCTGATCACCACAGCAAGGAGGCCGACACGTCAGCAGGCCCTGCAGACGCGGGCCATGGAGAGGGCACGTCTCGGGTCCCAGCCCGCCTGGGCAAGGCCCCCTCAGGCCAGGACGGCCCTGCCAGGGCACCCGCCCTGCAAACCACCAGAGTGACCTCGGGCAGCGAGGAGTCCGGCCTGAGAGCCTGCGGGCGGGGCGAGGCCTGGGACGGTGACCAGGACTCTGGATGGAAGGTCAGCTTCTGAGCTGGGGCACCGACCCCGGGACGTCCTGAGAGCAGACGGGGCCTAGGCGATGAGCCCAGGGTTCCTGCCAAGTCCGGCCTGAGAGCCTGCGGGCGGGGCGAGGCCTGGGACGGTGACCAGGACTCTGGATGGAAGGTCAGCTTCTGAGCTGGGGCACCGACCCCGGGACGTCCTGAGAGCAGACGGGGCCTAGGCGATGAGCCCAGGGTTCCTGCCGGCAGCTAGAAGTGGACATCACCGTGGCCTGAGGTGGGGACAGCTCAGAGGCCAGGCGTCCAGCTGTGGATGAGCTGAGGATGAAATGGCCCCAAGACGCCTCACAGGGGCGGCAGGCCCGGAGTCCAGGACAGAGGTCTGGCCCCGATGTAAACGCAGTGGTCACCGTGTGCAGAGTCCTCAGCAAAGGTGCTGCGCTCCTGGGAGAACCAGAGCCAGGGTGAAGGGCAGGGGTGGGTGAGGGCCCAGGGTGCAGGGGTGCCAGGCGGCCCTCAGGGACACGCACAGGTCAGCGGGGGTCAGGCACGGTGGGGAAGAGGCAAGGCAGGGCAGGAGGTGTCCTCGAGCCGAGTCTCCAGGGCGCAGGGACACTGAGGGCTTGGGAAGGGGCGCTGACACTGGGCCTAGCTGGGGGGCAGGGGTGACGTACAGGAAGTTCCAGCTTGAGGGGCTCCTCGCGGCCCGTGGCCCAGGCCGGGACTCGAGACTCCCCAGACTCACGCGGCACGCGGGGAACACTTCAGCCGTCCCGTCCACGGCCCAGCCCGCTCCCTGCAGAATCACTCATTCTGCTCAGCACGGTATCTTGGACCTTCCCTTTCAGAAGGGAAAGGCTCCTGACTCCGCCTGACTTAGCAGGTTCCAGCCCGCCTGGCCGCGGGTGGGAAAGAAAACCTGTCCATGAGACAGAATTCCCTCCCAGGCAACGGAGCACTGCAAACCCGGAGCCCCTCAGCGAGCACCCCCAGACCCTCTTCAACTCTCCATCACCATCTCTTCCTCTCCAGTTGAGAGTCCTTTGCGGTGTGAATGCTCTTTTCAGTACTGCAAGCAGAAAGCTTTGATAATAAGCAAAAGAAAACATCAGACTTCGAATGACTAGCCTTTTTTATGAGACCTGTTGTCGTATTCCCCACATCTAATCGATCAGCAAAACAAATCGATAAACTTTCATGCCAATTAAATTACGCAGAGAGTTTGCATCGTAATTAAGGCAGCTCTGACTTCATCTTTCGTCTTCTGAAAATCATTAGCTTTTCAATTACAATTTCATTCTTAACGAGAGTTCTGGAGAAAGCGCATCCCAGACAGAGGACGCTTAACTGAGAACGCGCCTCGAGGGCCACCAGCACTGGGGACGCTGTTTACAAGACGCGTGCGCTGTGGAGGCGCCTGCGCAGCAAACGCGAGGAGGAAGATGTAACCGATTCTCAAAACGTCAACCCCACTGGGAAACTGCCATCTACTTCTGCTTCAAGTAACCTAACGCCACCCGCATTCCACGGAGACGCTAACACATCAGCACCTGCAGAGGGCCCGGCTCACGGCCCGGCCCCTCAGCCTCCTCGCCCCGGCAGTCGGGGGCAACGCCATCCCCTACTGCTGGAGGGTCTCGCGCCTCGTCTACACCGCAGGCCGTCTGTCTCCCCGCTGCTGGGCCCCGCCACGCCCGCCCTCCCCCGGCCTGCGCTCCCTGCCCCATCCTGCCGCCGGCAGGGTCCGCTTCCTTCTGGCGGCCGCTCCCTCCCGCCAGGAGAGCGTCCATCAGGATGCGTCCCCTTGGACCAGCCCGCTGCAGCCAACTCCTTTCCGGCTGGTTTCGCGCTCCATCCTGGACGCGGGACTCTCCGCTGGCCTCTCCCTCGAGGCGTGGCCGTGACCAGGGGGATGGCCCTCAGCATCGCGGTCACCACTGCCCCTCTCGGGGACCTGTCTTCCCCACGGCCGCGTTCAAAGGGGCCCCCTGGTCCAGGGTTCTGTTCAGTTTTGCTGTGACCTCTCTGGGCGCTGATTCTTTTTATCTCCCTGAATTTGTGTATTTGTCCCTCCTCTGTTGGGAAACAGACCGTCACTGGTTTCTGTTCAGAGTGGCGTCCCCTCGGCCACGTCGGCGGGACCACAGGGCGGGCGCTCACCTCTGCCCCACGCCCGCTCCTTGCAGACGCTCTCACGCTTTCTGCGGGCCGCCCGCAGCCCACGCTCCGAGTCTCCCGCTCTGAGGCCTCCAGCCTCGGGACTGGGCGCGCACAGGCTCTCCCTGGTCGGGGGGCTTGACCCAACCGGCCCTCGGAGGTCTGTGAGGGGCCGCGCACGCGTCAGGAGGGCTCACGGCCCCCCGCGCCTCCAGCTCCCAACGCCCGCTCCGCCTTCCGCGCCCGGGGCCGACTTGCCCCGGCCGTCCCCCGGCACACCGGGCTCAGGCCCGGCTTCCTCCCCGGCCGGCTTCTGGACCCAGCGGCACAGGGGGCTCAGGCCTCGGTCCTGGAGCAGAAGCCCGAGCTCACCGCCGGCGCCAGCTCCTCCTGTTTGGGGAGGTGGTCGCGGGGTCTGCCTCCCCCGGCCCCCGGGCGGAGCGAGATCAGTGACCCCCAGCCCGATGAGCGGTTGGAGCCCGGGCCCCGCCAGCGCGGGGGACAGGCCTCACACACGCTACCACGTGGTGCAGCGGCGGGAGGCGCTCGGCCCGGACAGGAGCCCGCCCCGCGCAGGAAGCCGGGCCCCCACCCGTGTGCAGGGAGCTTGCAGGAGCTCCGCCCCGCCGCCGGCCCCCCACACAGACAGAGACGGACGCGGGGGCGCCCACGCACGCCACGCCCACATCACGGGGGCGGGGCCACAACTGGCAGACACGCCCCTCCTCCCTGCCCCCTTCTGGGGGTCTGGCCCCCGACCCCGACACGGGTGGGACCGAGGCTCAGGGAGGCGGTGTTGCCCACCCCCGGGCGCCGCGGCCCTGGCCACGCTCAGCTCCGCGTCCTTCGGGAGGGCAGTAGCAGAGGCCGTGTTTTCCTAGGACCCGGAGGAGATGAGGTCAGGAGCGTCTTTCCAGGAAAGAGGAAACAGCGGCCTGTGTTTGCCGGTGGGGAAGGCCACTGGCGCTGGTGGGGGGCTCTGATGGTCCCTGCTGGGAGGCCAGGGGGACGCCAAGTCCCAGCCACAAGCCTGATGCCCGGGGCAGTCTGGGACAGGCAGACGTGGCCCAGGAATGCCCTTTCCTCAGAGACCAGGGCCCACGTGTCCTGCTGCCCACTGGTCAGAGCTGCCCCCCAGTGGCAGAACCATGTGGGGAAGGGTCCAGGTGTGGTGGGGGGCGATGCCGGTGGGAGGGGGACACGGGGCCCAGGGGCTGAAAGCAGCTCCCCACTCCTGAAGCCAGCGGGCGGCAGCTCCCCACTCCTGAAGCCAGCGGACCGCAGCTCCCCACTCCTGAAGCCAGCGGATGGCAGCTCCCCACTCTTGAACCCAGCAGACAGGAGCTCCCCACTCCTGAAGCCAGCGGACAGGAGCTCCCCACTCCCGAAGCCAGCAGACGGGAGCTCCCCACTCCCGAAGCCAGCGGACGGCAGCTCCCCACTCATGAAGCCAGCGGGCGGCAGCTCCCCACTCCTGAAGCCAGTGGACAGGAGCTCCCCACTCATGAAGCCAGCGGACGGCAGCTCCCCACTCCTGAAGCCAGCAGGCGGCCAGAGCACGGCCACCCGTCCCAGGAGTGTCCTTGGGCGGCGTCCTGTCGAGAATGAGCCTGGGTCGCTAGCCTATCGTGCTCTGGACGGAGGCACTGGCAGGTCTGAAAGCGCGGGGTTCAGGACACGTGTGACTTTCCTGCTGGTCAAGTGGCTAAGACTCCGTGCTCCCAGTGCAGGGGCCTGGTTCCATCTCCGGTCAGGGGTCTGGACCCCCACACCGCAGCCCAGACCAAAGATCCTGCGTGGTGCAACCAGGACCCAGTGCAGCCAAACGAACTAAACGCTTCAGGAAGAACGACGCAGGCGCGTGTTCCCTCTCTCAGAATCTGCCTGCGTGGCCACAGAGGGCCTCAGGTCGGGGCCATGGGGGCCATGCCTGTGACCCCCCAGGCTGCCCACCAGGTCTGGGCACTAGTGTCTCTGGGCCTGTCCGCTGGCCCCCAGGCTTGAAGAGTGGGATCGTGGGAGGACTTTCAAAACAACCCTGGCAAACAGCAGGTGCTCAATGAAGGCAGCAGAGCTGGTGACGCCTCAGCACGGCCGTTTCTGCCGAAAGCACACAGCTCAGCCAGCGAGTGCTGCCGTCCCCGGGTCAGGAACAAGTGAACGGGAGAGCGAGCTTTGAGGTCACCCTGAGGAGAGACGCCCCGTGGGATCGGGGCCCACCTGCTGTGGGAGCCCCGTCTGTCCCCCCGCCCCCATCACGCTCTGATTAACCCTGCCGTAGGACAGCGGCCGGGAATTCCATTCTTCCCTGTTGAGCCATAAAATCAATCATGCTGAGTTTTTATTACGTAACCTCCTCGGAGGGAAACGATCGGAGGTGAAGCTGTTTGAAGTGCTCTGACGTGAGCGGGAGGAGTCTGTCCACGTGCTCCCCCTGGAAGGGGCGGTCTCAGCTCCATTTACACATTGTCTCCCCACGCAGCGCCTGGACGGGCGGCGGGGGCCGCTCTGACTGCAGGAGAACTTGGGAGACGAGCCCAAAGGAGGCAAAGGGCTGCGACCTCCCACAAAACATGAGACCCCCAGGTCATCTCATCTAAAAGGCGCCAGTGACACCCCTCCGGCCCAGCCTCCCACTGTCGGTCACCGCACGGCCTGGACACGAGAGCCTCCCCAAAACCTGAGGCTTCTGAGGGCTGGGACTGGACACACGCGAGCATAAGAGACACAAAAGTTACACCTGAAAGATCTCCACTCCAACTTCTGGTCGATGCGCTCAGCCAAAAGGTCAGAGCGCGGAATTTGCTGGATAAATAAATGTTGGTGGGGCGGATGAATCACCGGAGAATTGGTGCATGGCAGCGAATGAATAACCTGCAAATGCCGCCCAAACCCCATTATTTCCGCTTCTCCCGAAGCCTGAGATTCATGTCTCCGCATGCCGCCAGTTCATTACCGACCAGCACCATCCCTCTTCCGCACTCGCTGGGCAGTGCGCGGCCCCTGGAGGGCCCTTTACTGCTTAATTCCCCATCATCCGCTCCACTGAACAGCTTAATCTCTGCTTGTATGATCAATACTATATCAGTGTAAATTAAAATGACAATTTTAAAGTAATTAAGCCTGTTAATGCTCGATTCAAATGTCATTATTTGCACAAGGGATCGAGGAGAAATTACACGGTGTCCAGGGTGACAGGAAGATGTCTGAGCCGGGCCGTCCGCCGCGCGGAGCCGCCAGGGGCTTCAGCAAAGCGGATTAACTCCGCCGCGCCCTGCCAGGCTACCGACCCAATTTCTGAAGAGGATAACGCAATTTGATAAATCTAATTCCAGCGACAAACTCAATTATTGTGATAATAGATGAAACCTGGGAGGAGGTTCTATACCAGGCCCACAGTTTAGAAAATACACTTAACTCCGGAACGAGGTACAACAGTTATGATTCGATTGGATTTGTTCTCTCTCTTCGGAAAACCCTTTAGGTAATTTCAACGGTTGGAAGAAGGGCCTGCGTTTATTGAATAGTGGGGCTCTGGGCCCCACTGGGCCGGGTCACGGTGGGGCGTCCGCCCTGTGCTCGGGCCGCCGCACTTATTCAGCACAATCCGATCACGCATTCCCAGGTCCTGGGGCCAACACAGAAGCCTTGGCCTTGCCCGATCCCGGCTGGTCTGGGCCCAGCTCGGACAGCTGTGTCCAGCCTTTGTTCTCCTGAGTGGTGGGGGGAGTGAGGGGGTTTATATAAAGAAAATTAGACAAACAGAAAGCAGCTCAGCTTTCCCCGCCCGCGACCCAGAGCGCTGGGCACCCAGCACAGCCAGCCCGGCGGACCGAGTCTCCTGTGCAGGCCCTTTGCACTTGAGCCACTTACGGCGGGCGGCGCACACGGCGGGCGGCGCACACGGCGGCGGTGGCCCCAGCCCCGGGGGGCGCCGCTCCCAGGGGACGTTGGCCGGCCCTGGGCCCCGTCCATCAGATCAGCAGTGAAAAGTGACAACCAAGCACTAATATCAAGATGAAGAGCAAACGATAGCCGCTTCCGTCTGAAAGCCGGGTAAGCCGGGTAAACCGTGCAGCCGGCCTTCCAAGGTTCTGTCCAGAATGCGGCCCAGGGGAGCAGGAGGGGCCTGGCCACCCGGGGCCAGGACCGCCAGCTCTGACCCTGGTTTGCGGGTCGTCAGAGCCTCACACCTGCTGCAGAGAAGGGCCCGTCAGGACCCCTGTACCTGGCGAGCCCACACCGTTCCCCTCTGGCCGATGGCGCTGGCACACACAGGACGTGGCATAATGTGGACGGGTGAGCCCCACAGACACAAACCCAGAATGGATGCGACACGCAGAGCGTGAAGGCCACATCCCCTGCCCGCTGAGTTAAAACCCACGGGCACCACAGGGCCCAGGCTTCATGGCACCCCGCCCCTGCCTTCCCATGGGAGCGGGCTCTGAAGCCCAAGGTCCCCGCAGCTCCCGGCGTCTCCCAGGAGCTCCCCAGCGGCCAGTGTCGGAGGAGGTGTCCGCTCGGGCTGGGGGCTCCTAGAGGTCCCCGGGAGCGTTTGGGGGAGCAGGGGAGCAGGGGAGCAGGGGAGCGGGGGAGCTCCGGGCTGGGGAGCGGGGGCCCGGGGGAACACGCCACTCAGGCCGGTTGAGAGGGCAGTGAGGTACACATCGGTCCACAGGACCACTCTGCCTCCGCTTCACTGATTTCCTGTCAGAAAATGCTAACAAGCACGGGAGTCCTTAAGAGCTTTACAATCTTTCAGTTGTTCACCGGACGTTCCGGGGCTGCATTTGTTTCCAGGCGCCGGTGACACGCGCTCAATCACACCCGTCTGCGGCTCTGACCGATCACCGCTCGGCCTGCGCTGCCCCGCAACCCTGTCTCTTCTACACATCTAGTTGTGTATAAGAGACAGCTGAATGGCAGATGTTTGCAGAAAGAAACTTCTAAGGTAGAAATAAGAGCAAAGCAAAACAAAAAGGCAGAAATAGGATATTCTCAAAAGACGGGAACATGAATTACTCTGAGCGGCCCTAGTGATACAAAACCCACACATGGTTGTATTTTGGCCCATTCTGCTGTGTAAGTCTTTGCTAGAGGGGCGGTCACCACCTTTCACTTCTGGACAGAGGACACATACGGGTTCAGGGCTGAGAGAAACACTTGATCCTTTAACAGAATAGGATTAAGTATTAGTGGGAAAGTTGTAGTTTCTGCAGAATGTGGCTCCAACTTGTCCTCCCATGCGGCAGCTGCCTGGCTGCTAGAGCCCCTGGGGTTACTGCAGAGGGGCAGGGTCCAGTTTGGGCCAGGGTTACAGAGCCGAGCATACCAGGATTTAATCCCTGGGTTGAAGCCTGGATGGGTTTGGGCCCAGCTAGGTCAGATCTGAGCAAAGAAAGCCTCCCCCCTCCAATCTTCTTTATATCTGCTTTGTCACCTTCTCTTTGCTCCACCCACACCAAAAGGAGCAGATGGCTGCTGCTGAGAAAGATGGTGGTACTTTAGAGGCTAGGTCTTGTGACCCCATGGACTGCAGCCCGCCAGAATCCTCTGTCCATGGGATTTCCCAGACAAGAATACTGGAGCGGGTTGTCATTTCTTCCTTCAGCAGCTGAGAATGCAGCCTCCCAAATCCCATTGGCTGAACCCCCCTGCCCCATTTTCTTCTCTTTATTCCTCCTCTGTCTCCTCTCTCCTCTCTGCCTTATGCTGTCCTAGCTGATCCCAGGGAGCACTGGGCAAACTCGGGGGGCAAGTGCCGCTTTCTCTGGGGGGGGAGGGTCTCAATTTGGAGCTCATCTATCTACCATTCCTCACACCTAGGCTCTGGGACAGCTCCTACTGAAGACCCAGGTCTTCCTTTCCAGGCTTCCGGTCAATGCTCCTCCCTTTCCATCACTGGCCGGGCAGCGCCTTGGAAGGCGGGTCACTTTGTAATTTACAAACTATCCAGTTTTCCCTCTCACTTCACTCTACTGCATCATCGTTCTCTATCACTCCTTTGGGGTTTGCTCACAGCCTTCCCTCACAAATTCAACACCACCACTCCCTCAGTGCAAAACAAGCGTGGAGAGCTTGCTGGGGCTTGCAAAAAAGGC
>SJYT01077470.1:204863-279547 GCA_006410635.1 Cephalophus harveyi
GCGCGCCCTCCCCTCCCCGCGCGCGCCCTCCCCTCCCCGCGCGCTAGCCGAGACCGGACACTTGTGATCCTTAGTGAACAGCGTGCTCTTAATTTGCTTTAGCTCCACTGAGGGACGGTGCTGAGCTCATGTGCCATTCCTGTACTTTGTCTGGTGAAGAGTCTGTTCAGACCTTTCAGAAATTCGGTTGTCTGGTTAGTACTAGTTTGTAATAGATGTTTACATGTAGCACTCGAGATAAATTCCTTAATCACAGATTTCTGCAAATATTTTCCCTTGGCTATAAACTATATTTTTGTATCTTTTGAAGAACAATTGCTTTTCATTTTGATGAAGCATAATAGCTAAATTTTTCTTTAGTAATACTTTTGGCTTTTTGTGTCATATTTTAGGAATCTTTGCCAAAGCCAAAGGCCTGGAGAATTTCATGGGGTCACAAAGAGTTGGACATGACTGAGCGACTTTCACTTGCCAAAGCCAAAGTCACTAAGATTTCCTCCTATGTGTCCCTACAGACGTTTTACAGTTTCAGAGTTAAATTCTCACAAGTTTTGAAGCGAGGGTCGAGGCTCCCTTGTACATAGCCATTCCTTACAGCACCGGATAGGGAAAGGGTGTCTTCCCCACTGAGCTACCCCAACGCCTGCCTCAGAAATCAACGGGGGCTCTGCTTCCAGATCTCACTCTGGTCCATGATCTATTCCTCTGGTTTCACAGCGAGACTGCACTGTCCTGAGCTCCACAGATTTATAATAAACCTCCATCGGGCAGTGTAGCTGCTCAATCTCTGTTCATTTTCAAAGCTGTTTTGGCTATTCTAGGTTCTGAACATTTCCATATAAATTTTGGAACCAGTTTGTTAATTTCTATAAGAAAAAGAGTCTGCCCTGATCTTAACTGGTGCTGCACTGAATCCTTACAGAGATCTAGGGAGAAACGGAATCTTAACAACACTGAGCCTTTCCATCCATGAACATGGTATATTTGTCCGCGTCTTCTTTAGCTTCTCTGACCAGTATGTTGTAGTGACTCTCTCTTTGGCCTAAGTTAAATGTTTCATGTTCTGACGCTACTATAAACGGCAAGATCATTTAAATTTCATTTTCCACCTAAGTCATTTACAAATCGTAACTACCTGACCAGATTTTAAATACTTTAGCAAATCGGAAGAGTGGCCCGCTTTGATTTCACTTTCTTAGCAAATCCAAAGTGACTATTCACGAAAGCACTTCATTTTGTATTGTTTTCCCTGAAGAAGACATTGTTCCCATTACATTCAATGCAGTCAGTTCAGTAAAGTTGATCTCAAACCTCAAACAATTTGCCCTTGGCTCTGGACTGTGTTTTCAGAACTACCGCACAGAGGGGCTGACACACGTGGAGGAGCCGCGTGGCAGCTGGAGCACAGCGCGTGCGGCGGGGGCAGGGCGCGGGGGCCGTGCGCCGTGCTCCAGGACGGGCCGCACGCTGGCCGCCTCATCCCGGCCAGCTCGGCCGGCACTGCCTTCACCTCCTGGGCTCGCCCATTTCTCCGTCGTGTTCGCCAGGGGACATCCCTGGGTGGCACGGGCTGAGAGAGAAGACGGCACAGAGGGAGGAAATAAGATCCAAGTGGGCCACGACTTCCGGCCCACTCTGCACTGACCTCAACCGGAACTTCAAAGCCTTGGCTGATATGCCTTTCACATTCCACACAGCCCACCTGGCCCTCCTCTGGCCTTCTGGCGACCTCACCTCTTCCCCAAAATGGTTCAAATCCACATTCACATGCAAATCCCTTTGCTGATGCTGAGGACCTCCCGGACCCCAGCCTGCTCCCTGCTGCAGTCTCTTACAACCAGCCTGTGCCCAAGAGAGCCGGACGACCTCCCTGCCACCACCGCCGGCCTTCTCCCTGCACCAGGGCACAGAGACCCACGCGCCACCGCCCTGCCCCCCGCTGCCTTCCCGAGCCAGCACGCAGCCCCACCTGCCACCACGCCTCACCGCCGCCTCCACGCCCAGACCCGTGCGCCACCGCCCTGCCACCGCTGCCCGTCTTCTCCGAAGTCACCATCAAGGGAGGGAGTCCCTGCCTGCTTTTCTTTTTTTAAGTTTGTCTGAAAAGTTACAGTTCTGCACGGCTTATTATGCAAAAGTAGCAGTGCCCTGATAATTCAGAAAACGAAGGTCACGGACGGCATCCAGTCCCATCACTTCACGGCAAATAGATGGGGAAACAGTGGCTGACTTTATTTTTCTGGGCTCCAAAATAACTGCAGATGGTGACTGCAGCCATGAAATTAAAAGACGCTTACTCCTTGGAAATAAAGTTAGACAGCATATTAAAAAGCAGAGACATTACTTTGCCAACAAAGGTCCGTCTAGTCAAGGCTGTGATTTTTCCAGTGGTCATGTATGGATGTGAGAGTTGGACTGTGAAGAAAGCTGAGCACCGAAGAATTGATGCTTTTGAACTGTGGTGTTGGAGAAGACTCTTGAGAGTCCCTTGGACTGCAAGGAGATCCAACCAGTCCATCCTAAAGGATATCAGTCCTGGGTGTTCATGGGAAGGACTGATGGTGAAGCTGAAACTCCAGTACTTTGGCCACCTCATGCGAAGAGCTGAGTCATTTGAAAAGACCCTGATGCTGGGAAAGACTGAGGGCAGGAGGAGAAGGGGACAACAGAGGATGAGATGGTTGGATGGCATCACCGACTCGATGGACAGGGGTTTGGGTGCACTCTGGGAGTTGGTGATGGACAGGGAGGCCTGGTGTGCTGCGGTTCACGGGGTCTCAAAGAGTCGGACACGACTGAGCAACTGAACTGAACTGAACTGATAATTTCAAAGTTCTACTCCCCAGAGGCCATTACTTTCTTTTAATTGTTTTCTTTTGGTATTTACCTCCATACTGCTAAAGCTTACAATGCTACTTCTTGATTTCCTAGTCTTCAATATTAACTATTGATTTCTCTGTTGTGGAAAACGAGAGTTTAATCCCTTTCAACCACCGTCCTTCACTCACATGCCTGACACACAGACTCACACACACACAATTCCTAGCCCCATCCTCGGGATAATAACACTTTTATTTACACTAATAATCAGTCTTCGCATCATTATAACTTTAGAATGCTCTTCACAATAGACCCACTCCCACTACCACAGCTTTTCCTCTCCTGGACAGCTCTTTGTTTTCCTTGGGGTTCATTACTGCCTCCTTTTTTGCTAATTGAGATCTTTAAGACGCGTTTATCATGCTTCATTCACACACTGTCTAAACCTCATCTCAGTGTTTCTGCACATCAGTCTCACCTTCCTGGAGACCCTCAGAATCTCAGCCAGCTGACTACTCCTGCGGGGTACCCAGTTCTCCCCCGGGAGCTCCTTCGCCACTGACCGGGGGCTCCTTTGAGAGCAGAGAGGCAGGCCTGGCACAGGGGGCACACATCAGTGTCTGCAGAGCTGAAGGCAAGGGCACTCCCTCTTCACGCCCAGGTAGCCGGGCGTAGCCTCTGCTAAGGGCCTGGGAGACACCTGGTCCAGCTGGAGGCACCCACTCCGTATCTGGGCCCTGCCCCCACCTCCAGGGAGCTGGCCGCTCAAAACCCTGCGTCCCGGGGTTTCTGGACCTTGGGTGGAGCAGTGCAGCTTCCTGACCAAGGCACCAGGGACACACCGTGAAAGCCTGACGCTTCTGAAAAACAATTCTCCTTTTTTCTGCCTGCATGATCACAGGCTGCCGGGTGGGATTCTGGATGGGAATTCTGGCATGCCAGAGCTTGAGGTCTGTCTTCTGCCTCTTGGTATGGCCTTGGCAAGTGGGCACTGCCAGGGCCCTGCCCCTGGCCCATTCCTCTCCTCGCTCAGGGTCACCCCCCGTGAGGCCTCCTCAGTCACTGGGGTGGGTTCCCTGGGCAGGACATGGCCTCAGGGCCGGCAGGTTGTCCAGGACCACGTGCCCACGGCCAGCAACATACCATCCCCAGTGGAGCCCGTGGCCCATCTCCACATCTGCCGTGGCCTCGTGCAAACACGACCACCTTCCCCCTTCCCTACCCACTCCCTCACGCCCTCCTGGCCCCACTAAACGTGGCCTCCTCAGAGCAGCCTGGTCTCCACTCCCATCTCCAAGAGGCCTGCGGCTGGTACTGGGCAGTGGACACATTCACACCCGCTCTTTCAATCTTGTAACCACACAGAGTGTGCTTGTTCCTGGACTCTGCAAGCTCCACCAGGGCACATAGAGAGCCTGTCAGGTCACCTGTAGGCAGGGGTCACGTGCAGCGTGTCTGCATCATGTGCAGGGGTCACGTGCAGTGTGCAGGGGTCACGGGCAGCGTGTCTGCATCACGTGCAGGGGTCACGTGCAGTGTGCAGGGGTCACGTGTAGCGTGTCTGTATCACGTGCAGGGGTCACGTGCAGGGTGCAGGGGTCACGTGCAGCGTGTCTGCATCACGTGCAGGGGTCACGTGCAGTGTGCATCACGTGCAGGGTGCAGGGGTCACATGTAGTGTGTCTGTGTCACGTGCAGGGGTCACGTGCAGTGTGCAGGGGTCACGTGCAGGCTGAGTGCCGTGTGCCTGCGCCTGTGCTCACTGGAGTGAGCAAGCTCCAGAGGGCAGAGTGTGAGTGTTATGGGTGGCCTGTGGTCTGTGGCCTGTGTCTCTGCATCCGTGGCACCTGCAGCAGGCCCAGCACACGGAGCACAACACGCATGTCCTGTGGCCACACGGATGGCTTCACGGCACCTTGGTGCCTGGGACGCTGGACCACACCCCCGCTGCTAACAGCCAGCCCTGCTCTCGGGAGGCGGTACTTGTGGCCTGGGCTCCGTACCTGCCAGGTGCGAGTGGGGCCTGGGCTGCAGCAGCCGGTGTGGGCCCTTCTGCAGCTACCCAGGGAAGTCCTCTGATCTTTGGTGGGAAATGGAGGGCAGCAACCCAGAGCTTCTCCTTGCAGCCTGCAAGCCTCCCGGGCACACCTTATGGGCACACCAGCCTCTGAGACATGCGTTCTTGTCTGAAACCTGGCTTCTCAGGGGAGGTGGTGCCCAAGGCGAGGGGCGGGTGCTGGTGATCCAGGAAAGGGCATCAGCTAAAAAACATGACCCAGGACTGGACACTCAGGGGTGGGTGGAACTCAAGACAAGCACCCTGCTGAGGAGGGGTCGTCACAGCCCCCTGGGAGCTGGCCTCATGTCCGGGGTGGCAGGGCTCCGCCTGCCTCCCACCCAAACCCCAGCAGGCCACGTCGCACCAGGGCCCTGCCCCTCCCACGTGGCTGCAGCGGCCGCTGCTGGGTCCCCCTCACTCCACAGCCTCCAAACCAGGAAGGAGGAAAGCAGCTCCTCCCTCCCAACAAGCCGGTGAGGACCCCACGGGCTCCGCCTCTGCCAAGGGGCCGCTGACACCCTGGCGCCCCGGCCAGTGGCCCTCCTGCCCTCGGGCCAGCATGCCCCTCTGGAAATGTCCGCCCATCCTCCCAGCCTGCCCTGGCCCGGGCGGGGCAGGACCCCGAGCACTCAGGCCAGGCTCTGAAGGGGCCTGTCGGTCGGGGTTCAAGTCCAGGTGAGGCAGAGACGTCCCCGCTGGCCTCCTCCATCCACTCAGGGTGCCCGTGGGCCAGTGAGGGAGCCGGGAGGCGCCTTCCTGGAGGACCTGAGTGGCAGACACAGCCCCGCACACGTGGTTCCCGTGTCTCAGCAGCATCACCAACACCGCGGCACAGCCCAAGGACCTCTGGTCACTGCTCCTCACGGCATGGGGAGGTGCGAGGGGCACTCTAGGCATGGAGGACCACGTGGTGGTCTCAAGAGCAGAGTGCAGGGTGAGCCTGCACCAGCCCCCCAGAGCCCCAGCGCCGCCCGCCTTCTCCCTGCCCCCGCCCTGGTCCAGCCCAGGGAGCTCCCCTGCTTGGCGGCGGCCCGTCCCGGGCTCCAGACGGAAACGGCTGCTGGCTCTCGGGGCAGCTGGACACGCCGCCGGCCAGGTGCCCCGTTGTAAGTCCCAGGTCCTCCCAGGCGCGGTCTCACCTCACAGCGGCCACGCAGAAGGCGCCACACAACACCTCCTGTCCGTCCCGGGTGGCCCCCGTCCTCCCACCTTCAGGCCAGGCCCGGGGTCCAGGCCGCATGATGACCCGGACGCGCCCAAGCTTTGGGGCCTCTGCAGGGGAGCTCCACCGGGGAACACGGCATCGCAGACGCGCGCACGCAGTCGCAGGAGGCTCTCCGACCCCCGCCTCACCCACTGTGCACCAGGGGGTGCTCAGAGGCCGGGGAGGGCTCAGCCCGCCACGAGCCCACGGCCAGGACACACGCAGCTCGGCAGGACACCAGCTGGAGGCAAACCAACCCGGTGGCAACTGTCCTCCCCGCTGGCTAGCCCAACGCAGCTTGTCCGCTAGAGGGAAATAAAAAAGTCGAGCCTAAATGCATAAAAAATTATGACGGAAGCCCTAAATAAGGCTGGGCCCGCACGCTTATTGAGTCAAAAATCAATCAATCAATGAGGAGTGGATTAGGCGCACCTTATAAGCCCCAAAGAAATGATTTGCCCAAACACTGGGATTTAACAGTAGAGGACCAGATTCCAACACTTTTAGGAAGTAAATAATGAAAAATCAATTTAAAGAAAAAACAGATCAAGAACCCTGGACTCTGACACGCGGACACATTTACTGCCAAGTGCCGTCTCTTGGCTGACCCGAAAACTTCGGAAGGTGTTTATTTACTTCCAGCACCTTCCAGAGATCAATATTTTTAATTTGGACCCAAGTTATTATTTTTCACATCACAGCAGCGGGGAGCAGAGTAAAGTGGCTCATATTTTAGTGCTAAAAAGATCGATATGACAGTTTCACCTTCCCTCAGCCCTGCCGCTGCCGGGCCGCACATCACCACGTCCCGCGGGGCCGCCCGGCCGCAGGGGCAGCGGCCGCCCCCGCCCCCGAGGCCGGCATCCGTGATTTAGCTGAGCACCGAGGGCCCCGCGCCCTCGGAAAACCAATCTTGCTTCCCTCACTTCATCAGGCCTGTCTGGACCTGCGGGCGGGGCAGGAGGCGGGGCCGGAGGGGCTCGCGCAGACCGTCCTGCATCCGAGAGGCTGGTGCCTTCCTGCCCTTCCTCCGACCAAAGAGCTGCAGCCAATGCCGTCCGTTCTCTGTGAACATCCCCCAAAGTCTCACCCAGGAGAGCAGCCAGGAAGAGGCCACAGAGCAGGGCGACCCTTCGGAAGGAGCGGGCATCAGGCCAGGGGGTGGGGGCAGGGCAGAAGAGAGGCGGTGCCACCCCACCTCCTCTAGCAGGCGCCCTCCAGGTGCCCTGGCCTGGAGGACGGGCCCAGACCCTACTGGAGGAGACTACGGGGCCCGTGCGGACCCTTGAGGCCTGTGAGCCCCCAGTGAGGAGCAGAACGAACCCCCAGACATGGCGCCGGGGGAGGAAGGAGCCAGTTTGTTGGTGACCTGCTGCCCAGGCGTCCTGGGCCCAGGAGCCACCAGAGTGGACACCAGCCACCAGTGGGAGCACGGCAGGCCCCCCAGGGCAGGAAGGGACCCCTCGGTGTGAACAGACCCCCCACCCCGGACGCCAGGGCCTGACCCGGGCTGCCTGGTCTGACCACGAGGGAGAAACAGCCAGGCCGTAGGGGGCTGCTCGCCCGGTGGGCAGGGGCGGCAGGTTGCAGAGCTCAGCGTCGGCGGGGAGGGAGGGGGCTTCCTGGGGGGACCTGAGGCGGCCCTTCTCCCGACGTCCACTGCCTCCCCCTGCCAACAGGGCCCAGTCCTGGGAGACCCCCAGAACCGCAAGTCCATGTCTGTGGGGCTGGGCCTGGCCACACTCTCGCCCACCCACGAAGCCCAGGAGAGCACCTCTTTCCAGGTCCAGGCCGGTGGGGACGATGGAAGCTGGTGGGGGGAGCGGGGGCCGGCCAGGCTGCGGGCAGCGCCTCCTCCAGCTTCCAGGCGCAGCCGCGAGCCCAGGCACCCGGGAGGCAGGTGCCAGCACACTGGACCGTCTGTGCAGATGTAACCCACTTCCAGAGCTTTGAGGGGAGTCAGAACCTCCGTGCTCTAGGGCAACGCTGCGTTCGCCAAAGCCAGGTGCAGAGCCCTCAGGAGGCTGGCCTCGGCGCCTGCACTGGGCAGGACTACCACGAGGCATCTCCACCGGCAGGAGGGCCAGCCCCGCCCACCGTCTCCTGCATCTGCCAACACCCTGCAGGAGCGGGTGAGGACCCGCCAGGCATGTGGCCACAGGCTTCACCCCTCGCCTCGCGGCCCCCACCAGGCTTGTCCCTAGCAGGTGGTGCCAGGGCCCGGGAGCCGCCCCAGGAGGGGCTCTGGGAGCAGGGAGCGGGCGAGCAGGGCCTCAGGGCCCCCCCTAGTCACACTGCAAGGGGCTCTCAGGGTCCCCTGACGGCGTACTTGGTGTGGTGGGGACAGAGCCAGCATCTGAGCCTCATGAGGGATGAAAACTGGGCCATCCTGGCTCTTCCGGACAAACAAAACCACCAGGTGTCAGGTGTGGAAGTCGGCCAGGAAACCCAGGGTGCCTTCCACTGCCCCACGGGAAACATTGGGGCGAAGCTGTCCAGGGTGGGGTCAGTGGCACAGCCCCCCCCCCACCCAGAGCAGCGCCCTGTCCAGACCCCTGGGCACAGAGACGCCCACGTCCACTCAGGGAGACCCGGGCGGGGATCAGGGCCAGGGAGAGGGCAGCCCCTTCCTTGTGGGGTCTTACTCCACATGGCTTCCAGCTCATCCCAGCCCCCACCTCCCCAACTATGCATGAGCCTCCCATCTCCCCGACTCCAAAGTGGAGGCCCCAGGCTCAGATCCCCTGCACCGGGGAAACCCACCCAACCAGCGGTGTTCCAGGTGCACAAAGCCTGGCTACTGAGATCCGGGCCCTCTGCCCCGGGCCCCGCCCACCCGCTCAGACAGTCTGCCGAGCAGCTGGTAGGCGCTGAAGCAGGTCCAGGCCCGGGCCGCTCAGGGACAGACCTGCTGCTCCCAGACTCTGGATCCAAGGGGCAGACGCAGAGGGCAGAAGGCCGACACAGCCCAGCAAGGTGGCTGCGGCCCGAGGCGGGGGTTTAGGGGCCAGGGGCCTGGGCCAGCCTGCAAACTCCAGCCAGCCCGTCCAGCTCACGCGTGCTCACCCAGGGCCCGGGCCATCAGCCCGTGAGGGCAGTCAGCGAATTCTCAGGAGCAGGACGGGCGGATGGGAGGCTGGGGCACCTCGGAAGGAGGAGACCTCCCAGAAAACAGGCAGGCAGGGGACAGGCCAGTGGGCAGGGTCAGAGGGAGCGGAGCCGCCCAGGACGGCCAGTGGGGGGACGGTCTGCCTCCTCAGGCCCGAGTGGACCACATGAGCCACCTGCTTCAGTGAGCGGCCACTCAGGATGGCCTTCAGGAGCAGACAGAATTTAGCGGTATCAGTTTAACTGTGCTTCCAGCAGCTCCGGCTGGAATGGGAAGTGCTGCTCTGGCGCCACCTCCTGGTGAAGACCAGGACCTGCGGGCCCCTGCTGAGCGGCTGCACCCCCCAACCAGAGCCCCGCCCCCCAGAGCCCAGGCTGCACCCCCCCAGAGCTCCCCGCCCCCAACATAAGAGACAGCCCCCCCAGAGCTCCCCGCCCCCCAACCAGAGCCCCCACAGGGCCCAGCTCCCCCAGGCTGCAGACCCCCTCTTAACTGCTGCTGCGGGCTCGGGGCCCCCCCTCATGCTCGTCACCAGGGGCAGCTGCGGGTTCACCCCCTTTCTGGGAACAGGCTACTATTTTCTGATCCCTATTAATACCTGTGACAGCATTTATGTACAAGATAAATTCATTTCAATTTCCTTTTTCAATTAATGGCCTATTATTTGAACCACACTCAGCTAAAAATATTACTCCAGCGCCATTAATCTTGTAAAAATTAAACTTCCCTCCCTCTGACAGGCAGAGGCCAGCAGGCTGGGGCGAGGGGGTGGCCACACGGCTGCCCAGCCCTGCCCAGAACCGCAGGGGCGCAGAGCCCCGCCCGGAACCGCAGGGGCACAGAGGCCCCTTCGCCAGGACGGCAGAGGGCCCGGCAAAGGTGGCCCCACGCACGACCGTGAGGGGGCGGTGGACGGGCACGCAGGGCCAGGGCCCGGCAGGCCTTCATCTCAGACCGTTCCTGCCAAACGCACGCCTCCCCCGAGGCAGCAAGTCCAGAGCGAGGTCCAGACCGGGGTGTGGAGCCCTGCGGGCATTCCCGCCCAGGAGAGGCGGCCACGCAGGACCGTGGATGCAGGCGGCGCCGCTGGGAGGGAGCAGGCCATGGCCTGCGGGGTGAGGCAGGCAGGGAGCGGGGCCCCCACACGCCCTGGGCAGGTCCGGCCTCCGGCCTCGTCTCCAGACCCTGTCCGGTCCCACAGACCCGGAGACACAGCCTCGGGGACCTCAGACCCGGGCTGTCCCACGTCCGGGCTGGCGTCCGGTGTGGGGTCAGTCTTGCCCAAGGAGGCGCCACCTCGAGTGCCTTCCCGGGCTGAGAGCAAGCAGGGTGCCCCGTCCCGATCGCGCCATCGGCGTAATGGGCGAGAGAGGGAAAGGCGGGCGTGGGAGGCCGAGAAGCCCAGGCCGAGAGCACAGGAGCGGCGTGGCCTCGACGCCTCAAGGCCCAGCCGGTATTCCACCAGGCGGCTCGTCCACAGTGTGAACATGTCTAATTCTGGGTACTTGAAACTACTGCCAGCTTTCACTGGCAAATAATTCTTGATAATCTTCCCTACACACAACCGTCTGCGCGACGATCGTTCCTCCAGGGAAGCTGCTGAGTGATGGGAATGCTCTGATGCAGGTGTCTGCTTTCCGCTGCAAACTGAGGACCCCTTTCTGAGACAAACCTCCAGGGGTGAGGCAAGAGCACAGGGGGGCTCTCTCAGCCTCCGGGCGCCCCACCGTGAGCGGCCTCTCGCCCCCCCAACCATCTGGCTGCAGGAATACAGCCACCGCGTCAGCTCGCCGCAACAGGTGACTCCGGGCAGACCGCAGAGAGCGAGGAAACCCAGCATTTCGAGAAACTACGGGGAGCTTCCAAAGGGCTGTGTGAGAGAGACGGGGACAGACAGCGGGCACTCCCCGCCTTGCAGAGGCCACAGCCCCCTCCCCTGACCAGCTGGCGATGCCACTCTGCAGCAGACGGGGGCCGCCAGCTCTGCGGCGCCGAGACGCCCACCTGTCCCCAGCCAGGCCCCGTGAGGCCAGGGGCGCTGGCGTCTGTGGTGCCCCACCGTCACGTGGGGCTCGCGCGCGCCGAGGCGGAGCTCGCTCACCGTGAAGTGCTCCTGCGACTTGTAGTTCTCGTCCAGGTAGACCCGCGCCCGGTTGTACTCCTTCATGGCGTCACTGGAGAGCAGCTCCCTGGAAGGAAGAGGGACGTCTTCACACACGCACGCAGGCAGCGCCCTGTCCCACAGGAGCGCCCGCGGGGCAGGAATGGGCGCCTGGAAACCTCGGGGAGCGCGGGAGCGGGACGGGAAGTGGCAGGGGGAGGCCCGTCTCCAAGCCGCGCCTGGAGTGCAGCCGCCACGCACCCCGGGGTCTGCGATGGCCCTGGACGGATGGGGGTGCCTGACCCCCCGAGGGCTGCACCCCAACACCGCCTGGCAAGGGGGGACACGGCTGCCTTGTGACCCACTGGCCCTCCACCCGGGGCAGGGAGAAGGGGGCTCCAGCTCTGAG
The DNA here is from genome assembly GCA_006410635.1 of Cephalophus harveyi. Taxonomy (NCBI): domain Eukaryota; kingdom Metazoa; phylum Chordata; class Mammalia; order Artiodactyla; family Bovidae; genus Cephalophus; species Cephalophus harveyi. Next base: position 216,566 of record SJYT01077470.1, read on the forward strand.
AACTGAAGAGGAGGCAGGAAGGAGCGGGGAGCAGGGCCGGGAGGACCAGCCTTGAGGGGGTCAGGCTGGTGCCCGAGCCCCGGCCGCCTGCCGGACAAGCCCCAGCGTGCCCGCGGGCAAGGCGGGGTGTGGGCACGACAGCCTGCAAGATCAGTGTGCCGAGAAGCGGCAAACAGGACCCATGCTCCACGAGAAAGTCAACAGAAACGGACCCCGAAAGGACAAGAGCGATGCAACTCCCTGAAAGGGAACTTGAAAGAGCTCCTATAAATATAACCGAAGATTTATAGGAAAGCGTGCACAGAGTGGTGAGGGAAATATGGACTCAGATGGCACTGCCAGGGATCCAGTTACAGGAGTGACTCCACCGAATGGGCCCAAGAGCAGGTGAAGACGTAAACAGAAGAGGGTAGATCAGTGACTAGAGGACAGGGCTATCCAAACGGAAGCCAAGAAGAAAAATATGAACTGGAAAAGTCTGGAAGAGCTGCAGAGACCTGTGTGACCGTCTAACATCAGAAGCGGGAGTCCGAGAACAAAGAGAGAGGAAGGAACAATCCACAGGCTTTCCTGAAATTTCAGTAAAATTATGAACCCACAGGTTGGAAAAGCTCAAAGAACTCAAAGCAAAAGAAACACAAAGAAAATCAAACTAAAGCAAAACAATCAAGTTGCTGCACACCAGCTAGAAAGACAAACTTAGTGTCGGGGGAAGAAGACACACTATATTCAGAAGATGAAGACCAGAACAACGGCCAATTCTGCTCAGGACAAGGCCACACAGAGGACAATGGAACAGTATCCTTAAAGTACTGAAGGGGAAAATGGACAAGCTAGAATTCTGTTTTCAACAGAAACATCTTTCTAAAATGAAGACAAAGACTTTCTTCACACAAACAAAAGCTGAGATAATTGATCAGCAGCAACTTGTGTTGCGATAAATGTTGACGTTCTCAGGTCGAAGGAAGATGGTGCGGAGAGAAGCTGACTGCAGACAGGGCCGTGCCCCGGGAGCGGCAGGTGGCCGCGCAGGGGACGCGCTCCTGCACTTTTTAACCTTTGAAAAACGTAGCTGACTGGGTCAGAGCAAAGACAGCAGCACGCGTGTCACGCACAACGTGGGCAGGAGTGACGCGCCTCTAACGGCAGCTGGAGGATGGCAGGCGGCCGGGAGCGTGTGGTGGCGTGGGCACAGGGCTGGGACCCTGCAGCTGCGTCTGCCTGTCTCTGAAATGCCCGGCTTCCCCAAAGTGTTCTCTTCTCCTGGACCTATTAGAGTTCAGATATTTAAACACTGACAATTTTTGTCAGTCAAGTACATTGCAGATTTCTTTTCCCAGGTGCGGCTAAGCTTTGACTTTGTTTAACGTATCCTTTGATGAAGACTTCAATGTCACCATGGCCAGTGTGTCTCTTTCCTTTGCTGGACCTGCGCACCTTCTGGAGAAGCCTCTGCCCGGATGCTCTCCTGCACTTCACCCCGGACCACCAGTCCACCCTCAGGCCTCTCGCCCTCACTCTGGGTCAACTGGAACTCAGCCCAGGCGGGGCAGGGGGACCAGGGCAGGGCGGGGACCCAGGCTCACGGCTTCCAGGCCCAGGGCCCCGCGGTGCCCTCCCGACCCAGCTGCCCCTGGCCACAGCCGGGGGCGACGTGGGGGCTCCTGCCCAGCCCCCGGGTGTGGCCCCGCCCCCACCCGCGGGGGCTCCGGGCCGGGGCAGTGAGGACACCCGGCTGCCTGTGTGCAGAACTGCTGTGGGAGCCCGAACCCTCTGCTGCTCTGTGGCGACTCTGGTGTTAGCTTCAGCGCCAGGAAGACGTTTTGATTGAAACTGCTTTAAGTTATAGGTTATTTGGGGAAAATCGGGTAGTTTTAAAAAATCTGTCTTTTAACAAATGACCCCACAATGTGACAGCTGCGGGACTCGGCCTCAGGCTGGGCCCCAGGCTGGACACCCCCCGGCCCGGTGCCTAACCCCCACAGCTGCCTCAGAAGTGCCCTCTCCCCCTCCACCAGCGGGAGCTGTCACGGCGCCTGGGGGCTGGGTCAGGGGTGGTGCCCACCCCAGGGACACAGAGCAGAGCGGCGCCTGCCGTCCGGCCCGCTGCCGCCCACTCCCGCGCCCAGCTCCCAGGTCTGCGTCCCAGTCCCGGGCGGCGCTGGGCGGTTCTGGGCAGGCCTGACTCCCACGGAGCCACAGGGCGCGCCTCCCACGGATGATGGCGCCGTGCCCATCCCACTGCGACCAGCGGGCTGTGAGCTTATGAGTGGACACCCGGTCCCTCCGTCCGTCGGTCCGTGCATCTGCTTGTTCCCAGCAGCAGCAGGCGGCTTGCAGCCATCAGGCCGCCCGACGGAATCCCGGCCTGGACCTGGGGCCAACCTCTCCGAGCCCGCAGGTGCCACGGCCTTGAAGCCTGGGGCACAGCCGGCCCGTCGCTCCCCCCCCCCCGGCCACGCCCCCTCTTTGCCAAGGCGCCCCGGCCCGGGCATGGCCCCCGGCCATGCCCGCCTCGCCCCAGGAGGAGGTGGAGGCCAGGCAGCTGCCCCCAGACTTACTTGACGAACTTGTCCACGTGCGACATGGACGCTTCATAGTTCTTCCCTCCGAACTCCTGGCAGTGCAGGGCCAGGAAGTGCGGCCTGTGAGCGTGGACGACCTGCGGAGGAAGGCAGGCGTCAGGGCGGCCCGGCCCTGTGCTGAGGCTCCCGGTCTCGGGAGTGCCGGTGCTCCCCGTGCCAGGGGCTCCCGTGTCGGGCACAGAGCAGCGGGCAGGGCCCGGAGGCCGGCCGGCCTGACGCCGCCGTGGCCCCGCGGGGGGCCGAGGGCACGCGTGTCGTGTGCATGTGGCGGCGCTGTGCACACGTGTGTGCATGTTTCCCACCATCGGGGAGGGAGCAGGGCTTCCCTGGCGGCTCAGACGGTGAAGAAGCCGCGGGCAACGCGGGAGACCCGGGTCCAGTCCCTGGGCCGGGCGGATGCCCCGGAGAAGCGGACGGCGGCCCACTGTAGAGTTCCGCCTGGAGCTTCCCGCGCACACGGGAGCCTGGCGCGCCACCGTGCCGGGGCCACGGACACTCAGGCCCGACTGGGCGAGGACAGCGCGGGGGCAGGGCCGGCGGGGGCGGACGCCGCCTCACGCCAGACGGCACCTGCGCCCCAGCCCCGCCCCGGGAGGGGACTCCTGCAGCGGCCGGCGCCCGGGAGCAGCCACAGGGCAGGCGGGGCCGGCGGGCCCCTGCCCCGGGCTCGGCCCAGCCCCTGGGGCCAGGCCGCAGCCTCCCCCTGGTCGCCAGCGTCCCCGCCGCGCGCCACCCAGGCTGCCCCGAGGCGGCGCCCAGCCAGGCCTCCCTCCTCTCACTCGACCTCGACCACTGAGCCGGCCCGGAGCTGCGGCCCTGCCGCCTGGAGGCTCTGCCGGGAGCACGAGAGGGCCGTCCTGAGGGGGGCCATCCTTAGAGAGAGGGCCGTCCTGAGAGAGAGAGAGCCGTCCGGAGGGGGAGCTGTCCTGAGAAGGAGAGAGGGAGAGAGCCGGCCTGGGGGGGGGGGGCCGTCCTGAGGAGTGGAGAGCCGTCCTGGGGGGGAGCCGTCCAGCGGCCCGGCCGCCCTGCAGCCCTCCCCGCACAGGGTCCTGACTCGGGCGACGGCCCAGACCCGCACCTCCCCTGGGCCCTGAGACAGGCTGGGCATCGGGAGCGACCCTTGGGTCACCGGGGCAGGTGTGGGCCCACACGGGCTCACGGGGGGACGCGGAGGTCACGGCCCCTCCCCCGGGGCGCCCACAGCCAGGGGAGCAGGCGGCGGTGCCAGGACGTCCTTGGGCGGGGCGGCCAGGCCAGGGCAGGGTGGCCGGGACAGAGAGTGAGGCGGCGCTGGGGAAGCAGCGGGGCCCCGGCCGCCCACACCCGCGCCCCGCCCGGCCTCCGCTCTGCTTCCCTGGGCGCTCGCCGAGACCCCGGCGCCGCCCTGGCCTCCCCTGCCCACCATCCCAGAGGCAGGCATCCCCCGCCACGCCCAGGGCCACAGCGCTGCTTCCCACAGCGCCCGCACCCAGCCTTGGCTACCGCGTCCTGTCCCGAGGTCAGCGAGCTGTGGACGGCCGGCCACGATCAGCAGGCTGAGACGCGGCTCCTCTGGGAACAAGGGCAGTGAGGTCCCCGACGGGAAGGGGCTGCACCCGGGGCTCAGCCAGCTGACCCGGGAGCGGGCGGGGGGACAGGACAAGGGGCCAGGCCCTGGAGCAGAGCGCAGAGTGCCAGGCGGGGCCCAGGAAGCCTCGCTCGCAGCAGCTGCCCCCGACCCGAAACGGCGGGCGGCACGTGCAGCTTCAGGGAGCGTGCCCGGACCCGGGCGTGCCCTCTCGGGGAAGGGCACGCGGTGACACCCGGCGCGCACCTGCGTTCCGTCTGAGCAGGGTGCAGGATGTTCACCAGGCTGCTTTCACTGCCCCTCAACACAGGCCCGGACCCCCCATTCCTGGACTCCAGCCTCAGGGCTCAGGGAACCAGGCGGCACGCCTCCCAGCGGGCGCCTCACCCAACACGCCACAGCCGGGCAGGGACCCGGGCGATCGGGCAGCAGATCACCTCCACAGCCAGGGCAGACTGCAGGCTGGCTTCCGGGCCCGGGGCCGGGGCCGCAAATGCACGAGGGACCCCAGTCAGAAGCGGCTCTGGGCAGCCTGAGTCGGGTGCCCAGACGGCCTGGCCTCAGGCCCAGGAACAAGGGACAGGATGGCGTAGTCGCCTGAGAGCCACCAAAAGCGGCGTGAGGTGTGCGGCCGTCCCCGCCACGCCCGGGCCCCCGAGCAACACACGGAGCCGGGCCTGAGCGAGGGGCCCAGGGTCCCACCCGCCCCCCGGACACCCGGGGCCGCACGGACGGGGAGGGCTGCGGACACACAGAGCCGGACCCGAGCGAGGGGCCCAGGGTCCCACCCGCCCCCCGGACACCCGGGGCCGCACGGACGGGGAGGGCCGCGGACAGCACAGGCCGTCCCGAGGAAGCTGGCGGCGCACGGCCCCGCTCAGGGCTGCGTCCTCTGGGCCCGGTCCCCCTGGTCCTGCAGCTCAGGCCCAGCTCCAGTCCGGAGGCGGGCAGGGCAGAAGGCACCCAGACGCGGGCAGGGCTCCCGCGTGGGCTCCTGCCGGTCACTCCGCCCCGCCGTGCACAGAGGCCGCGCGTCACCCGCGTGTGGCAGGCTCTGTGCCCAAGCCCCGGGAGGGCCGAGCGGCGCCTTCCAGGGACGCCCCGCAGCGACGCAGCGAGGCCAGGAGGTGACGCCCCCGCAGCCGCCGCGCCACCGGCTCCCTCGGGGCGGGGACTCGCTGCCCGCCGTCAGGCCTGCACGGGTCTCCCTCAGCGGCCACCCACTCTGTCACGGTCTGAACTGAAGCAGCCTTTTAAGGCACAGAATTCACTATTCACATCACACCAAATTCCTCAAACACTTGACTCTGATCCCACAGATCTCAAAAAAATCCAAAAATAGCCCCCCCGCGCCCCCCCCACGTCAGGGAGCCCCCGGCGGCCCGCAGGCCCGGCACACCCGCCGCAGGGTCCGGTGGGGAGGCCCCGCCACGCCGCGGAGGGGCGAGGGCGCTTCAAGAGCCGCGAAGAGGCGCCCGACGCGCTCACACACGCGCGGACGGGAGGAGACAAAGGCGCGTCTCGGTGAGAGCGAAGGTGCTGAAATGACGGGTCCCCGTCACGAAGCGGAGGAAAGTGACAGACAGCTGCGGGAAGGGCCCCGCGGGTCGGGAGAGCGGCCGCCACGCCTGCCTCCGCAGGCCGCAGACCACGCACCCTCCACGCCAGGGGCCACACGCGGCCCACCGAGGCTCTCCCTGGGCAGGCCGGGGACGAGCGCACAGCTGGGAACGGGGCTCGGGGGAGAGAGTGGGCTCAGAGGAGCCCGGCCTCGCAAGGAGCATGGCGTGGGGGGTGTGCGGGGGGCTGGGGGTCCCTGCAGGAAGCGGGAGAGGAGCCTGACGCCACGTCAGAGTTTAACCAACACTCCCGCTCCAGCCAGGAGAGGCCACACACACACACACACACACACACAAGGAGCCGGGAGGGCAAGCCCCGCTCAGGGAGACGTCAAGCCAAGAAATGGAGGAGAGGCGCCAGGACCAGACTCTGCTCGGCCACACGGGAACCAGAGCTCCCGGCTGAGACGGGAGGCGGGCACAGAGAGGCCCCGTGCGAAAACCCAACCAACTTCCAACCCAGACGGAATCGAAGCAGCCCGAACGCGGAGAACAGAGTAGAAAGGCGGCGAGGGGGCGGGGGCGGGGGTAGGTCACTGGCTCACAGCTTCTGGATCTAACGGGCAGCCTGGTGACCAGTCCACACGGCGCAGTCACACCCCGGCCCTGGGCAGGGGAGGCCGAGGCGGCTGTGGACGGCAGGAAACACTCAGCCCAGCGAGTCCATGGATCCGGCTGCGGGGCGCCAGGAGGCCCCGCTTCTGCAGAGCAGGGCCGCGGGGAGGACGGGCTGGCTGCAGCAGGAATGTGAGCGGGGGGAATCGGCGAGGGGGCGGGGGTGGGGATAGGTCACTGGCTCACAGCTTCTGGATCTAACGGGCAGCCTGGATCTAACGGCAGTCCACACGGCGCAGTCACACCCCGGCCCTGGGCAGGGGAGGCCGAGGCGGCTGCGGACGGCAGGAAACACTCAGCCCAGCGAGTCCATGGATCCGGCTGCGGGGCGCCAGGAGGCCCCGCTTCTGCAGAGCAGGGCCGCGGGGAGGACGGGCTGGCTGCAGCAGGAATGTGAGCGGGGGGAGCAGGGGGCAGGCGGCGGGTGCTCTGAGACGCAGGGGAGGCACCTCCTCGCCCACAGCAGGCAGCACCGCTTTGCCCAACGGACAGAAGAGGGTGCTGTGAGGCCAGGAACGCGACCCACGCCGAGGCTGCTGGGGGCGGGCAGAGGAAGGGCACGTCCCTGCAGGGCTGCGGCCCTCGAGGAAAGAGCAGCCCAGAGCTGCGAGCCCCCCGCAGACAGAGCTGAACATCCCAACAGGCGCCGAGGGGAGGAGAAACGAGAAAGAGAGACAGGATCGACCTCAGGACAGAAGTGGGGAAAAGGACAAAATCGTCCCAGAAGAAGAAAAGCACGTTACAGAGCGCCCGAAAGAGAACCAACTTCGAGGAAAGTTCAGCAAGGGCCACACAGGCCAGAAAAACCCAAGAAAATGAAAAGAGCATCAGAAGGAGGGCGGGGGCAGGGGCGGGCGTGGGCGAGGGCAGAGCGGGGAGCCTCTGCACCCCGGTACCAAGGGGAGAGAGTGAGGCAGGCCCCGGAGCTCACGTCTAACCCAGGGCCCAGGGAAGCCCCCCAAGGCAGGGGAGCTGAACCACACTGAGGGGCGCCTGAGCACCAGAGAGAATCACCCCAGAGCAACGGACTCCCAGGCACACGCCAGCAAAAGACACAGTCCTCCAGGCCCCCAGGAAACAGAGCCACCGAGACCCACACCAGAGCCAAAGACTCACACCAGAACCAGAGACCCACACCAGAACCATCAGCACTCACCAGAACCAATGACACCCACACCAGAACCAATGGCACCCACACCAGAACCACCGACACCCACACCAGAACCGCCAAGACCCACACCAGCACCGCCGACGCCCACACCAGAACCAATGTCTAAGTGGAGCAGTGGCAGAACCACCTTTTATAAAAATCCTCAGTGTGAGCAAGTATAAGCCAAGAATCACACAGCTCAGCCAACCGTCCTTCAAACATTTTCACGAGTACACTGGGATGGGCTCCGTCCCTGGGAGCCTGCGTGGAGCTCCGCTAGAGCAGGCTTGGGCAGACGCTGGCCGGAGGAGCAGCGCAGACTCAGGCCCCGCGGCCGGCAGCCTCAAGGGAACGCCGCTGGGCAGGTGTGGAGGCCACGCGGGGGCTGAGGCCGCCCCGGGAACCTGACCCCAAGCCAGGCGGCAGGTCGGACCGGCTAGGCCGGGGGGCAGGGACGGGGTGCTGACCCCTGATTTAAAGCAGCAATTATCAGTCACAGTTTACAGCAACTGTAACCCGCTGGCTGGAGTCCCCAGTGCAGGCGGACGGACGGCACACGTTGCTCGGAAACCCACACGGTCCCAGCGCGTCCACGTGGCACGTGAAGGAGCAGGATGCCAACCAGAGGCAGGGGGACTCAAAACCCACAGCTGCCAGGAAGACCCCTCATGAAACGCAAGACGCCAGTCAACAATTTCAAATGGAATGCAAAAGAAACGGAGAAATAATCCAAAAGAAAGCAGAAATGGGGAAATAAAGGGACAAGCCAGAAGGTGTAAACATAACACAGATAATAAAACGGCCCCAAGCCTCCCGTGCCGATGGCCACACTGAACGCTGATGGTCTGGACCCACACTAAGGGGCAGGGTTGCCTGGCCACCGCGGATGGTGGCGGCCGCGCCGGACAGCGCAGAGCAGAGCGCCCACCACGGAAGGCTCCGCCAGACGAGGCCCCGCTGGTGCCTGAGCCCCAGGGGCCAGGAGGCGCCTCAGCGAGCAGCGGGGGCTCCAGAGGACGACGGGCACAGGACGACCACACAGGGCTGGGAAGGCAGACGCACACGTGCACACGGCCAGTGACGGGAACGCACACACGTGTGCACGCACACACACGCGCGCGTGCGGACAGTGCCCTGACAGACAGCCCAGGACACGGCCGCGGGCGCACCCTCTCCTGCGGCCCGCTCGGCAGGAAAGGCCGTCGCCAGGCCACAGAACAAGCCACAGGCTGCTGCCCGGCCCTTCGGGGATCACAGTCGAAGACGGAGGAGCTCCACACGGTCAGCAAAGACAAGACCGGGAGCTCACTAGGGCTCAGATCATCAGCTCCTTAATGCAAAATTCAGGCTTCAGTTGAACAAAGTAGGGAAAACCACCAGGCCATTCAGGTATGATCTAAATCAAATCCCACATGTGTGTACACTGGAGGTGACAAATAGATTCAAGGGATTAGATATGGCAGACGCAGTGCCTGGAGAACTACGCATGGAGTATGTAATATTGTACAGGAGGTGGCGACCGAAACTATCCCCCCAAAAAGAAATAAAAACAAAATGGTTGTCTGAGGACGCTTTACAAATAGCTGAGGAAAGAAGAGAAATGAAAGGCAAAGGAGATACATTCATACCCATCTGAATGCAGAGTTCCAAAGAATAGCAAGCAGAGATAAGAAAGCCGTCCTCAGCGATCAAAGCAAAGAAACAGGAAAACAACAGAATGGGAAACACCAGCGATCTCTTCAAGAAAACTGGAGATGCCAAGCGAACATTTCATGTAAGAATAGGCGCAATAAAGAACAGAAACAGGAAGGACCTAACAGAAGAAGAAGATGCTAAGAAGAGGTGGCAAGAATACACAGAGAACCACACAAGAAACGTCGTAAAGACCGGGATAACCATGATAGTGTGGCCACTCACCTAGAGCCAGACATCCTGGAGTGTGAAGTCAGGTGGGCCTTAGGAAGTATCACTACGAACAAAGCTACTGGAGGTGATGGAATTCCAGCTGAGCTATTTAAAATCCTAAAAGGTGATGCTGTGAAAGTGCTGCACTCAATATGCCAGCAAATTTGGAAAACTCAGCTGTGGCCACAGGCCTAGAAAAGGTCAATTTTCATTTCAATGCCAAAGAAAGGCAATGCCAAAGAATGTTCAAACCACTGTATAATTGCACTCATTTCACATGCTAGTAAGGTTACACTCAAAATCCTTCAAGCTCGGCTTTAACAGTATGTGAACTGAGAACTTCCATGTGTTCAAGCTGGGTTTCGAAGAGGCAGAGGAACAAGAGATCAAATTGCCAACATTCACTGGATCATGGAGAAAGCAAGGGAATTCCAGAAAAACATCTACTTCTGCTTCACTGACTATGCTAAAGCCTTTGACTGTGTGGACCACAACAAACTGTGGAACATTCTTAAAGAGATGGAGTACCAGACCACCTCACCTGTTTCCTGAGAAACGTGTATGCAGGTCAAGAAGCAATGATTAGAACCAGACATGGAAAAACTGCATAGTTCAAAACTGGGGAAGGAGTTAGACAAGGCTGTATATTGACACCCTGCTTATTTAACTTGTGCAGAGTAAGGACGTCATGTGAAATGCCGGGCTGGATGAAGCACAAGCTGGAATCAAGATTGCCAGGAGAAATATCAACAACTTCAGATATGCAGATGATACCACTTTAATAGCAGAAAGTGAAGAGGAACTAAAGAACGTCTTGATGAAGGTGAAAGAGGAGATTTTAAAAAGCTGGCTTGAAACTCAGCACTCAAAAATCCAAGATCATGGCATCTGATCCCATCACTTCACGGTAAATAGAAAGGTGGAAAGTGGAAGCAGTGACAGACTTTGTTTTCGTGGCTCCAAAGTCATTATGGATACTGACTATAGCCATGAAATTAAAAGACGCTTGCTCCTTGGAAGAAAAGCTATGAGAAACCTAGACATTGCAATAAAAAGCAGAGGAATCATTTTGCCAACAAACCATCTAGTCAGAGCTATGTTTTTTCCAGTGGTCATGTATGGATGTCAGAGTTGGACCATAAAGAAGGCTGAGTGCTGAGGAATTGATGCTTTTGAGTTGTAGTATTGGAGAAGACTCCTGAGACTCCCTTGGACAGCCAGGAGATCAAACCAGTCCATCCTAAAGGAAATGAGTCCTGAATATTCATTGGAAGGAATGATGCTGAAGCTGAAACTCCAACACTTTGGCCACCTGATGAGAAGAACTGACTCACTGGAAAAGACCCTGATGCTGGGAAAGACTGAAGGCGGGAGGAGAAGAGGGTGACTGAGGATGAGATAGTTGGATGGCATCACCGACTCGATCGACATGAGTTTGAGTAAACTCCAGGAGATGGTGGAGGACAGGGAGGCCTGGCGTGCTGCAGTCCATGGGGTCGCAGAGTCGGACACGACTGAGCGACTGAACAGCGGCAAGCGCTGCTGCCCCGGCTCTCTGAGCGCCAGCCCCTCACATGCTGCCCGGCTCTCTGAGCACCCCCCCATCACGTGCCTGCCTTGTTCGCTCACTGCGCTCAGGACGGACGCAGAGCAAGCACTAGATGGCGGGTCAGTTCAACACCATCACAAATGCCACCAGGGCAGGACCAGCTGTCACCCGGGGGACCCCGGGACTAGGAGTAAAAGTGCCGGCCTGGAGCTCTCTGGGCCGCTAAGGTCAGAGCTGCAGGCCTCCCCCTGCCTCCAGGAAGGAGCCTAGATGGAGAGCCCTTTGGGGAGGATGGCATGGCTATCTTGAGGATGAACAGGAAAGTCCCTCCAAGATGTGGGCAGCGAGCTCAGGCCACGACTGGTGAGAAGGAGCTCAGAGATGCAGGAGCCGGACGGGCAGGAGCTCGTCCGGGCCCGGGGGTCGGGGCCCCCGCTGCGTCGGCTCTAACTGGGCTCCCATCCTGCCCACCTGGCACAGGGTGGCTGACCACATCTGCACACGCGCTGGGCCAACATTCTTTACCAAAAAAAGGAGCTTCTGCGAACTCTAGGGGGAAACGTACGCAACTGATAGAAATACGTGGGTTCTTTCATTGGAAGGCTCAAGAAAAATATTTTGGAAAAGAGTGAATTAGAGATTTTGGCAAGGAAGAGCTGAGGGAATTAAAAATAAAAACAAAAACACACCACGCAGCCAAACAAAACCAGGCCCTGTCCTGACGCCGTGCAGGTGGCGAGGAGACGGCGGCCCTGGTCTCCAGGACACGCAGAGCTGCCCGGCCCCGCTAAAAATAGCAGCAGGCAGACCTTCTTAGGCCTGCTCCCAAGAGAAGCATCTGAGTTACCTAAAAAGGAATTCCATCCTACACACCACCCAGTGCGGGCCGGAGAGCCGAGATAAGGAGCCGAAGAGGCACAAAGGAATTTCTCCGGAGGCAAGATTGCTATTTACCAGCTACGCCTGAGAACACCCTGCGGAGATGTCTGTGACCCTCAGCCTGGGAGGCAGGGGTCCTCTGGATGCCCAGCCGCCCGCCCTCCACCCCAGGGCTGCTCCAGGACGGTGCAGGGGAGGTGGGGGCCTGCCCCCCGAGAAGGCCCAGACTCAGCTCCTGGCAGCCCTGACCAGATGCGCTCCCAGAGCCCAGGCCCCACAGCCGCTGCCGGCCGGCACCCAGGGCTGCACGAGGCTCCGTGAGCTCGCCAGCAGGCGGGGGGCCTGGCCGTCGAGCAGCAAGGGTGGCTCCCGGGCCCCGTGTGGGCAGGAGGGCCGCTCCGAGTCCTTGGGGCTGGAGGGTTTCCAGTGCGGACGTTGATCCTGGGCACCCACTGGCATGCCTGACTGCTGACCGCAAAGCTGAAGCAGCGTCCAGCAGGCGAACCGTGGCTCTACCCCAGATCCGGACAGATGGACACAAGGCTGCTCCTTCCAGAGGGGCAGAAACACGGAGCTTGGTCCGCGCTTAACACAGCCTGGTGCTTGGGACATCAGAGGCCTCCGAGAATGGCTCGATTTTCATTTAAGAAGCACCTTCCCCGCCGAGGGGCGAGCAGGATGGAAGCAGGTCCTGGGCCGCCACCTGGCTCTCCCTGCGGACCCCAGGGCCAGCGGGCAGCCACAGCTTCCTGATCTTCCTGGAACCTCCTCCCCGAAGCCACCCTCCTGTCCCTCCTGTCCCCACACACCAAACCCGCTTCCTCAGGTTGGTTTCCAGTGCGGGGGACACACACGCTGACCACGGGCTGAAAGGCTGCCTAGAGCACCCCCCACGGCCTCTGACCACAGCAGCCCTGTGGGCGTGAGCGAGCCCCCCCGGGATCCACCTCAGTGGGGGGGGGGTCCCTGGGCATGAGTGAACCACCCCCAGGATCCACCTCGGGGGGCCCATGGGCGTGAGCGAGCCCCCCCAGGATCCACCTCGGGGGGCCCACCACTCTCCATATCAGAAGGGAAGCCTGGACATACTGGTGCCACCATGTCAGTGGGCTCCCAGGGAGCACCCACCTCTCTCCATATCAGAGGCAGACAGGGAGCTGTGGCTCTGGCTGGGGTGGGGGTGGGTGTCCAAGGACCCAGATGTGATGTTCGTGTGCGCCAGGCACTTACAGGGGCAACTCGGGGCGTGTGGGGCAGACGGCACACCTGATCCCCGCCCGGCTGCGCTGCTAGACGTGACCACACTGACCCGGACCTGAATATTCATTGGAAGGACTGATGCCGAAGCTGAAACTCCAGTCCTTTGGCCACCTGATGCGAAGAGCTGAGTCATTTGAAAAGACCCTGGTGCTGGGACAGATTGAATGCAGGAGAAGGGGACGACCGAGGATGAGATGGCTGGATGGCATCACCGACTCGATGGACATGAGTTTGAGTGAACTCCGGGAGTTGGTGATGGACAGGGAGGCCTGGCGTGCTGCAGTCCATGGGGTCGCAAAGAGCCGGACACGACTGAGCGACTGAACTGAACTAAATGCCTGTGCAGCGATGAGGGCGACCAGGAGAGGCGCGAGGAAGCAGGGAGAGGTCCCACTCTGGGGAGGCCAGCGGCGGGGTCCCCGCTGCTCCCGCCGTCAGCCTCTGGGAAGCCCGGCTCCTGCTCTGGTCTGCTGGTGCGGTGTGGGGACAGGAGGGAGGTGTGCCTGCGGGATGGGGGCGGGGCAGGGAGGCGGGGGGGCAGGCAGTGCCCCGTTCCCTCTGCGTGGGGCCCCTCTGCGCCCGCCGCTCTCTGCTCTGGGCTCGGCCTGGGTCTGCAGCTGCCCCCAGTGCCCGGCTTCCTTCGTGTCGGGGTGCGAGGTCCTCCCTGCAGACCCGCCGAGCCCGCAGTGGGCTGCTGACGCCGCTAGTCTGTGCTGTGCCCACGGATGATAGCCCACCCTCACAGCGTGTGAAGAGGGCACACTTCCCCGGGGGCCCACGGGGACCCGATGACAACCCTCACTGGCCTTGAGGAGCTGCTTGCTCACCGGGTCAGTGTGGTCACGTCTAGCAGCGCAGCCGGGCGGGGATCAGGTGTGCCGTCTGCCCCACACGCCCCGAGTTGCCCCTGTAAGTGCCTGGCGCACACGAACATCACATCTGGGTCCTTGGACACCCACCCCCACCCCAGCCAGAGCCACAGCTCCCTGTCTGCCTCTGATATGGAGAGAGGTGGGTGCTCCCTGGGAGCCCACTGACATGGTGGCACCAGTATGTCCAGGCTTCCCTTCTGATATGGAGAGTGGTGGGCCCCCCGAGGTGGATCCTGGGGGGGCTCGCTCACGCCCATGGGCCCCCCGAGGTGGATCCTGGGGGTGGTTCACTCATGCCCAGGGACCCCCCCCCCACTGAGGTGGATCCCGGGGGGGCTCGCTCACGCCCACAGGGCTGCTGTGGTCAGAGGCCGTGGGGGGTGCTCTAGGCAGCCTTTCAGCCCGTGGTCAGCGTGTGTGTCCCCCGCACTGGAAACCAACCTGAGGAAGCGGGTTTGGTGTGTGGGGACAGGAGGGACAGGAGGGTGGCTTCGGGGAGGAGGTTCCAGGAAGATCAGGAAGCTGTGGCTGCCCGCTGGCCCTGGGGTCCGCAGGGAGAGCCAGGTGGCGGCCCAGGACCTGCTTCCATCCTGCTCGCCCCTCGGCGGGGAAGGTGCTTCTTAAATGAAAATCGAGCCATTCTCGGAGGCCTCTGATGTCCCAAGCACCAGGCTGTGTTAAGCGCGGACCAAGCTCCGTGTTTCTGCCCCTCTGGAAGGAGCAGCCTTGTGTCCATCTGTCCGGATCTGGGGTAGAGCCACGGTTCGCCTGCTGGACGCTGCTTCAGCTTTGCGGTCAGCAGTCAGGCATGCCAGTGGGTGCCCAGGATCAACGTCCGCACTGGAAACCCTCCAGCCCCAAGGACTCGGAGCGGCCCTCCTGCCCACACGGGGCCCGGGAGCCACCCTTGCTGCTCGACGGCCAGGCCCCCCGCCTGCTGGCGAGCTCACGGAGCCTCGTGCAGCCCTGGGTGCCGGCCGGCAGCGGCTGTGGGGCCTGGGCTCTGGGAGCGCATCTGGTCAGGGCTGCCAGGAGCTGAGTCTGGGCCTTCTCGGGGGGCAGGCCCCCACCTCCCCTGCACCGTCCTGGAGCAGCCCTGGGGTGGAGGGCGGGCGGCTGGGCATCCAGAGGACCCCTGCCTCCCAGGCTGAGGGTCACAGACATCTCCGCAGGGTGTTCTCAGGCGTAGCTGGTAAATAGCAATCTTGCCTCCGGAGAAATTCCTTTGTGCCTCTTCGGCTCCTTATCTCGGCTCTCCGGCCCGCACTGGGTGGTGTGTAGGATGGAATTCCTTTTTAGGTAACTCAGATGCTTCTCTTGGGAGCAGGCCTAAGAAGGTCTGCCTGCTGCTATTTTTAGCGGGGCCGGGCAGCTCTGCGTGTCCTGGAGACCAGGGCCGCCGTCTCCTCGCCACCTGCACGGCGTCAGGACAGGGCCTGGTTTTGTTTGGCTGCGTGGTGTGTTTTTGTTTTTATTTTTAATTCCCTCAGCTCTTCCTTGCCAAAATCTCTAATTCACTCTTTTCCAAAATATTTTTCTTGAGCCTTCCAATGAAAGAACCCACGTATTTCTATCAGTTGCGTACGTTTCCCCCTAGAGTTCGCAGAAGCTCCTTTTTTTGGTAAAGAATGTTGGCCCAGCGCGTGTGCAGATGTGGTCAGCCACCCTGTGCCAGGTGGGCAGGATGGGAGCCCAGTTAGAGCCGACGCAGCGGGGGCCCCGACCCCCGGGCCCGGACGAGCTCCTGCCCGTCCGGCTCCTGCATCTCTGAGCTCCTTCTCACCAGTCGTGGCCTGAGCTCGCTGCCCACATCTTGGAGGGACTTTCCTGTTCATCCTCAAGATAGCCATGCCATCCTCCCCAAAGGGCTCTCCATCTAGGCTTCTTCCTGGAGGCAGGGGGAGGCCTGCAGCTCTGACCTTAGCGGCCCAGAGAGCTCCAGGCCGGCACTTTTACTCCTAGTCCCGGGGTCCCCCGGGTGACAGCTGGTCCTGCCCTGGTGGCATTTGTGATGGTGTTGAACTGACCCGCCATCTAGTGCTTGCTCTGCGTCCGTCCTGAGCGCAGTGAGCGAACAAGGCAGGCACGTGATGGGGGGGTGCTCAGAGAGCCGGGCAGCATGTGAGGGGCTGGCGCTCAGAGAGCCGGGGCAGCAGCGCTTGCCGCTGTTCAGTCGCTCAGTCGTGTCCGACTCTGCGACCCCATGGACTGCAGCACGCCAGGCCTCCCTGTCCTCCACCATCTCCTGGAGTTTACTCAAACTCATGTCGATCGAGTCGGTGATGCCATCCAACTATCTCATCCTCAGTCACCCTCTTCTCCTCCCGCCTTCAGTCTTTCCCAGCATCAGGGTCTTTTCCAGTGAGTCAGTTCTTCTCATCAGGTGGCCAAAGTGTTGGAGTTTCAGCTTCAGCATCATTCCTTCCAATGAATATTCAGGACTCATTTCCTTTAGGATGGACTGGTTTGATCTCCTGGCTGTCCAAGGGAGTCTCAGGAGTCTTCTCCAATACTACAACTCAAAAGCATCAATTCCTCAGCACTCAGCCTTCTTTATGGTCCAACTCTGACATCCATACATGACCACTGGAAAAAACATAGAGGAGCCGGGCTTCCCAGAGGCTGACGGCGGGAGCAGCAGGGACCCCGCCGCTGGCCTCCCCAGAGTGGGACCTCTCCCTGCTTCCTCGCGCCTCTCCTGGTCGCCCTCATCGCTGCGCAGGCATTTAGTTCAGTTCAGTCGCTCAGTCGTGTCTGGCTCTTTGCGACCCCATGGACTGCAGCACGCCAGGCCTCCCTGTCCATCACCAACTCCCGGAGTTCACTCAAACTCATGTCCATCGAGTCGGTGATGCCATCCAGCCATCTCATCCTCGGTCGTCCCCTTCTCCTGCATTCAATCTGTCCCAGCACCAGGGTCTTTTCAAATGACTCAGCTCTTCGCATCAGGTGGCCAAAGGACTGGAGTTTCAGCTTCGGCATCAGTCCTTCCAATGAATATTCAGGACTCATTTCCTTTAGGATGGACTGGTTGGATCTCCTTGCAGTCCAAGGGACTCTCAAGAGTTTTCTCCAACACCACAGTTCAAAAGTATCAATTCTTCGGTGCTCAGCTTTCTTTATGGTCCAACTCTCACATCCATACAACTACTGGAAAAACCATAGCCTTGACTAGATGAACCTTTGTCAGCAAAGTAATTTCTGCTTTTAATATGCTGTCTAGGTTGGTCATAGCTTTTCTGCTAAGGTGCAAGTGTCTTTTAATTTCATGGCTGAAATCATCATCTGCAGTGATTTTGGAGCCCCCCAAAATAAAGTCTGTCGCTGTTCCCACTGTTTCCCCATCTATTTCCCATGAAGTGATGGGACCAGATGCCAGGATCTTAGTTTTCTGAATGTTGAGTTTTCAGCCAACTTTTTCACTCTCCTCTTTCACTTTCATCAAGAGGCTCTTTAGTTCCTCTTTGCTCTCTGCCATAAGGGTGTCATCTGCATTTCTGAGGTTATTGATATTTCTCCCGGCAATCTTGATTTCAGCTTGTGCTTCATCCAGCCTGGCATTTCTCATGATGTATTCTGCATCGACGTTAAATAAGCAGGGTGACAATATATAGCGTTGACGTACTCCTTTCCTGATTTGGAACCAATCTGTTGTTCCATGTCCAGTTCTAACTGTTGCTTCCTGAGCTGCATACAGATTTCTCAAGAGGCAGGTCAGGTGGTCTGGTATTCCCATCTCTTGAAGAATTTTCCATAGTTTATTGTGATCCACACAGTCAAAGGCTTTGGCGTAGTCAATAAAGCAGAAGTAGATGTTTTTCTGGAACTCTCTTGCTTTTTCAATGATCCAGCGGATGTTGGCAATTTGATCTCTGGTTCGTGTGCCTTTTCTAAAGCCAGCTTGAGCATAGACATTAGCAGGTTTCATCGGGTGTATAGACGCTACTTCATTCTGGCGCTGCTGTGCACGTTCACGTTTAATATAAAGATGCCTTCGAGGTGCCCTGTGTGTGGCACACTCACTACATTCACCTGCATCAGTTAACGGTCACATTTCTGCGCGTTCCTCAAGGCTTCCTGACTAGCCCGTCACACCTTCTGCCCAGACACAGTCAGCTCCCTCCCTTCACGCTGTAGGACTCTGCTTCCTCTCTGGCCCTGTGACAAGGACCAGGACCTTCACCACCGGGCAGGACGCAGGCAGGCCCTGTGCCCTGCCCCACTCCAGGGTCCCGGCAGGAAAGCATCTCGTCTCCCGGGAGCTGTGCCATCAGGCTCGGGGCATGAGTGCTCGTTACAGAAGCTCCTTCCACTCAGCTTGCCGGAAGCTGTCATCAGAAATGGTTACAGAATTTCAGCAAACGCTTTTCCTGCATCTGCTGAGACGACCGTGTGTTTTTTCTTCACAGTCGGTTGACTTGGGTGATCTTATCTATTAATTTTTGAGCGTTACGCCAGGCTTGCACCCCTTGGTGCTCACGCATAACTTTTTGATGCGCCGCTGTTTCCATGGGCGTGTGTGTGTGCACGTGTGTGCATGTGTGCGCGTGTGTGTGCATGTGTGCGCGTGTGTGCATGTGTGCGCATGTGTGCATGTGCGAGTGTGTGCGTGTGTGCACGCATGTGTGTGCATGTGTGTGCGAGTGTGTGCGCATGTGCGTGCAAGTGTGTGTGCGTGTGTGCATGTGTGCACACGTGTGTGCGGCTGTGTGTGCACTGCATGTATTGTTACATGCATACACAGTTCTACACGTTTGATTTGCTGAAGTTCCCTGAACTGGGGCGCTCACCCCACGCAGGAGGCAGGCCTGTGTTTTCGCCGAGACGGCTCTGCCGTCTCTGCGGTCAGGGCACTGCTCACGTCACAGCGTCCCGTGTTTCAACCTTCTTGAAAAGCTCGATAGAAATGTCACATTTGACAGAACTTATCAGTGTTGAGCAAAACTTTAATAAAGAGCTCGTTTATTTCTTCTCGACTTAGCTTCCTTTGCTTTTCCAAAAACATCTTCCTTTCATGTAAGTGTCCAGATTTATCGGCAGAAAGTTGTTCATGATCATTCCCTTACTATCTTGTTTTTGTCCGCAGGATTTTCAGTGACCGTTCCCCAATGTCAAATTCCTGAAATTGATCATTCTTACCTTCTACTTTCAGAACTTAGATATGGAAGAGCAAATTAAATGGAAAGTAACCAAGAAAAAGGAGAAAAACAGGCAGCAGAAAACAGTGAAAAAGGGAAACAGAAAACAATGGGCAGAATCAACAGAGCCACACGCAGGCCCCCGAGGCCGCACAGCTGGGGCCCTGACCCTCCGGTGGACAGAAGGGTCTGGCGGCCCTGCATCTTTGCCTGCCTGCTTTTTTTTTTTTTTTTTTTGGTTGTAAACATAAAATTGTGCATTCCAGCTCACTGGGCGCTAGCCTGGGCGTCCTCTCGGGCTTTAACTGTGGCCAGTACAGCCTGGCCTTCAATCCCCTCAGCCACACTGTCCTGTCCTGCCCACTGCTTGAGGTCTGAAAACCAGTGTTTATTATACATTTTCTGGTTTTAATTTGTTTAAGACAGGTCGGGAATTTGGTACCTGTTTCTGTGTGTACCCAGGTTCGATCCCTAGGTTGGGAAGATGCCATGGAGAAGGGAGTGGCTTCCCACTCCAGTGTTCTTGCCTGGAGAAGCCTGTGGACAGAGCAGCCTAGAGGTCTACAGTCCACGGGGTCTCACAGAGTTGCAAAGAGTCAGACATGAATGAGCGACGTTCACTTTTCACTTTCTCTGTGTTAGCTGGAAGCAGATAATACTCATCACATTATTTTTTTAATTATTGTCAGGGAAAATTGCAAAAGGCTTTCAAATGGGCATAACAGATTAGGGGGGCCCTGTCCCTGTCTGGGCTCTCTCGACCTTAGTGACCCCCGAGCTGTTGTACAGTCCCGTGAACTCTGAACTCCCGCAGCAACGCAAGGATTCAGGGCCGCAGGACGCCAGTGTCCGGAGGAGCACAGCTCGCGCCTGGCCGGCCCTGCACCCGTGGACGTGAGCTCCCCTTGGCGTCGCTGAAAGGAGAGGCCGGTGTTCCCCCTTTGGACTCTGACCGACCCAGTTCTAACACCTTACTGGTTCTCTCGTCAGTAAATAACAAATATCTATTATCTCAATAAAGAGTCGTCACCATTTCCTCGTTTTTCGTGTCTGTGTGTGAGCCAGCGCCCCACATGCCGTCAACGCACGCGCGGTGCCGCGACCGGCCGAGGGCGGCACCTTCTCCCTGGGACGCACAGACATCAGACTCGAGGCAGAATTCGGGGGGGGGCATTTATTTATCCTCATCTCTGCGCAGTTCCTCACTCACCCAGCCAGAGAGCTGAGCACACCCCGCGCACACACTCTCCTGGTTCCCGGGCCAAGGCGTGTGTTCCAGGGAGGAGGCGGGCGCCCGGACACTGACTTGGAGGAAAACGCCTGCCCGCCCCCTGGGCTCCTCTTCGGGGTACAGCCACTGGGCTGCGTGTGCGACCAAGAGGCTGGGAAGGGGCGCCTCCCGCCTGCTCCTGGGGCGCCGTCACCCCCAGGGCCCCTCTGAGCCCGGACCCAGGCCCGCCACCCGCCACCACCTCGACGTGCTCCCACCACACCTCACACCTGCCGGGGCCAGCTGTGCAAAGCAAACAACGGTGATGGAGAGCGGAGAGCCGACGGCGGAGACGGGGCTCCACGCCCCGGGGCCTCTCACTCCACAGTCAGGCCGGGCAGCCGCTGGGCCGAGCACGCCTCCGAGGTGACCCTCTCCGGGAAAGGGGCCTCGCCCGGCCCACCGGGCCAGCTGCCTGCCAAGAGCTGACCCCACAGCTCAGCTGGGCCAGGCTTCGGCTGGGGACCCTGAGGCCGCTGCCCACCTGGGTGGGTGAAATGTAGGGAAGGACAGGTTTGGAATGCCCCGTGACAGGAACAAGGCCCACGCCCCACTAGACGCTCCCCTGGCACCTCCCGCCCCCCCAGCCTCCTGGGGCTCGGGTGGGAACCTGTCTCCCTTGGCCGAGACCACCGCCCCCTCCGATGGCCCAGGCCCTTCCTGCTGGACCCCAGGCTTCTGGGTTCTGGAGAGGACTTGCTGCCTCGCCCTAGCCTTCACCGTGGCTGGAGCATCTGGGGGTGTGGACCACCCACACCAGCAGACTGGACAAGCAGCTGCCCCCAGCACCAGCGTGGACGGCAGGGGTCGGGGGACAGCCTGGACACAGAGGGCCCCCGAGCAGACGCCCTGCAGCTCAGCGGCCTGGGGCCGCCCGCCTCCTGCACCTCTTCCTGCCGTCAAAGCACCCGGGCCCGCCCCGCAGACCCGCCGCAGAAGCGCCCCGCGCCGCTGGCCACCCTGTCCCCGCCCGGCTCCCTGGTCTGTGGCCGCGCCAGCCTCCAGGGCCCAGAGTCCCCAGCAGCCCTGGCCGAGCAGGATGCTGTTCGCCCACCAGTTCCCAGTGGCCTCTCAGGTGCCCCACGGGGGGTCCCACGCGTGTCACCTGCCCAGGGAACATGGGCTCCAGGAGCAGAGCCCTCTGTCGACCCCGCAGAGCTGACCCCGACATCCCGGAGAGAGCCGAGCACAGACGTGGGGCCCCACAGGGAGCCGGGAAGGAGCGGCTCGCCCGACAGGCCTCGCCTGGGTCCAGCCCCGGCCAGGGTCCAGCCCCGCGTCAGCACGCATCCTGCCCAGGCCCCGGGGCCGCACATGGGCTCCGCTGCCCTACTCTGCAGGGCTCCAGGAGCAGAGCCCTCTGTCGACCCCGCAGAGCTGACCCCGACATCCCGGAGAGAGCCGAGCACAGACGTGGGGCCCCACAGGGAGCCGGGAAGGAGCGGCTCGCCCGACAGGCCTCGCCTGGGTCCAGCCCCGGCCAGGGTCCAGCCCCGCGTCAGCACGCATCCTGCCCAGGCCCCGGGGCCGCACACGGGCTCCGCTGCCCTACTCTGCACCACAGGTACTCCCGAAGGTCCCCGCCGACGAGGAGCAGAGCCCCAGCCAGGGGCGTCTAAGAAGGCGGGGCCCCCGAGGAGGAGCCAAGGGGACTCCCCCCCCTCCGAGGACACCAAGGCCGCAGGGGAACCGGGCCTCCAGCAGCCTGAGCTGCGCCCTCACGTGGGTCGGCTGCCGCCCGGCTCTTACCTGATAGAACTCCCGAAGCCAGTTCCTCTGGAGGTTTTCTGGCTGCAAATTAAAGAGAAGAGAGAGGACGGTCAGGCCCGTGACACAGGCCGGCAGCCACGAGCAGAGGCTGATGGATGGCCTGTCTGCGTGCTCACTACAGGGCTGGGGCACAACAGGGTGGGGGCCGCTTCCGCACCGGGCCCCGCATCGCCACTCAGCGGGGGTGAGGGGCGGACACTGGAGCTGGACCCACAGCTGACCCCAGCCCTGCTCGTCCTCGGCAGTGGGGAGTCCCTGGAAGGGCTTCCTGGAGCCAGGCCAGGGCGTCGGGCAGGACCCAGCAGCATGGGGTCCCAGGACTGGCCTGAGAACAGGCAAAGAGCTGTGTGGTCCCAAGGAAGAGCTTTGGGCCTGCAGGCCCCAGGGAAGAGCCGGCACAGGGTCCCCGAGAAAATGGGGGTGCGTCTCATCCCACATGTGGCTCCTGGACCCCGAGACCAGCCAGCCAAGCGGGGCACGCAGCCCTAGCCAACCCAGCATGGTCAGGGTGCTGAGACGGGGACGGGAGACACGGGGACCCTAAACAGGCGGTGAAGAGCTTGAGAAGTGGGAGGTGAGAAGCCCTGAGACCAACGCCGCGGGGCCACACGCAGAAGCAGGGAGGACGCTCAGCCTGATGCCGCCTGCCATCCGCCACGGCTCAGAACAGACAGACAACCCAGCGCCCTCGAGACTCACACCCCGGATCCAGGCTGGGCTCTGGGCACTCAGGCTGCGGCGGAGCCAGGGGCCGGGCTGACCACAGCCGGCCCCGACACGGCAGCAGCAGCGCCACAGGCAGGGGCGGCCACCAGCGGAGGTCTCCACGCGTCCCGAGAAGCAGGAAGACTGGACTGTGGACAAGTCAGTGAACAAAGAGAAAAACTGGCCATGGACCCAGAGCCTCACAGACCACAGAGCAGGGGGCGGAGAACGTCCCAGGCACCTGCCAGACAGACGGCGGCCGGAGTCCAGCCAGGTGTGGGGTCTTCCAGTCCCCAAAGCCAGGCCTGGGAGCCAGGCCCCCGGCCCCGCGTCCAAACAGCGAGGAGGGCACGCCCTGCGCCCCCACCACCCTCACGGGCGAGCGGAGAGACAAGAGCAGGAGACGGCAGCCCGGAGAAGCCCCGGCAGAGGCTGAGCCGCGACCACTGGGCCTCAGGGAAACGCATGCCCAAGCCAGAGAGTCCGCCCTGCGTCCTCGGAGGCTGCCAGCAGAGAGCAGCCAGCGTGGGGAGTCGTGCAGAAGCGGACCCTCAGACACGCTGAGGGTGCAGGCGCCGTGGGAAACAACGTGGACTTGGCATGTGGCCGGGCGATGTGCCCACGAGACCCAGAAATGCTCATCTGCAGAGACAGAGCCGCGAGCACTCGCGGCAGCAGACCAGGAGCCGAAAGGCAGGAACCACCCGAGACCCATCAGCTCAGGGACGGAGAGCGAAGGCACGTGGCCACGCTGCACGGCAGCCTCGGACGCAGCCGCACGTGGGCAGGCCTCAGAAACACCGCGCTCAGTGCAGGAGGCCGGGCTCCAGCTCACACAGCGCCCAGAACTGGCAGGCCCACAGACGGGGCGGCCGCGGCTGGCCCCAGTGTCCGAGAGCGGAGCTGGTCTGCGCCGACCCTGGGGAGGGCAGCTCCGCTTTGAGAGCAGGGACAGGACTGGAGTGCGAGCCCCTCTCGCACAGACCCTGCTGACCCCGACCTGAGCCAGGGACCCAGCACACCCCACGCCGGGGCCGGCTCGGGGCGGGACCACAGTCAGTCGGCCTTGGGCCCCGAGGCGATCAAAGGAAGAGGACTTTCAGGGCAAGGCCCCCAATTCCACCCCCAGCCCCAACTGAGGACACAGGGGCTGGTCTGGGGGTGCAGAGGGCCCCACCAGCATTTCAGCAACCTCTCCACACCAGCACCGTGGGCTCGGCCTGGGGACAGAGGAAGGAGAGATTCGGTCCACAGTCCTGTTGTCCAGGGGCACAGCTGGACGTGAGGCCCCTAGCCTTGCACTCGACCCCGCGGCCCT
This sequence comes from Cephalophus harveyi, assembly GCA_006410635.1. Lineage (NCBI taxonomy): Eukaryota > Metazoa > Chordata > Mammalia > Artiodactyla > Bovidae > Cephalophus > Cephalophus harveyi. The sequence continues at coordinate 240,768 of SJYT01077470.1, forward strand.
GCCCAACACACACGTGTCCACGATACCCTCGCCAACACCCTGCAGGAAGCGGCCCTCAGCAGGAGATAGGAGGCCTTAAGACCAGCTGGACTGCTGCTGTTTAAGACCCCTCACCACATTCCCAATCGACCCACGGGACAGGCGTGACCGGGACCCTCAGTCCTGTTCCCGGCCCAGGACCCAACCTGCATGACTGCCCAGGTGGGCCCGTGAAGTCTCCAGGGGCGAGCACCCCCCAACCTTCCTCAACCTGAGCTTCCCACCTCGGGCGCCCGGGACTCACTCCCTCCAGGAGGCGTCCAGGAGTCAGCCCAGAGCTGCTGCCCAGGGAGCTTGAGAGGAGGAGCCTGGGGCGGGCACAGAGCGGGGCAGTCAGGCCCCAACAGCAAGCGGGCTCACGCCACACTGGGGGCGCGATGCCCCCATGCTTGAACCAAGGGTCCTGCACGAAGAGGGGCTGAGCGAAGCTCTGGGGCCGGAGGGCCTCCCTCTCCCGAGACAGGCTGGACACTGGCCGCAGGCAAGGCACTTGCCCGGTAGGTCTCCCGGAGAACATGGGCATGTGGACGAAGCAGGCTGCCATGCGTGACTCTGGACGGCACTGACGGGACTCAACGCGGGGACAGAGGCCTGCAGTGTCCCCTGTAATGGAAACCACACAGATCTCTCCGCACAGCCTGGGCTCGGTCCCCAGCGCTGCCGCTGGTTCTCAGGCCTCCGCTCCTACCATCCCTACCGGGCACTCAGAACCTGGGCCAGGTACTCCAGGGCCATGCACACACACGTGTGCACACACCACACATGCACACTGAGAGCACACACACTCCCACACGTGCACACACACACACATGCACACGTGAGTACACACACACGTGCACATGCATGCCCACGAGTGCATGCCCACATGTACACACATGTGCACACACCCACACGTGCACACACCCACACGTGCTGACACATGAGTGCACGCACAGATATGCATGTGTACACATAACCACCACCTGGACTTGGCCCTGTGGGGGACACGGTTCATGGCCCGCCCTTCCCCGTCACAGACCCGCACAGCCTCCTATAAGTGGCGCGCAGCCTCCTGTAAGTGGGCGCACGGCCTCCTGAACCACTGCACAGCCTCCTGTAAGTGGACGCACAGCCTCCTATAAGTGGCGCACGGCCTCCTGTAAGCGCGTGCCCACTCTACCACCGCCCAGGATGTCCTGGCCACACTGACAGAGTGTGCTCCACAGTGGCTCACCTGCTCCAGGGGCCCTTGGCCCCAAGCAGCTTGTAAGTCACCCGGGCGCCCTGCTGCAGCCTGTGAAATGGATCAGAACCCTCTGTACAGGGTTGGGCCCACGGTCCGGGGGCAGTCCTGCCAGGTCAACAGCCTAAGAGCAGCGTAGGGATGCCCTGCAGGGCGGCCACATCGGGAAGGGGTAGCAGGGCCTGAGGCTCCTCCAGCCGGACTTTGGGTCTCCGCTCGCTGAGATCACCAGTATGACTCTCAGTCCAGGCGGCTGTGGGTTCCCCGAAACCATTAACCCAACAGCCCTAATAAGAGTGCCTTAAACAAAGATATCCCGTGTTTACGTTTAGAGAGGCCTCCAGAGGCTGTGGGATAATTAAAGGGCAGCTCTAAGCAGACAACAGGGGACGAGAGCGGCTGGAGAACCCAGCCCACCTGCGCGCCAGGGCCACGCTGATCCACTCGCCACCCCGACCTGCGTACTTCCTGGCCAGCATCTCAGCCGCCCAGCTGACTGCTGGCCCCTCAGCCCCTCCGGGTCCCTGCAGATTGTCCGCTCACCCCTGACCTCCACACGGGGACATCCCTCTCTTCACAAGCGCTCCTCATGGCCTCTCCCAACTCCGGAGCCCCCAGCCTGGACCCCGAGTGCTGAGGGGCAGCACCATGACCCCAGGCCACCGGACCTCGGGCTCCTCTGCCCTCCCCACTCTCACACTCACACACATGCTCACACACTCACACGCAGACACACTCTCACACACACATACTCTCACACTCACACACATGCTCACACACACAGGCACACTCTCAGACACTCACACATGCTCTCACTCACACACATGCTCACACACTCACACGCAGACACACTCTCTCACACAGACACTCACACATGCTCTCACACACTCACGCAGACACACTCACACAGACACACAGACACACATGCTCTCACACACGCAGACACACTTTCACACACTCTCTCACACAGACACACATGCTCTCACACACTCACGGAGACACACTCACACACTCTCACACAGACTCACACATGCTCTCACACACGCAGGCACACTCACACAGACACACATACTCTCACACACACACATGCTCTCACACACACGCAGACGCACTCTCAGACACTCACACATGCTCTCACACTCACACACATGCTCACACACTCACACACACACACGATCACATGAGGACACACGACTCACAAACTCACATGTGCACATGTGAGGACACACACAAGCAGACACACACACACATGCTCACACAGTCACACACGTGTGCACATGTGGGCACACACATGTTCACATACTCACACACCTACTCTCACACACGCACACACACAAAGACACTCACATGCTCACACACATGTGCACATGCAGACACACACATGCACACACAGACGCACACATGCTCACATACACATGGACATGGGGACACACGTGCACATGTGGACACACTGCTCACACTCACACGTGCACATGTGGACGCACACGCAGACACACAGATATACACTCACAAGCTCACAAACGTGCACATGCAGACACACATGCTCACACCCACAGACATTCACACACGCTGACACACGCATGCTCTCCCTCACACACGCCTGCGCCCCTCTGCCCCTCCCCAGCTCCTGCATCCGTCTGTCCTTCGCTTCTGCCCCAGGAGCCGCTCTCGGCCAGGCCTGGGTGCCTCCTCGTAGCTGCAGCCTGTATTTGGCTAATGCAGAGATATCTTTAAAACCACTAAAGTAAGAATAAGAGATAAACACACATCCTAGTTCTTAAAGAAACACTCCCACTTCAGCCCAGAGCGTGGGCCAGGCCGGCTCTGTGCGCCCACAGGAAGCACACACCACCCTGAGCTCTCAAGCACCCCGTCTGCAGAGCAGAGACTCACAGCACGCGGGCAAGGGTTAGATGCTCATTCTTCCCAAATGTGAAACTCTATTTCTGGAAGTCGATTCTAGAAAAAAGTAATCCTAAACAACAAAAATGCTCTGCACACACAGAAGTTCACGATGGCATTATTTATAAGAGTTACAGTTAAGAATACCACAGAGTTCACTGATAAAGAAAGTCACGTGGGCCGTCTGCGGAAAGGAAGGAGGCGGCAACAGAAAGAAATTCCTCAAACGGTAAAAAGTCCTGAGTATAAACGTGCGGGGAAAGACTGAAGGCGGGAGGAGAAGGGGCGACCGAGGGAGAAGGGGCGACCGAGGGGGAGACGACTGGGGGCAGCACCGACAGGATGGACGTGAGCTTCAGTGAGCTCCAGGAGCTGGTGACGGACAGGAAAGCCTGGCCTGCTGCAGTCCGTGGGGTCACAGAGAGTCGGACACGACCGAGCGACTGAACTGAGCTGATACACGTGGTGCTGCTCACACAACACCGCAAGCGGGACGTAAGGCCACTCACAAAAGGCTGAAAGCACAAGGCGTGTTTCACCAAACAAGATACACAGCATCTGACGAGCACACGTTAGCATGGAAGCAGTTTCTACCTTAGTGGAGGGGGCAGGAGCACACCGTGATTCACGCCCGTGCACAAGCCGCACAGCGAGGACCAGACCAGCACACGGCACCCCCACCTGCTGAGAAGCCCCACACACCCTGCCCCGGGCCCACAGGAAAGCTGGACGGCCCACGTGGCCCACGAGGAACGGGGGCTGCGTGGAAGGTGCCCGAGGGCGCGCTCTGGCCAGCTGCCGCTTTAAACGCTCCAGCAGGGCAATAAAAAGACTGAGAAAAGAGCACCAAAATTCTGAGCAGCTGTATTTGAAGAAATTTCTTCTTCTTTTACTGTCTTCTTTTTAATATGTTTATAATTATATTTCTTTCATATCTTTAACTCTTAATTTTAAAAGCTTGAGGAAGAGAAAAACAGTGGAAGCTCTCAGAACACTTTGGCAACATTTGAAACAACCACTATTCCCTATATAAAAAAAAAAAAAAAGGCAAATGACAAACGGGCAAAAGTATTTGCAGCTTATATGAAAGGTATGGGGCTAATCTGCTAATTACTGCACAAAAATGAGTCAGAAAACCAACAACTCACACACCACACCACAAACATATACACACACTGCACATACCAAAAGCACACACACACCACACACATACACATACCACACACACACACACACCATACCACAAACACACAGACGCCACACCGACACCACACCATAAACACACATAGACACCACACAACACAACACGTACAACACCAAGCACACACACCCACCACACCCCACACACTACACCACAAACACACACACACACCATATCAGAAACACACGCACTACACGGATACCCCACCACAAACACACACACCACAGTATACACACCCCACACACCACAAACATACCACACGGACACCACATACGAAAACACAAACACACACACCCCACAGATACAAAGCTGCTCAAAGCCACCTGTGGCCAGTGACCACTGGCCTGGATGGAGCAAATTTCAGAGTGTTTCCATCAACACCGGAAACTTCTCTGACTCAAGACCAGCGTTGTCCAATCGCTGTATGTGATGATAAGAACATTCTCTATTTGCACCAGCTGAATTTCCACTTGAAATGGGCTACTGTGCCTAAATAACTGAATTTTACTTAATTTTGATTAAATCAATATGAGTCACATGTAATTAGCCATTGCTAGACAGCATAGCTCTGGATAACAGAAAAGGAAGAAAAACTCCGAGGTCCACCATGAAAAAACATATGATATTGACTGGCTTAGAAAGGAGCGGAAAACAGCGTGCAAAAGAGGGGGGCTTCAAGTCAAGCTCAGCGAGCAGAGCCAGCGCGCAGGCCACAGAAGATCCGCAGTCAGAACCAAGCGCAGTAAACCGTGACGGAATGGACGGCTCAACATGTAGAAAGCCTTCAATGCCACAGCCAGCAAAAGGAAGAAAAGCAAGTGATCGTCTCTACAGCGACCAGAGGTTAACTAGAAACCTGGCAGGCGAAGGCGTGGCTGGAGCTCCGCCACCTGTGGACAGGCGCGCCCCCGTGAGCCTCCCCACCTTGTTCCAGGGTCGGGGTGGGGGAGATGAGACACGGGAGGGTCTCAGCCCAGCGGCAGAGGCCCCCCAGCAGAGGGAGACGTCACCACAGACTGCAGGCACCTCGCCCCCTCCTTACCCCACACGAGGAGGCTCCAGGGCAACAGTCGTGGACTCCAGACGGGAGAGGCGAGACACAGGGGCCCCCAGACCAGGATACGGGGGGAGACACAGGGGCCCCCAGACCAGGACACGGGGGCAAACCCGAGACACAGGGGCCCCCAAGCCAGGACACGGGGGCAAACCCGAGATACAGGGGCCCCCAGACCAGAACACGGGGGGAGACATAGGGGCCCCCAGACCAGGACACGGGGGCAAACCCGAGACATAGGGGCCCCCAGACCAGGACACGGGGGCAAACCCGAGACATAGGGGCCCCCAGACCAGGACACGGGGGCAAACCCGAGACATAGGGGCCCCCAGACCAGGACACGGGGGCAAACCCGAGACATAGGGGCCCCCAGACCAGGACACGGGGGCAAACTTGAGACATAGGGGACCCCAGACCGGGACATGGGGGGAGACACAGGGGCCCCCAAGCCAGGACACGGGGGGGCAAACCCGAGACACAGGGGCCCCCAAGCCAGGACACGGGGGCAAACCCGAGACATAGGGGCCCCCAAACCAGGACACGGGGGGAGACATAGGGGCCCCCAGACCAGGACACGGGGGCAAACCCGAGACACAGGGGCCCCCAAGCCAGGACACGGGGGCAAACCCGAGATACAGGGGCCCCCAGACCAGAACACGGGGGGAGACATAGGGGCCCCCAGACCAGGACACGGGGGCAAACCCGAGACACAGGGGCCCCAAAACCAGGACACCAGGGGGCGGGGGGCAAACCTCTGCCATCACGGCCACGGCTGATAGGAAACACAGCTCACCCCTGGCCCACACTGTAGGCCTCGGTCCCTATGACCCAACTCACGTGCAGATTTCAACAAAAATTACAAGGCAAGAGAAAATCAGCCTAAATGTGATTGATTGATTGATTGATATTTATCGATTGGCTGCACCACACAGCTTTTGGATCTTAGTTCCCTAACCAGGGGTAGAACCTGGGCGACTGGCAGCTGGAAGCTCGAAGTCCTAGTCACTAGCATGGTGCACGTTCAGTCGCTCAGTCGTGTCTGACTCTCTGCGACCCCATGGACTGTAGCCCGCCAGGCTCCTCTCTCCATGGGATTCTCCAGGCAAGAACACTGGAGTGGGCTGTCATGCTCTCCTCCAGGGGATCTTCCCGACCCAGAGATCGAACCAGAGACTCCTGCATCACAGGCAGATTCTTTACCACTGAGCCATCAGGGAAGCCCCCTAATCACCGGACCTACAGGGAATTCCCTAAAGACATTTAAAAAAATGCATCAGAATCAGACTCAATTATGACACAGACTTTGGAATTATCAGAAAGGGAATTTAAAATAACTGTGACAGAAAAAGTGGACAATTTTCAGGAACAGATGGGTAACAGAAGCAGAGTGATGGAAACTCCGAGAACCGAAAGGAAACACTAGAAATCAGAAACACTAACAAAAACGAAGCCTGCCTTCAGTGGCTCGTGAACAGATTAGACACAGCCAAGGAAATAGTAAGCTTGAAGATATGGCAACAGAAGCTTCTAAAACTGAGATGCAGAGATTATAAAAATGAAAAAAATTACAGAACGTCCAACAGGGGTGTTCTGTTGTAGGACAACTTCAAAAGATAACACGTACATAAAACGGCAGCATCAGAAGACGGAGAGACGAGAGCAGAGGAAAGGCGTGGAGAGACGACGGCCAGGAACTCTGCAGAGTTACGCCCGAATCGCAGATGCGCGTGGAGAGACGACGGCCAGGAACTCTGCAGAGTTACGCCTGAATCGCAGATGCCCCAGGCTTAGAGAGCACCGAGTCAGGTGAACACTGAAGCGTCTGAACCTCATCTTGGACGTTTAGGCTCAGCTGCCGAAAGCAAAAGGCGAGGAGAAGCCTTGAGATAAGGAAGGAGACAAACACACCCAGTCTATGGAGGAGCGAGGACAAGAACCCCGGTGAACCTGGCAAACACCACATGAGCAAGGAGACAATGAATCGAAATGTTCCATGTGCGTGGAAAAAACCGAAACGCCAACCCAGGATCACATATCCAGCAAAGTTATCTTCCAAAGTGAAGGGGAGATAGGCTTAAACTTGGACAAACAAAACTGATGAGATTCATAACCAGTGTATGTAAACGTGAAAACTAATGGCTTTGAAAGTTTTTCAGGGAGAAAGAAAATTATATAGGGGATATAAAATAAGGGAGTTTAAAATAAAGGAATGAAATAAATGAAGGTTAAAAATATTACTGAAAAGTTCTTCAACGGAAGTGACATTTATGATAAAATCATAATCAACCAGAATTTGGTAAGTGCTTCCTGAGTGGGCAGAGTTCCAACAAGCCTCCAGGGGCCCCACCTGGGCGTCCACTCCCGCATGGGGCGGGGGTGACTCTGTAAGAGGCCACGCCCCCAGTTGGCTGGCCCTTTCATCCCCAGGGCCAGGATGAAAGGGATTCTGCGGAGGTAATGAAATTCCAAAACTAGTGGATCTTAAGTTAATCGAAAGTGGGATTATCTCAGGTAGGTCCAACCTTATCTGGTATCAGGTGAGTCATTTAAAAGGGTCTAAAGGTCAGAATCTGGAAGCAGAGGATCTCGCCCTCCTTTGCTGCCCCGAAGAAGCAAGACGCCACGAGTTGTACAGCCTGGGGAGCGGACCCGCAGCCTGTCCCTCCTGGGGACTCCCGATGAGCAGGCAGCCCCTGAGAAGGGGACCCAGCTCAGCGTGCCACCCCCACCCCGCAGAGGAGGGACACAGGGAGGCGCTGAGCTGACCCAAAGGCCTGTTACACAGCATGGAAAACCCATCACACCCTTGATGCTACAAACGCAAGCGTGTGTGTGCAGTAAAACGCAAGGCACGCTACTCTAAACGTTGTTCCCGCTCTGATTCTGCTGTGGTGTACAGCCTGTGGTGAGGATCTAACAACGGCACCCAAAGGGTCCAGCTGTATGAGGGACTGCTGCTCCCAGCTGCCGCTGCATGGCCAGCCTGTCTGTGCCTCCCTGCCTCGCTCCCCCCAATAATCAGCCTTATCAAATATTTACTCCACTTACATATTCAAACAAACAGCGCAGCGCTTCCTTAGTTTACTATTTCCTGGGCTGTTCCTTATTCAGTGATGTTTGGATTTACGTTTATCCTTCCCGCGTCCCTTCAGTTTACGGCATCGTTCTGTATTTCATTTTGACTAAAGCGCCTTCTTTACTTCTAATACCATCACACCTTTGCCCACCACAGAGTATACTTACTAGAACAACACCGCAGCTCGCACCCCTGCGCCTCACCCTAAGGCCAGTCCCTGTGGGCAGGCCAGCCGCGCCAGGCGCTCCTGGAAAGGCCAGGAGCCTGGCAAGGGTGCCCACCGTTGCCACATCCACGCCACCTGACACCCAAGGCAGGGGATGGCACCACGTGCGGAGCAGCCAGCGGCGTCGCGGCAGAACGGGAGACAGGCTGCCCGCCCCACAGAGCGCGGCCCGCGGAGCAGGGGGCAAACGGAAAGAAACAGAAGCGCCCGGGAGAGCGGAGGACGGAGGCCCAGCCCACGGAGCTCACGGCGGCCGCGGCGCGGCCACAGCCGGCGGGCAGGCGCGCGGGGAAGGAGAGCCGGTTACGAGAGCAACTCAGCAAAAGGCACCAGCGCGGAACCAGCTTCAAACTGTGACGAGTTACCAGGAGAAAGCGTTCAGACACTCCTGGCAGAGACGAGAGTCAGACGTGAGTCACCGGAGCGCCTCGTGGCCCTCAGAGCCGGACTCCGGCGGAGCGTCGCGGCTGATCCCCAGGGAGCCACCCACCCCACCCAGCTCCCCCAGATAAGCGGCTCTAAAGTCCACACGGAGAAAGGAGCCGTGACTCAGAGTTCGAATACCATTTTTTAAAGAGAATCATGTGTTCAACTAAAATTCTTTTTAAATTGGATGGCAAAAATATTAGTAAAATCAAAAACTGTTAAACTGATTGAAAATATTTGTAATATATATCAGGAGCGAAGAGCTTACCTTCCTAATATTTGAAGAAATCTTTAAAGTCCAGGGGAAAAAGGCAAAATATGAAAAACCCCAAACAGCATCACAGAAGAGACATCTGACTAACTTCTCATGGGAGAGAGGCTGCCTGCTTCCTAGACCGGAGGGGCCGGAATCCCAAGGCGGGGCGGGGGACACCTGGACCCCAAAGTCCAGCCAGGAAGCAAGGGGGCACGCAGGGATCCACACTGCAGCCACCCTGCAGGACAGCAGCCTCCAGGACAGTCAGCGGCCGAAGGACCAGGGATGGGAGCGGGACCGGAAGAGAAACCGTGAGCCCAGGCCCACGGAGCCCCCAGGCCACGGGGACCCGGGGAAAGCAACGCGCGGAAGGGACTGGGCCACGGCCTCAGGCCGCCCGGCAGCTCTGTGGCAGCAAGGCCCACAGTGGTCGTCGGGCACTGTCCTTGGGGGCAGGCTGTCTGCCACCGCCTCCTCTCTAGGCAGGTTCCACCCCGGCCCACAGCCCCTCTGCGCCCAGGAGGGGCTTGGCTGTGGATGGCGGCCACTGTCCAGCGGCTGGGCCGGGAAGGCATAGGCGGGCAGGGGCGGGGTGCGTGGGCCCGGACGGCAGAGCTGTCAGTGGGCCTCCAGAGCCCGCCTCCCCCCAACTCTCAGCGCTCACCGAGGGCTCCCCGCCCGGCCGGCCTGGGGGACGCGCTTGTCTCCAAGACTCACCCAGCCCACAGCACTCAAGGGTCCACGCAGCTTCCCCTCAGCACCCGAGGAGGGACCTCTGCTTCTAGCTTGTTGTTCAGACCTCAGTCGTGTCCAGATCTTTGTGACCTCGTGAGCTGCAGCACGCCAGGCTTCCCTGTCCTTCACCATTACTTTGATACTAGAGTTTAATCAAACTCATGGCCATCGATTCGGTGATGCCATCCAACCGTCTCACCCTCTGTCGTCTCCTTCTCCTCCTGCCTTCAATCTTTCCCAGCATCAGGGTCTTTTCAAATGAGTCAGCTCTTCTCATCAGGTGGCCAAAGTACTGGGGCTTCAGCCTCAGCATCCAGCCTTCCAATGAATATTCAGGGCTGATTCCTCTAGGATGGACTGGTTTGATCTCTTTGCAGTCCAAGGGACTCTCAAGAGTCTTCTCCAGCACCGCAGTTCGAAAGTATTAAGTCTTTGCACTCAGACTTCTTTACAGTACAACCCTCACATCTGTGCATGACCACTGGAAACACCATAGCTTTGACTAGACCGACCTTTGTCGGAGAAGTGATGTCTCGGCTTTCTAACTTGCTGCCTACATTTCTCATATCTTTTCTTGCAAGGAGTAAAGCAGTGTCTTTTAACTTCATGGCTGCAGTCACTGTCCACAGTGATTCTGAAGTCCCAGAAAATAAAATCTGTCTCCAGTCCATCTGTTTCCCCATCTATTTGCTATGAAGTGATGGGACTGGATGTTATGATCTTCATTTTTTGAACGCTGAGTTTCAAGTCAGCTTTTTCACTCTCCTCTTTCACTTTCTTCAAGAGGCTCTTTAGTTCTTCGCTTTCTGCCATTAAAGTGGTATCATCTGCATATCTGAGGTTGTTGATGTTTCTCCCAGCAATCTTGATTCCAGTTTGTGATTCATCCAGCCTGGCATTTTGCATGATGTACTCTGCATAGAAGTTAAATAAGCAGGGTGACAATATACAGACTTAACACACTTCTTTTCCAACTTGGAACCAGTCAGTTGTTCCATGTACAGTTCTATTGCTTCTTGTCCTATATACAGGTTTCTCAGGAAACAGGTAAGGTGGTCTGATATACCCATTTCTTGAAGAATTTTCCAGTTTGTTGTGATCCACACAGTCAAAGGCTTTAGTGTAGTCAGTGAAGCAAAAGTAGATGTTTTTCTGGAATTCCCTTGCTTTCTCCATGATCCAATGAATGTTGGCGATTTGATCTCTAGTTCCTCTGCCTTTTCTAAATTCAGTTTGTACATCTGGAAGTTCTCAGTTCACATCCTGCTAAAGAGAGCTTGAAGGATTTTCAGAGTAATCTTGCGAGCATATGAAATGAGTGCAACTGTATGGTAGCTTGAACATTCTTTGGCATTGCCTTTCTTTGGGATTGGAGTGAAAACTGACCTTTTCCAGTCCCGTGGCCACTGCTGAGTTTTCCAAATGTGCTAGCATATTGAGTGCAGCACTTTCACAGCATCATCTTTTAGGATTTTAAACAGCTCAGCTGGAATGCCATCACCTGCAGTAGCTTCTGTTCACAATAATGTTTCCTAAAGCCCACTTGACTTCACACTCAAGGATGTCTGGCTCTAGGAGAGTGACCACACTCCTGTGGCGATCCAGGTCAGTAAGACCTTTTCTTTGTATAGTTCTTCTGTGTACACTTGCCACCTCTTCTTAATCTCTTCTGCTTCTGTTAGATCCTTGCTGTTTCTGTCCTTTATTGTGCCCATTTTTGCATAAAATGTTCTCTTGGTGTCTCCAGTTTTCTTAAGAGATCTCTAGTCTTTCCCATTCTATTGTTTTCCTTTATTTCTTTGCATTGTTCACTTAAGGCTTTCTTATCTCTTCGTGATATTCTCTGGAACTCTGCATTCAGTTGAGTATATCTTTCCCTTTCTCCTTTAACTTTTGCTTCTCTTCTCAGCTATTTGTAAGGCCTCCTCAGACAAGCACTTTGCCTTCTTGCATTTCCTTTTCTTGGGGATGGTTTTCGTCACCACCTCCTGTACAACGTTTTGAACCTCTACCCATAGTTCTTCAGGCACTCTGTCTACCAGCTCTAATCCCTTGAATCTATTCATCACCTCCACAGTATAATCATAAGAGATTTGGGAAGTGGCAACCCACTCCAGTATCGCTGCCTGTAGAATTCCGTGGACGAGGGAGCCTGGCAGGTTACGCAGTCCATGGGGTCGCAAAGAGCCGGACACAGCTGAGCAACTATCGCTCACTCACACCTGCATGGCCTAGTGGTTTGCCTGCTTTCTTCAAGTTAAAGCCTGAATTTTGCAATAAGGGGCTGATGATCTGAGCCACAGTCAGCTCTAGGTCTTGTTTTAGCTGACTGTATAGAACTTCTCCATCTTTGGCTGCAAAGAATATAATCAATATGATTTTGGTACCGACGATCTGGTGATGTCCATGTGTAGGCACCTCTTGTGTTTTTGCAGGAGGGTGTCTGCTATAACCAGTGTGTTCTCTTGGCAACTCAGCTGGTAAAGAATCTGCCTGTGATGCTAGAGACCCCAGTTTGATTCCTGGGTCAGGAAGATCCCCTGGAGAAGGGACAGGCCACCCACTCCAGTGTTCTTAGGCTTCCCTGGTGGCTCAGCTGGTAAAGAATCCACCTACAATGTGGGAGACCTGGGCTCGATCCCTGGGTTGGGAAGATCCCCTGGAGAAGAGAAAGGCCACCCACTCCAGTGTTCTGGCCTGGAGAATTCCATGGACAGAGTCCATGGGGTCACAAAGAGTTGGATGCGACTGAGTGACTTTCACTTTCACTTCACTTTCTCTTGGCAAGATTCTGTTAGCCTTTGCCCTGCTTCACTTTGTGCTCCAAGGCCGCGCATGCCTGCTTCCCACTGGCCCAGGCCGAGCTGCTGTTCTCCGTGGGCCAGGGCCCCGTTTCTCGGAGGGAACCAGAACTGTGAGCGGCAGAGGGTGCTTGAGACAAGGTGCCCGGGGAGCCAGGGGCTGCGGCAACTCTCCCTACAGGGCCCCAGGAAGGCACGGCCCCCCAGCCAGGGTCCCTGCCAGGAAAAGAGCGAGGCCCCTCTTCCTGAAGGTCAGACCCAGGCCCCACAGACAGCCGCCAGCGCTGGGAGGCCCCTCAGCGCGGCACACTCCCACCAGTGACGGCCATCCCTTCCATACACCCGAGAGGCCGCTGTTTCAGCCACCCCATAAGGTTTCAGACTTTGAAGCCTAGTCTGAATTCAGAGGCTAAAAACGTGGAAAATGTGCTTTTAGCGTCTGTGGGAGGCGGCGCTGGGACTGACAGAGCTGCCGTGGGACGCACAGCCGGGCGCCCAGCGGCCCCGCGGCCTGGAGCCTGGGCTTGGGGAGGCCCCGCGGCCCGGAGCCTGGGCTTGGGGCGGCCTCACGGCCTGGAGCCTGGGGTTGGGGCGACACGGAGTCAGGGTCTTCACAGCCCCAGGGTCCTGGAGGCAGAAACCCAGCCCCCAGGGAGGTGACTGCACCCGCCTTCCAGGCCAACAGGAACAACGCAGGACTGTGAACACCAGGATGTACACTCGTCTTTCTCAAATACGCCCTAAAAACTTCCAAGGGCAAGTCACTAGAAAGGAACGGCGCCCAGGCTCCCCGCTCTGTGCCTGCGGTGAGGCCTCCGGGCACTGAGCTGCTCCGGCTTCTCAGGAAATCCTGCCCCACGCTGCACGCTTATCCCTGCGGAAAACCATTTCCCGAGAAAGGAAATCTTGTCTCTGGAGGCACAAACGCAGAGGCTAAGAATAGCTCTGCAGAGGAAGTGCCGGTGGGCTGGCCACCAATTGGCGGGACACGCCATGCAGCGGGCAGGGAGCGTGCCCTGAAGTCCACCTGTCCTCTCTGCATGTTAGGCCTTTAGATAAATCCTGCAGAACTTAAAAATGAAAGAATGAAAAGAAAAAAATGACAATAAGGAAAAAGATGAAAATAAGGAGAGCGAGGGAGGCCTTCCCACGACAGATTACGAGGGAGGCCTTCCCACGACAGATTACCCAGCAGCATCCTCCTCTTTAGCTCACATCTATGAATGCTGCCAAAGCCCCTCACAGAGGCCTGGGACTTGAGAATCTGACTCACCAGGATGGAGGGCCTGGCAAAGCTATGACAAAATAGACATTTGCCCCTGAAGAGTGCCCTGGACATCATGTATTTAAACGACAATCTATCCCAGGTGGTGCGGTTGGTAAAGAATCCATCTGTCAATGCAGGAGACATCGGTGACACAGGCCCGATCTCTGGGTCAGGAAGATCCCCTGGAGGAGGGCGTGGCAACCCGCTCCAATCTTCTCACCTGGAGGATCCTATGGACAGAGGAGCCTGGTGGGCTACAGTTGCTGGGGTCGCAGAGAGTCGGACACGACTGAGCACACACAGGGACAGACGCTTCATCTAACAGGGTCCAATTCTAGGAAGCTAAGCAAGCTTCACTTAGAAACGGCAGCCTATGAAACCTGAAATGATCCATCTTTGGGGCAGCCACCAGGGCTAAGAGCGGGTGCGAGCCCCTTTCCCAGCAGAGGCCTGTCCAGCTGGACTGTTGGCACCAGCCGCAAAAGGAAACAGGTGTGACAGGCGGCCACCGTCGGAGGCAGGTGTACAGTCAGCGTGGAAACCCGCGGCGTGTCCCGACCCTGGTGTGTCAGCACCGGGACCGCAACACGGGCGCTCCTCCCAGGACCCACGTTTCCCTCTGGCACCCCAGGTCCTGCCATGACCTCGCTTCGGGATGGAACAGCAAATGGGGTGTGGCAGGACCCCCCCGCCCGGCCCCGGGGCGGCAACAGAGGGCTCCACCTTGGGCCCCACACCACCCCGGCCCCACCGGCCTGCCTCCATCCTGCCCCATCGCAGGCATCCGCAGGGGGACCCATGCGAGCCGCCGCCCAGCGTCCGCGCCCCGCCTCCAGACCCCAGCACGGCGCACACGCTCTCTTCCTCACACTGGTCCTGCTCCTTTTCTAAGAAAAAGGCAGAGAAACAAGAGGTGAGCAGGGCGCACGCCTGGGCCGAGGACACCGCGCACGTCCCCAGGGCTGCAGCTCACGGGAGCCCCGGGCCCCAGAAACGCGGGAGGCAACGGGGAAGGCCCTGAGGGGCGCCTGGGAGAGGCGCGAGCTGCGCCGAAGCCTTTCTGTCCAACTTACAAAGACGCTTTTTGAGCAACGGCCGCGGGCGCTGAACCACCGCTGGGCGGCGTGGCCGGCGGGTAGTCGGGAGGCCCTGCCAGGGCGCCGGTCGGGACGTGACTGCGATGCGGGCCTTCGGATTTGAGCCAAAGGAGGAAGAGATGAGAGACAGGGAGCTGGCGGGGAGGGGAGCGGCCCCGTCGGCTCTGAAGGCCGTTCTGCCACGGCAGCGGGTCAGTCGCTGCGTCGCGTCCGACTCTTGCGACCCCGTGGCCTGCAGCCCGCCAGGCTCGGGCTCCTCCCGGCAAGAGTACTGGAGCGGGTTGCCACGCCCTCCTCCGGGGGATAGTGAGTGTAAAAACGAGTGAGAGGCATGAAAAGAACTATGGAAAGCTTTCACACTATTTGATGATGATGAGACAGGAAGTATCTCACTGAGCAACATCAGGAGGGTTGCTAAGGGGCTAGGGGAAGATTTGACAGAGGAAGAATTTCAGGAACTGTTTGATGAGGCTGATCATGAAGTGGATGGAGAAATAAAGGAGGGAGAACTTTTGAAAATGATGCAAAAGACCACTCTTTATTAATACTGTTTTATCCTTCCGGAAAGTTAACAAGTTTGTATTTGTTACAAGTTCCATAACAGCTGAACTTATGCATTTTCAGTGTTTAAATTTATATATACAAACTGGTTTTGATATCTAACCCATGTGAGAAGTTACATGTTTCTACCCATATGCTGTTAAATCTATAGCATCAAGAAATAAAATGTAGTGACTTCTTAAACCATGAATCTGAAAACAGTATTAATTCCAAGCGCTATTTTTAGAGCTCCGGGTTCTAAAACTCCGATTTTTTTTTTTTTTAATTTAAGGAAATTGGCCTCACATCACACGAATCTGGCCAGCCAGCCATTACTTTCCCTATTTGTGCAACTCTAAAAATGATGAACATTTCCCTTTTAACCAATTATTCAGATATGTAAAGTCTTAAATAAAACTGGCAACTTCAAAGAAAAATTAAAAAGAGGTTTCTTTTCAAAAGAGAATCATACTGATTTCAAAAATTGGGGAAAATTTAGCAAGAGGGGGCCCAGAAATACAATCAAGCTGCCGCCCTCTGGGGCCCCCACCCTCCCAGCTGGCCATCCACCGCAGCTGCTCTGTCAGGCAGCTTCCCAACACCAGGGGACAGGTGACCAGCGGGCACCCCACCAGGCAGGGCTAGGAGGGGCCCCCCCGCGGGGCTCAGTGGGGCGCGGAGGGCCCCGAGCCGGTGGGGGTAGGGCGGACAGGTGCCACTCCCAGAGGTGACCGTCCAGGCGATGGTCGTGAGGGTGGGACTCCACAGCGGCCTTCCGTGGCCGGAGTGCCCCGCGGCCCTGCAGGTGGGCCCAGGGCAGCGAGAGGCGGAGACGGCCTGGGAGGGCGGGAGACACACAGGAAGGAGGAGCCCTGCACCCCACGGAGCCCCCCACCTTCAGGGCCCCGTGCGGCAGCCCGCCTCTGCAGGAGAGCCCGAGGGACAGGCCCCACCGCCCGCGACAGGCCCCACCGCCCGCGACACCGCCCCGCATCCACACACTACCGTCTGTGGGGCAGGGCCAGAGCCCGGCGGGCCTGCGGGTGCAGATGGGCACACCAGGAGGAGCACGGTCCCAGGAGAACCGCAGAGACGCCGAGCTCCAGGAGGGCAGCGCGGGTGTCTGAAGACACACTGCAGCCGGGGACCACGGGGAAGCGCAAGGAGGGAGCTCGCCCCGCCTAGGCGGAGGCCCAGCCAGCGCCCACCCACCAGCCCCCGGACGGCTCAGGCCGCAGTGCAGAGTCCTTAGGCAATGCTCATAAGGACGCAGGACAGCCCGTGGAGCGACCCCGGGGGGCTGGCAGGGAGGCCAGGCACGCAGGGCCGGCACTGGGTTCACTCGGGCTTGTGAACAAGCCACACCTCACACTGGAAACGCTAACGCGGGGCTGGGACCCTCCGCTCCAGCCTGCTAAGGCGCAGCAGCCCCACAGGGCCGGGGAGCCCTGGGCGGAAGCAAGCTGCCCCCCGGCCGTCTGTGCCAGGGCGGCAGGGAGCAGACTGGCACCGCTGAAAAGCCCCAGGCAGGAAGCGGGAGGACAAGGACACAAAGGATCAGTGCCAGTATCAGGAGGGGCCGTCAGCAGACGCGGGCAAAGCGGCAGGGGCGTCTGAACACTGCACCAACAAGCGCCTGAAAAATAAGGCAACTCGGGAGCAAACAATAGCTTCGATCTGTTAAAGAGCCTGGATGTGCACCAAAAACTTTCCCACAAAAACACAGATGGTCGCACGAGTGAGCTCCATTGATCACTTAAGGGAGAAACACTCCCATCTCACTCAGTTCTTTGAAAACACAGAGAACACGATCCAATTTCTTCTAAGAAGCCAGCACGACGCTAACGCCCAAAGCCGTTAACGGAAGAGGCTGGCGGAGGAAGAGCGTGACAGACCAGCGTCTCCTATGAACGCACACAGAACCCAAGCGCAGAAATGCACGAACAAGAACGCGACTTGCCCAAGTAAGCAGCCCAGGAGTGCAGCCGTTCGGTTTAACATTTGAGAAACTGACGCAATCCACCAAATTTACAGACAAAAAGGAAAACTATACGATCATTTCAGTAGATGCAGAAAAAGTGTTTAACAGCGGCCAGCATTCTTTCATGGCTAAGCAAACAAACAAACAAAACAACCTCTCGGCAAAGTCAGAAACAGAAACTGCTTCAGGTTGAGGAAGGACAACTGAAAAAAGAAGGAAAACAGCCCTCCGGCCGCCACCGCTGTCACTGATGAGCTGGCCAAGGCTTTGCCTAAGAGAGAGGCCCAGCGGCCCACACTCACTGCCTGATTCTGACTGCCGTGGCGCGGCCGGTCCCGAGCGGGCGGGGAGGCAGGAAGCGGGATGGACAGCCTGCAGACGCTGACAGAGTCCCGACCTCCCAGAACAGCCACAGTTTAGCAAAGTCACGGGACACCAGATTAATACTCAAACCTCATTTGCATTTCTATTTAACCACAGCAAACAACTGGAAAATGAAACGTTTAAAAATAGCATTTACTGCAGCGTCCAAAAAATGCAAATTACATAGGAATACATTTAACAAAAGCCACGCCAAGCATCTACACTGGAAACCACAAAATGCTGTGGGAAAAATTAAAGACCGAGATAAAGGAAGTGATGCCTTGTCCGAAAGCAAAGCCATGAAGTCGCTGAAACGTCAGCTCTCCCCACGCTGGCCCGTGGACCCAGCGCAACACTGGCCGTTATCTCAGCAGACGATCTGCAGAAACTGACAAGCTGACTCCAAGACGCGCCTGGAGGTGCAGCGGGCCTGGAACGCCACGGTGAGCGCAACCCAAGGAGGCCCACCCCAGACACCACGGCGACAGCCAGGCCACAGTCGCCAAGACCGGTGGCCCGGGGCAAGCCTCACTGGGCAGACCAACGGGGCAGGACGGGGTCCAGAAAGAGCCACACGGACAGCGATTTTCAACAAAGGTGCCAGAGCGATGCCCGGGAAACAAAGTCGCAACGGGAGGCGGTGGAGCGCACACCGCAGCCGCAGCTCACCTCGCACACAAACCCACCCGCGAAGGACGGAGCCCTGAGATGTAGACGGGAAAACCGAGGAGTTCCTACAAGAAGCGAGAAGCCCGTCTTCACGACTAGGTGGTGGCAAAGACCTCTCAGGGCACAGAGGCTGAGGATGGTGCAGGGGCCCCGGGTGAGAACTCCTGGGGCTCGAGCAGCACTTGGCTGGCGGCCCAGTGGTTCAGACCCTGCCTGCCAACGCAGGGGACGAGGGGCCGATGGCCGTTCCCACACGGTCCGACGTGCCAAAGCCACTGTGGCACTCGGGGCACTGGGCAGGGCACCTGCCTGCCAAGACGGGGAACGACCTTCAGCCAACGTCAAGACCCTCCCCGACGGGCTGAGGCCGGCAGAGCAGGGACACAGGCGGGACCCCCGATAGGACGCCCTAGGACAGGCAGAGCTCTCTGCAAGCCGTCAATCGGAGCCCGGGGCCTGGCGGGGGCCAGCCAGGGAAACGGAGGGGGAGCCTTCCGGGGTGATGGTCGGGTTCTATACTACGATAACAGTTTGTGTTAAACAAGCATTCGTGAAAACTCTGCAAATGTACGCCTAATTGTGTACGTTTCACTGCACATAAACTTTGTCTCAGAAAGAACTAAACCAGTGATGAACTCCAGCCGATGACATTCCCACTGAAGGACCGAGCGGGCGGCTTCCCTCCTGCTCAGCTGGTAAAGCGTCTGCCTGCAATGCAGGAGACCCGGGTTTGATCCCTGGGTGGGGAAGGTCCCCTGGAGGAGGAAGTGGCTACCCACTCCAGCCTTCTTGCCTGGAGAATCCCATGGACGGAGGAGCCTGACGGGCTACAGTCCACGGGGCCGCAAAGGGTCAGACACGACTGAGCGACTAAACCGCCCCCACCACCCGACAGCTGCAACCGGCTGCGAAACGCATGGAAGACGAGATCGACCAGCAGGCGAGCAGGCGGACGGACGCGATGGAAGCCGAGTGCCTCGGTCGTGACAGCGTGCGGACGGGTGACACTCAAGCGCTAACGATGAATTCTCTCAACCTGATGCTTTCTTGGAACTTTTATCATAAAACGTTGGGAAAGAGTTTAAAAGAAAAAACAAAGGGTCGAAGCTGACAGTCTCTGAGGTCCTTTCTACGACTTCCGCCGAGCAGCCGAGTTTGGTTTCCTTCTTTGCAAGCCGAAGTCCTCTCTGCTCGAAGCAGGCAGGCAGGCCTGCGGTCCCCAGAACCTCTGAGCGGGCCACGGCACTGAGCTGACCCAGCCCAAGCCCCGGAGCCCCGGCAGGAGGAGGACACCGCGGCGCAGGGAGGCCTCTCCAGCCGGGGGGCCCCTCAGTCCAGGCTGGGGGACAGAGCAAGCGGCCCTTGAGCCTCAGCAGCAGGGGGTGGGCAGGAGTCAGGCCTCGGCAGCGGGGGCTGAGCGGGAGTCGGGCCTCGGCAGCGGGGGCTGAGCGGGAGTCGGGCCTCGGCAGCGGGGGCTGAGCGGGAGTCGGGCCTCGGCAGCGGGGGCTGAGCGGGAGACGGGCCTCGGCAGCGGGGGCTGAGCGGGAGACGGGCCTCGGCAGCGGGGGCTGAGCGGGAGACGGGCCTCGGCAGCGGGGGCTGAGCGGGAGACGGGCCTCGGCAGCGGGGGCTGAGCGGGAGACGGGCCTCGGCAGCGGGGGCTGAGCGGGAGACGGGCCTCGGCAGCGGGGGCTGAGCGGGAGACGGGCCTCGGCAGCGGGGGCTGAGCGGGAGTCGGGCCTCGGCAGCGGGGGCTGAGCGGGAGACGGGCCTCGGCAGCGGGGGCTGAGCGGGAGACGGGCCTCGGCAGCGGGGGCTGAGCGGGAGACGGGCCTCGGCAGCGGGGGCTGAGCGGGAGACGGGCCTCGGCAGCGGGGGCTGAGCGGGAGACGGGCCTCGGCAGCGGGGGCTGAGCGGGAGACGGGCCTCGGCAGCGGGGGCTGAGCGGGAGACGGGCCTCGGCAGCGGGGGCTGAGCGGGAGACGGGCCTCGGCAGCGGGGGCTGAGCGGGAGACGGGCCTCGGCAGCGGGGGCTGAGCGGGAGACGGGCCTCGGCAGCGGGGGCTGAGCGGGAGACGGGCCTCGGCAGCGGGGGCTGAGCGGGAGACGGGCCTCGGCAGCGGGGGCTGAGCGGGAGACGGGCCTCGGCAGCGGGGGCTGAGCGGGAGACGGGCCTCGGCAGCGGGGGCTGAGCGGGAGACGGGCCTCGGCAGCGGGGGCTGAGCGGGAGACGGGCCTCGGCAGCGGGGGCTGAGCGGGAGACGGGCCTCGGCAGCGGGGGCTGAGCGGGAGACGGGCCTCGGCAGCGGGGGCTGAGCGGGAGACGGGCCTCGGCAGCGGGGGCTGAGCGGGAGACGGGCCTCGGCAGCGGGGGCTGAGCGGGAGACGGGCCTCGGCAGCGGGGGCTGAGCGGGAGACGGGCCTCGGCAGCGGGGGCTGAGCGGGAGACGGGCCTCGGCAGCGGGGGCTGAGCGGGAGACGGGCCTCGGCAGCGGGGGCTGAGCGGGAGACGGGCCTCGGCAGCGGGGGCTGAGCGGGAGACGGGCCTCGGCAGCGGGGGCTGAGCGGGAGACGGGAGGCAGGAGCAAAGACCGCCGGGTCACGGGGCAGCGAAGCACAGCACCCTGCCTCCATCAGACACGCTAATTCTGCGTCTCGGGAGACTTCTGAAAAATGTAATAACTGAAGTCTAAAAATAGGGCCCCTGCAAAATAAACACACTCGAAATCTTTCCAGCTTCTCCTCTCCTTCTCACTGGCAAACGTAAGGGAGCCAGCCCCTGAGAGGTGCCGGGCGTCACAGCGGCCCCCAAGCTCCGCGGGGCCCTGGCCCTGGCGAGGGTCCCCCAAGGCCCCCAGCGTGGGCAGGGCTGGCTCTCTGACACACACACACAGAGGCAGACGCAGGGCTGGCTCACGTACACACACACATGCACACACACACACACACATGCACACACACACAGGCATGGCTGGCTCTCTCACACACACACACAGAGGCAGGGCTGGCTCTCACACACACACACACACGCACTCACACACACACACAGAGGCAGACGCAGGGCTGGCTCACATACACACACACATGCACTCTCTCACACACACACACACACACACACACAGAGGCAGAGCTGGCTCTCTCTCACACACACACATCGAGGCAGATGCAGGGCTGGCTTTCTCTCTCTCACTCACACACACACACACACCCCCCGAGGCAGAGGCAGGGCTGGCTCTCTCTCTCACACACACACACACACAGGCAGGGCTGGCTCTCACACGCACAGAGGCAGACGCAGGGCTGGTTCGCTCTCTCTCTCACACACACACACACATCAGGGTGAGGAGGCGGGGCTGGGCTGAGGGGCGTGGAGACGCCCCCGACCACCACCACCAGCACCAGACCCCCAGTCCTGCCGGCAGGGTGGGGGCCAGCAGTGTGCCCGGGGAAGACAGAGCCACCGTCTCTCCCCACACCATCCCCGCCCCGAGCACGGGAGGCCGTCTCTCCCCACACCATCCCCGCCCCGAGCACGGGAGGCCGTCTCTCCCCACACCATCCCCGCCCCGAGCACGGGAGGCCGTCTCTCCCCACACCATCCCCGCCCCGAGCACGGGAGGCCGTCTCTCCCCACACCATCCCCGCCCCGAGCACGGGAGGCCGTCTCTCCCCACACCATCCCCGCCCCGAGCACGGGAGGCCGTCTCTCCCCACACCATCCCCGCCCCGAGCACGGGAGGCCGTCTCTCCCCACACCATCCCCGCCCCGAGCACGGGAGGCCGTCTCTCCCCACACCATCCCCGCCCCGAGCACGGGAGGCCGTCTCTCCCCACACCATCCCCGCCCCGAGCACGGGAGGCCGTCTCTCCCCACACCATCCCCGCCCCGAGCACGGGAGGCCGTCTCTCCCCACACCATCCCCGCCCCGAGCACGGGAGGCCGTCTCTCCCCACACCATCCCCGCCCCGAGCACGGGAGGCCGTCTCTCCCCACACCATCCCCGCCCCGAGCACGGGAGGCCGTCTCTCCCCACACCATCCCCGCCCCGAGCACGGGAGGCCGTCTCTCCCCACACCATCCCCGCCCCGAGCACGGGAGGCCGTCTCTCCCCACACCATCCCCGCCCCGAGCACGGGAGGCCGTCTCTCCCCACACCATCCCCGCCCCGAGCACGGGAGGCCGTCTCTCCCCACACCATCCCCGCCCCGAGCACGGGAGGCCGTCTCTCCCCACACCATCCCCGCCCCGAGCACGGGAGGCCGTCTCTCCCCACACCATCCCCGCCCCGAGCACGGGAGGCCGTCTCTCCCCACACCATCCCCGCCCCGAGCACGGGAGGCCGTCTCTCCCCACACCATCCCCGCCCCGAGCACGGGAGGCCGTCTCTCCCCACACCATCCCCGCCCCGAGCACGGGAGGCCGTCTCTCCCCACACCATCCCCGCCCCGAGCACGGGAGGCCGTCTCTCCCCACACCATCCCCGCCCCGAGCACGGGAGGCCGTCTCTCCCCACACCATCCCCGCCCCGAGCACGGGAGGCCGTCTCTCCCCACACCATCCCCGCCCCGAGCACGGGAGGCCGTCTCTCCCCACACCATCCCCGCCCCGAGCACGGGAGGCCGTCTCTCCCCACACCATCCCCGCCCCGAGCACGGGAGGCCGTCTCTCCCCACACCATCCCCGCCCCGAGCACGGGAGGCCGTCTCTCCCCACACCATCCCCGCCCCGAGCACGGGAGGCCGTCTCTCCCCACACCATCCCCGCCCCGAGCACGGGAGGCCGTCTCTCCCCACACCATCCCCGCCCCGAGCACGGGAGGCCGTCTCTCCCCACACCATCCCCGCCCCGAGCACGGGAGGCCGTCTCTCCCCACACCATCCCCGCCCCGAGCACGGGAGGCCGTCTCTCCCCACACCATCCCCGCCCCGAGCACGGGAGGCCGTCTCTCCCCACACCATCCCCGCCCCGAGCACGGGAGGCCGTCTCTCCCCACACCATCCCCGCCCCGAGCACGGGAGGCCGTCTCTCCCCACACCATCCCCGCCCCGAGCACGGGAGGCCGTCTCTCCCCACACCATCCCCGCCCCGAGCACGGGAGGCCGTCTCTCCCCACACCATCCCCGCCCCGAGCACGGGAGGCCGTCTCTCCCCACACCATCCCCGCCCCGAGCACGGGAGGCCGTCTCTCCCCACACCATCCCCGCCCCGAGCACGGGAGGCCGTCTCTCCCCACACCATCCCCGCCCCGAGCACGGGAGGCCGTCTCTCCCCACACCATCCCCGCCCCGAGCACGGGAGGCCGTCTCTCCCCACACCATCCCCGCCCCGAGCACGGGAGGCCGTCTCTCCCCACACCATCCCCGCCCCGAGCACGGGAGGCCGTCTCTCCCCACACCATCCTCGCGGGGGACGGCGGCCCAGCCTCCAGTGTGCGGGGAAGCAAGTGGCAGTGAGCAGCCCTGAGCGCCTGGCTTTCCCCCGTCCGGCTCTGAGCGCAGGCCTGGAAAACAATCTGTGCTTTCCCCAAATCACGGTGTTGTTCCCAAAGAAATCAGTCAGAGCCCGACAGGGCCCCGCACCAGCCCCGGCCATCAAGCACTGCCCTCTGCTTCCTGCCGCCCGAGCCCCCCAAGCTCTGCTCGCAGACAGCGGCCGCTCCCACTGGTTTCCACGCGCCCGCAGAGGACCCGGCCCCTCCAGGACTGCTGCCCGGCCCCATCCAGGAGAAGGCGTGACCTCCAGGGACCTGGCCCCAGCCCCACAGGGCCCCTCGCCTGAGCAAGCCTCTGTCCTCCCCGAGGTCACCTGGAGGCCACCTGACCCCCGGGTGCCCTCCCCAGAGACCCTCTTCCCACCAGCTCGCTCCAGAGCGACCCTTCCACACCCCATGTCACGCTCTCACCAGAGACCCCCACAGGCCCCGCGGCTCTCCAGCTCCTCCGCGGCACTGGGAGACCCTCCCCGCGGCTGCACCCCCGTGCTGGGCCAGTCCCCCACCGCCTGCCCCCCCGGCCCCCTGACCCCCGCTGCCACGCGCCTCCCCGGGCGGCGGGCAACAGGCTGCACCCTGCCCCGGCAGGGCTCCTCCGCCGGGTCTCACTCCCGGCGGCGTCCAGAGGCCAGCAGAGTGCCCTCCGTGCTCCCTGTGGACCGCTTGCACAGCCCCCGAGGAAGCCCACCCTGCCAGTGCCCAGTGGCGGAGCCTGGGGCTGGAGGGGTCCCGTGCCACCGAGCCAAAGACAGACACGAGGTCGGGGGGCCCTGCCTGCCCACCGCAGCCGAGTGTGAGTGTGGGCCTGTTCTGCCGCGGGCCTGACCAGCCCCTGAGGGGTACAAAGCTCTCCCCTTCTATTTAGTTTGAGGGTTTAGTTTCTGCTTTTGATGCAAGTTCAATATTGAGTCTAATTTCAAAACAGATGCTGAGGCCAGACTGCTGACTTTCAGCAAACGTCCCCACAACTAAAATAACCCAGAATCCTCGACATCTCAGCCGCTCGCTGCCCACCCTGCGGAGCTCGCCCGGGGAGCAGCCCCTGAGCCCCTGAAGGCCTGAAAGCCCACACTTGTCTCCCAAGTCAGGAGCCTGACGGCTACCCAGGAACCAGAGAGAGAGGAGAGCCTGAGGGGGACGGAGGGGGATGGAGGCGAACAGAGGGGGACGAAGGGGGACGGAGGCGGACGGAGGGGGACGGAGGCGGACGGAGAGCCGCCCAGCATCCGGACACATGCCAGGAACGCCGCCCTGCCCGCGGAGACAGGACCTCTGAGATCGACCAGGGAGTGTGGTCCACCTTCTGGCCGTGCCTCTCCCAGGCCCTGTGCTGAGAGCTGACAGCGTGCACTCCGGGCAGCAAGAACGGGGCTTGGGACCGTCAAGGGGGCCCTGTGGTCTCAGCAGCTAACACAGCTCTTAGAAGCAACGCGGAAGGTCTGCGCTAACGTCCCAGCATGCGCACTGCTGGCCAGCAGAGTGGAAGGCAGGCGTCCACGTCGTGCAGTGAAGGCTTGGGGCTCGGCGGAATGGAGGGGTAGGAGGAGGAGGCCGCCTTGGGGGACCCCCGATCTCCCCAGGACTAGGTGCTAGAAACATCCGTCCCCAACCCTGAGCCCACCCTGAGCCCTGCAAACAGAACGCAAACCCTACAAGCCCAGAGCTCCGTCCACCGTGACCAGCACAGCAGGTCCCAGGAGGAGGGACTGCGCCCCGGGCCCCCCCAGCCGGCACCCCGCTGCTGCACACGCCGAGGGCGAGCGGGAGGCAGAGGCCAGCCGGGGCGGGGCCTCGCGGGGGAGGCGGTGGCAGCGGGGCAGGGAGGGTTGTTTTCCTGAAGTCCCCCGTCCAGGAGCGGGCGGGAGCCATGGTGTCCACTCCCTCGGACAGCCGCCTGGAGGCCAGCACGAGAACAAAAGGACGGGGCCCCCCAACAGGACCTGCGTGTAGGCCCAGGCGGGGCTGCGGGGAGGGCCGCTCCGACGCCGACGGTGGAGGCCCCCGCAAGCCACGGGCTCGAGCTCACTCTCGACCGCTCCTCGCCACTGTAAACACAGCTTTCAGAATTTCAAATAAACGGATTTCTGCAGGAAAAAGCCTAGAAGTAAATACACGCCCACTGTGGTCTGCCGAGGAAGTTGGACGGCGCGGTCTTTCCCTTTCTCGCTGGTTCCACATGACTGGATGCGGTTACTCACCTGAGCGTTCAGCCCCCGGACGCGCCGACGGTGGGTCTGCAGAGGGCGCCGGCTCACTCCTGCCCGTGCAGCCCACCCGCTCTGAGCCCGGGAGCTCACGGGGAAGGCGTCTGCAGGGGGACCAGGGGTCAGGGAGAAGCACCAATACTCGGGCGGAGAACAGGCGCCGTCCACAGGCCGCAGCCAGGCAGGCAGGCGTCGGGCAGTCCTAAAGAGACGCGCAGGCCTCGAGAGGCAGGGAGACCACGGGCCTTCTCACAGGAGAGCCCAGGCGGCTGCAGTGAGCCCAAGACCCCCCTCGCAAGTTAACACGAAAACCACCCCACGGGAGCAGACCCCTCCTGCGGCGGACGTGCTGGAGAGAAAAGGCCCGGATCACACAGAGACGGCGTCGGCGCCGGTCCACGGACCCGAGCCCCCAACCCGTGCTCTGCACTCGAGGCTTCTAGACAGGAGGCTCCCCACCAGGAAAGCGCGGCCGTCCGCCTGCCCCCGAGCCAGCAGCTTCGGGTGCACTGGACGGAAGCCACCTTCACGGCCCCCTTTAATTCAGAGGGGAGCACCGCCCCCTCAGTCCACGTCCACCAGGACCCGGCCAGCCCCAGGGGCAACCTAAGCGGGAACCAGCCCATCCTCACGGGCCCACGTGCGCCACGCCCACCACGAGCTCAACGTCCACCAGCGCCGTCTGCAGAGAGCAGCGCTCAGACAGACTCAGCTGGGCTGACACACGCCTCCACTGACCCAGGAAATGACCCAGGTCCCCACGCGGCCACTCTCAGCAGAGCGGCGAGCCCCTCGACCCCACCTGGCTGAGAGGGAGAGGGGACGCCCGTGTGCCCCCGAGGTGCGAGTCCCCCCCACTGTCCTGAGAGCTGAGTCAGCCGGCCTCCCTCAGTCCCACGTCCACACCCCACTCTGCTGTTACTGCCCCTCCCAGTGGTCCGGCTGGAGCCTCGGGTTCGCTGTTAGTGCTCTGGAGTGGGGGAAACCAAGGATGTCGGCACTCAGAAAGACAAGGACATGTACAAGCGTGAAATGCACACACCCAAGACGCATGGGGCGGGGTCTGAGGGACCCCAGGGGTCCTCCCTCTCCCCCAGCCTCCCCCTGCAGCTAGGGACACCGCCCTGAAGCGAGGGGCACCAGTCAGAGTCCATGAACAGAATCTGGAGGGACCCCCCCCAGTGACGCCACTCCCCAAGCTCGTGCCCATGGCCAGTGGCACAGGGGGCGTTCTGCTGCCCTGGGTCCTGGGGGTCCAGGCTGCCACGGCTCACCGCAGTGGTGCAAATGGGGCTCACCAACGAGGAGCCTTTACAAGACGATCCTAAGTCAGCCTCTTAAAATAAGACATTTAAGTAAAACTCAGCTGAGCTATTTCAAACCCTAAAAGATGATGCTATGAAAGTGCTGCACTCAATATGCCAGCAAATTTGGAAAACTCAGCAGTGGCCACAGGACTGGAAAAGCTCAGTTTTCATTCCAATCCCAAAGAAAGGCAATGCAAAAGAATGCTCAAACTACCGCACAATTGCACTCATCCCACACGCTAGTAAAGTAATGCTCAAAATCCTCCAAGCCAGGCTTCAACACTACGTCAGCTGAGAACTTCCAGATGTTCAAGCTGGATTTAGAAAAGGCAGAGGAACCAGAGATCAAATTGCCAACATCCATTGGATCATCGAAAAAGCAAGAGAATTCCAGAAAAACATCTACTTCTGCTTCGTTGACTATGCCAAAGCCTTTGACTGTGTGGATCACAACAAACGGTGGAAAATTCTTTAAGAGATGGGAAGACCAGACCACCTGACCTGCCTCCTGAGAAACTGTATACAGGTCAAGAAGCAACAGTTAGAACCGAACACGGAACAATGGACTGTTTCCAAATTTCTCAATTTGGAGTACATCAAGGCTGTATATTGTCACCCTGTTTATTTAACTTATATGCAGAGTACATCATGAGAAACACTGGCGACCTTCTTCGTGTTCGACCTTAGTTCTAACGGCCCTCTTTATAGTTATTGGAGTCTATACGTCTACTGTGGTGGGAATACCGTCTTTCACTTCTCCTTGATTTTTCGGAGAACTACTTTCACTTTCTTCTCTCTGAAAAAGTTGGCTTAAAGCTCAACATTCAGAAATCGAAGATCATGGCATCCGGTCCCATCACTTCATGGGAAAGAGATGGGGAAACAGTGGAAACAGTGTCAGACTTTATTTTTTGGGGCTCCAAAATCACTGAAGATGGTGATTGCAGCCACGAAATTAAAAGACACTTACTCCTTGGAAGGAAAGTTATGACCAAACTAGCTAGCATATTCAAAAGCAGAGACATTACTTTGCCAACAAAGGTCTGTCTAGTCAAGGCTATGATTTTTCCAGTGGTCATGTATGGATGTGAGAGTTGAACTCTGAAGAAAGCTGAGCGCCAAAGAATTGATGCTTTTGAACTGTGGTGTTGGAGAAGACTCTTGAGAGTCCCTTGGACTGCAAGGAGATCCAAACAGTCCATTCTGAAGGAGATCAGCCCTGGGATTTCTTTGGAAGGAATAATGCAAAAGCTGAAACTCCAGTACTTTAGCCACACGATGCAAAGAGTTGACTCATTGGAAGACTCTGATGCTGGGAGGGATTGGGGGCAGGAGGAGATGGGGACGACGGAGGATGAGATGGCTGGATGGCATCACTGACTCGATGGACATGAGTCTGAGTGAACTCTGGGAAATGGTGATGGACAGGGAGGCTTGGCGTGCTGCGATTCATGGGGTCACAAAGAGTTGGACACGACTGAGCGACTGAACTGACTGACTGACTGATATATATATACCTTAATTGCTTTCCTAGAGCTGTACAAATTTACATCCACCAGCAGTGTCAGAAAATATTTGCTTTTACACACTTTCACAAAGATGTGAGCTTATCTTGATGAGCATTATAGTCTCAGAAAGTCTTGCATATTAGGAGAATGCATATTAGGAGAACTTATTATAAGCTTAGTAATGGGGTAGTGGTTAATATTTGCTATGAAGGCTTTGGGTAGCTTTGTGAGCGTATTTTACCATACATAAAATAAAAATCAAATTAATTTTTCTTATTCTGGAAAAGAATGGGTCTGTAACAGTCAAATCAAAAAAATACTTTGGCCATGTCTACCATTAACAAGACATAATAGCAGAAGTTGAAGAGTATGATGGATTATAAGAAGCTTAGAGTTTGGTTGGAAAAGTATGAACACATAAGGAGTTCAATAACAATATGAGATTTAAGTGCATTTCAGAATATAGCAGGGTTGGTATAAAACTATCTGTCAAAGAAGCAGTATGGACAATGAAACTTACAGGAGTTCACAGGGAAGAGAAACCAGTTAATGTGCGATGAGGTGTATTTGCTAGTCACTGATCTTACCATATGTATAGGAAACCTAGAAAAGTCTTTGTCTTAACATTAGTCAAGTCTTTGAACAATCAATATCAGAATTTTTGAAGTTCTGTTTAATTAGTGTTTTATAATATTTGGCCATTATATCCCTCATTTCTAGATTACTGTTCTTTCATTTTATTATTTCTACTTTAACACTCACTTCTAACAAACTAGGTTGTGACAGATTAACTAAATTCATCCCTGCAGTGAGTGGTAAACAACATGTGCAGTTCATCTAGGACTGTCATCAGCGCTTTGTTTTCTTTGGTATGGACTTACCTTTGCTGTATCTATTGTAATATATGGGCTTCCCTGGTGGCTCAGACAGTAAATAATCTGTGTAATGCGGGAGACAAAGGTTGAACCTTGGGTCAGGAAGATCCCCTGAAGAAGGGAATGGCATCAAACTTCAGTATTCTTGCCTGGAGAATCCTATGGACAGAGGATGCTGGCAGGGGATAGGCCATGGGATCCCAAAGAGTCAGACACAACTGAGTGACTAACATTTCATTTCACTTTCATTATAATGTAGTAGTGAGTCAACTGGTGCTACGTTTTATTGTCTAATAATCTGTTACATAGAAAAATTATCTTTCTTAGTTGGAAGGATATTATTTATGCTAAATGAATACCAGTTCAACACTAGCAGTCCAGTTTAACCAATGCTACAAATGAATTTCCATCTTATTACTTTAAAGAAATCCATTCATCTTTTTTTCAAAGTCTAAAGTTTATTCATTCTCATTTAAAAAAAATTTATATACATTACACAGTATTTTAAATTAACTTATTTAATTGGAGGCTAACCCTAAATCAAATCCCTTATGACGATACAGTGGAAGTGAGAAATAGATTTAATGGACTAATCTGATAGACAGAGTGCCTGATGAACTATGGATGGAGGTTCATGACATTGTACAGGAGACTGGAATCAAGACCAGTCCCAAGAAAGAGAAATGCAAAAAAGCAAAACGGCTGTCTGGGGAGGCCTTACAAATAGCTGTGAAACGAAGGGAAGCGAAAAGCAATGGAGAAAAGGAAAGAACATATTTGAATGCAGAGTTCTAAAGAATGGCAAGGAGAGATAAGAAAGCCTTCCTCAGTGATCAATGAAAAGAAATAGAGGAAAACAACAGAATGGGAAAGACTAGAGATCTCTTCAAGAAAATTAGAGATACCAAGGGAACATTTCATGCAAAGATGGGCTCAATAAAGGACAGAAATGGTATGGACCTAACAGAAGCAGAAGATATTAAGAAGAGGTGGCAAGAATACACAGAAGAACTGTACAAAAAATATCTTCATGACCCAGATAATCACAATGGTGTGATCACTCACCTAGAGCCAGACATCCTGGAATGTGAAGTAAAGTGGGCCTTAGGAAGCATCACTACGAACAAAGTTAGTGGAGGTGATGGAATTCCTGTTGAGCTATTTCAAATCCTGAAAGATGATGCTGTGAAAGTGCTGCATTCAATATGCCAGCAAATTTGGAAAACTCAGCAGTGGCCACAGGACTGGAAAAGGTCAGTTTTCATTCCAATCCCAAAGAAAGGCAATGCCAAAGAATGCTCGAACTACTGCACAATTGCACTCATCTCACACGCTAGTAAAGTGATGCTTAGAATTCTCCAAGCCAGGCTTCAGCAATATGTGAACTGTGAACTTCCAGATGTTCAAGCTGGTTTTAGAAGAGTCAGAGGAACCAGAGATCAAATTGCCAACATCCGCTGGATCATGGTAAAAGCAAAAGAGTTCCAGAAAAACATCTATTTCTGCTTTCTTGACTATGCCAAAGCCTTTGACTGTGTGGATCACAATAAACTGTGGAAAATTCTGAAAGAGATGGGAATACCAGACCACCTGACCTGCCTCTTGAGAAACCTGTGCGCAGGTCAGGAAGCAACAGTTAGGACTGGACATGGAACAACAGACTGCTTCCAAATAGGAAAAGGAGTGCCTCAAGGCACCCTGCTTATTTAACTTCTATGCAGAGTACATCATGAGAAAAGCTGGGGTGGAAGAAGCACAAGCTGGAATCAAGATTTCCGGGAGAAATATCAATAACCTCAGATACGCAGATGACACCACCCTTATGGCAGAAAGTGAAGAGGAACTAAAGAGCCTCTTCATGAAAGTGAAAGAGGAGAGTGAAAAAGATGGCTGAAATCTCAACATTCAGAAAATTAAGATTATGGCATCCAGTCCCATCACTTCATGGAATGGGGAAACAGTGGAAACAGTGTCAGACTTTATTTTTTCGGGCTCCAAAATCACTGCAGATAGTGACTGCAGCCATGAAATTAAAAGATGCTTGCTCCTTGGAAGGAAAGTCATGAGCAATCTAGATAGCATATTCAAAAGTGGAGACATTACTTTGCCAACAAAGGCTGTGTAGTCAAGGCTATGGTTTTTTCAGTGGTCATGTATGGACGTGGGAGCTGGACTATAAAGAAAGCTGAGCACCGAAGAATTGATGCTTTTGAACTGTGGAGAAGACTCTTGAGAGTCCCTTGCACTGCAAGCAGATCCAACCAGTCCATCCTAAAGAAGATCAGTCCTGGTGTTCACTGGAAGGACTGATGTTGAAGCTGAAACTGCAATACTTTGGCCACCTGATGCGAAGAGCTGACTCATTGGAAAAGACCTTGATTCTGGGAAAGATTGAGGGCAGGAGGAGAAGGGGACAACAGAGGATAAGATGGCTGGATGGCATCACCAACTCAATAGACATGGGTTTGGGTGGACTCCAGGAGTTGATGGACAGGGAGGCCTGGCGTGCTGTAGTTCATGGGGTTGCAAAGATTTGGACATGACTGAGCGACTGAACTAAAGAGAACTGAATTACTTTACAACATTGTAGTGGTTTTTGCTGTATATCGACATGAATCAGCCATGGGTATATATATTTCCCCCATCCTGAACTGCTCTTCCCACCTCCCTCCCCATCCCATCCCTCAGGGTCATCCCAGTGCACTGGCCCTGACTGTGCTGTCTCATGCATCGAACCTGGACTGGTGATGTATTTCACATATGATAATATACATGTTTTAATGCTCTCTTCTCAAATCATCCCACCCTCACCTTCTCCCACAGAGTCCAAAAGTCTGTTCTTTACATCTGTGTCTCTTTTGCTGTCTCACATATAGGTTCATTTTACCATCTTTCTAAATTCCATATATATGTGTTAACATACTGTATTGGTGTTTTTCTTTCTGACTTACTTCACTTGTATAATAGGCTCCAGTTTCAGCCACCTCATTAGAACTGATTCAAATGCATTCTTTTTAATAGCTGAGTAATATTCCATTGTGTATATGTACCACAGCTCTCTTATGCTTTAATCTGCTGATGGACATCTAGGTTGCTTCCATATCCCGGCTATTGTAAACAGTGCTACGATGAACATTGGGGTACATGTGTCTCTTTCATTTATGGTTTCCTCGGTCACATACACATTTTTATGGTACTTGAAGTAAATATATAGTTGATTACTTTATGTCAGATATGAAGTTTTATATTAAACTTGAAAAAATTAGAATTTGCCACCCAGAAAGCCATAGTTCCCTATCCAGAACACTAAAGATAAAACAGAGTCCTCATTACCTGAATATTCATCACTCAAGCCAAAGTTCTCACATCATAAAATACTAACTGCATTCATCACTTCACTGACTGTGGCCTACTCAAATATTCTTCTCAGCTCAACACTAAAGTCTGTCCAAGTGAAGTAACTCAGAAAGAAGAAAACAAATACAGCATATTAATGCATATATATGGAATTTAGAAAAATGGTACTGATGAACCAATTTGCAGGGCAGGAACAGAGATACAGATATAGCGAACAGACTGAGGACAAACAGGGGCAAGGAAAGCGTGGGACGGATTGAGACAGTAGCACTGAAACATACATATTACCATATGTAAAACAGATAGCTAATGGGAAGTTGCTGTACAACATAGAGAGCTCAGCCCAGTGTCTGTGACAACCTAGAGGGGTGGGATGTGGAAGGGAGGTTCAAGATGGAAGGGACATATGTGTACTTTTGGCTGATTCATGCTCTTGTATGGCAGAAACCTACACCACATTGTAAAGCAATTATCATCCAATTAAAAATAAATTTTAAAAACTGTAAAAAAAAAAAAAGGAAAAGAATTGTCATTACCCATAATGACCAAAGTTCAGTCTTTCCTTAATCACTAGATGATGTAAATGCATTATGTTCTTTGGGATGCTGTTTATGGCAATAAATAATATAATTCAAATTAACTCAAAGTCAATAATGGGAAATGAAGAATTTCATGAAGTTAATGAAAGTGATATTTGAATACTACTCAAGTCACACATAAAGCCAGTTAGACCAGTTAAAATGAAATAGAGAAACTGGATAATGATTCATTGGGTGCTACAAAGAATAATAATTTTAAAATCAAAGGATTGGAAAAGCCATTGGGAAAGCTGGAAAAAGTGCTGTGAATATTTTTGCAAAAAAGGAACCTTTTAAAAAGTATGCTAGAAAGTTAAACATTAAGGACAGGATATCAGACTGTGTTATCAACTGTGTTAGAAATCAAAAAAAGAAAAAAAATGTTATTCACTCTTTGTTGATTTTTGTTTTTCCCACAGTTTAAATTATAACTTGTCTTTAAATAGCATTTGGTTTAATACTTTTCATAATAAAGTCTACTAAACCTTTCTTCTCCACTCCCAAGCCTCTACTATTTACCATAAATCTTTAGTTCCTATTTCATTTACATTTCTTGTCCTGGTACCATTTATTCTTAGATAACAATAATAATACAGGATAAGTCATAAAATGAATTTTGATTTTTAAAAGTGAATAAAATTCAATTTAAGTGAGTTTCTTTTTAACATAGATGTGAACCTTATTTAAATGTGCTCATACTCAAAGCATTCCATAGTTCTGATAGAGTGTTAACAAAGAAAGCAATGTCCATCATCTTCAATCTTTGTTTATACCATGAGTCATTTTAAAAGTGTAGGGAGTTAGGTGAACAAATGATTAAACTCACCTAAATAAACAGAGATCTGAAAAATCTGGAAGATTAAAATCAATGAGAAATTTTATGGTTAAGTCAGCTTAGGAATTGAGATGCAGAAGAAATATGGCCATAACTCTGATGAACTTTGCAGTAACGTTTCTCAGCAACTAAAGTATTTTAAAGATACATATTAGAAGTCAAATGACATGGACATGGAATAATCTATCAGGTGAAAAAAAAAGTAAAAATTATTTGGAAAGTGATGAAAATCAATGACAATTTTAAAGAATGGTAAGAAAATGCATTCATTTATTAAGAAAAAAAAATCCTCTATGTTACATAGTCAACCATTAAATCAAATGTCAGATTTCATGTTTGTAAGAACAAATAGTTTAATCATGATAACTATTTACTTTGCTGAACTACCACTGCTAAATACTCTATGGAAACTTAAAAATACTGGTCATAAAAACAAGATTTGTTGATATTAAAACCTGTTAAAACTAAATGACAATAGTACTCTGAAGAAGATGCAGGAAAAACAAGTGAAGTGGCCATGTTTAGAAATGTGATGAATTACAGTGTACATCCCAATCAATAGTGGTTATTCAATAATATGAGTAATTATGGTCAGATATTCTCATTATTCAAGAGAAGCTGGAGATTTGGATTTTAATGCAAAACTTTTCAATTTTCAAAGATTATGTGACACAGATAATACAAGCCTGTTAGCTGAATCTAGCCTGTAGGACAGTTGTTTCCAGACTAAGTAAAAAGGAATGCTATTTTGGTTATCTATGGCTGATTTACATTTATAGTACAGAAAGAAAACATTTAAAATACTTTAGTCCAATTTTCTCATGTCAATCTTCTTTTTTTAGTAAATTCTCAAATGAAAATAAAAAACTGAAATATCATTCTATTCATTTCTAAATGTTTTGACACTTTGCGTATGTGCCAAGTCGCTAAGTCATGTCCAACTCTGCGACCCCATGGACTATAGTCTGCCAGGCTCCCCTGTCCATGGGATAATCTAGGCAAGAATTACTGGAGTAGGTTGCCATTTTCTTCTCTAGGGTATCTTCCTGACTCAGGGGCTGAATTTGCATTTCCTGTATTGGCAGGTGGATTCTTGCACCAACTGGGAAGCCCCATTTTGACACTGGGTACGAGGCAAAAGAGAAAAGAGAAGATACAAGTGCATCTGAACCTGGCAACATTTAGTGAAGAGCAGTTACCATCTCAAAGATATACAACTTCAACCTATACTACTTTTTCTGCTTTCCTTAGTTATTCAGAAAGATCGAGTGCTGTAAACTGAGCTGTCTATTTGTTTCAGGAGCAGATGGGAAAAATAGCTACTTTTAAATGTGATTAAAATGTGAAGCCTCTGTTTAGTACTTATTTTTCTTTGTAAGCTTCTGATTTTAGGCTTAAGCAACTTTAATCAAGCGAAGATAGATCAGACAGCTGCTGAAGCCCTAGTCCACTGCTTATATCCCTTCACGGAGAATGCTATAACAACAAACAATTGCAGCAAACAATCAACTCTATCTTTTGCCAAAGCTGTGAGAAAAAGTTATTCATATATTACTGGGGGGAGTCCAGTGAGGGTGTAAAACCTTTGAAGTGGACAGCAACTAGTCATTTTATTTATTAAAATAAAAATGCACTTACTATTTTGCATCCTGATTAAGGTGGTTGTGGGGGCTTCCCTGGTGGCTCAGAGGTTAAAGTGTTTGCCTCTGATGTGGGAGACCTGGGTTCGATCCCCGGGTGGGGAAGATCCCCTGGAGAAGGAAATGGTAACCCACTCCAGTATTCTTGCCTAGAGAATCCCATGGACAGAAAAGCCTGGTAGGCTACAGTCCACGGGGTCGCAAAGAGTCGGACACGACTGAGCGACTTCACTTTCACTTTAAGGTGGTTGTGACACAAAACTACATGATGTTAAAATTTATAGAATGAGACATCAAGAGAAGAAAGAAAAAGAAGTTTCTTTATGATAATAAGAAAACAAAGCAAGTGAGCCTAGCATGTAGGCCTCAGGGTTGTGGACAATTTCAGGCTGATATCACAGTATCTAATTTGATAGGCACCCAGCTGAGACAGGGACCTGTCTCCAACTTTTGGAGGGGAGCACACCAAGGTCCCATGAGAGGGGAATGACTCGCCCAAACCCACATGGCCAGGAAGTAAAGAAGCCTGGACCAACCCAACAGGCTATATATTACAGATGCCTCCACTCTCTATTGTTTAGACGTGTTTGAAACAATACAGTTATTTTTAAAAGAATGTATTTGCTCTTTCATCCCATAAATCCTACTGTGGCAATTTATCCTATAGATATCTGACACATGTACAAAATAACAATATTCACTTTTTTTTTACCTGCTTACTATAGTCATGTTTATGTTAGCAAAAGATTGAAAATAATTCAAATGTTCCTCTGAGGACTGATTAGATGAACCGTAGCAAGTATAATACTTCTAATGGAATATCATGAATGGTATTCTAAGTAAGAGTGAAAAAGCTTTCTATGTATTGATATGTAAATAAAATAAAAATAAAACTCCAAGATATACTATTCAGTAAAAAAAAGCAAAGCGCAAAACAATATACAGTGTATGCTTACATTTGTGTAAGAAGTGTACGAATGTATCTATTTACACTGGTGTGTTTATGTGTATAAACAAGTACCAGAAAAATATATAAGGAGCTATTAATAGCTTTGACCAGAGCCGGTGATGCTTGGGGCAGATGGGGACAGGAGTGAAAGCAGATTTTCAGTGACTACTTTTTCATACTGTTTTGATTTTTTGAGCCATATATGGAAAGATAAGAAAATAGTTAAGAAAGAGGTTAAAAGGAGCTGAGTGGAACTACAAGTTTACATGCTAACCTTTTGCTGGGCTTCTAGGAACTGTAATTTTAGTTTAATGTTTATCTGGCTCTGGTAACAACAAAGCATGTTCCACTTGTTTCTGCTACATTTGCGTCTGGAGAAAGAAGAGAGAAACTTTATTGGAGACTTAGATGGGGAACACATTTTCTTGTGATTAAAATAGAGCCAACGATTAGGGATAAATAGCTCAGTTCTTAGATTTGTTCAGCATAGTCCACTAAAGGTATGTAATAATTTTATCTGAATAGGGAAGGAAATGCCTGCTCAGCTGACTTCAGAATTAAAATTAGGATTCCTTTATTGCTGTTCCAAACTGCTAAGAACTAAATATTTTATGCTATGTTTGAAAGAGCAAAGGATTCTAAAACTTTGGTCTCAGCACTTAAATGGTCATATACAAACACCAGATAATATATATCTACTTCACTGCCGTCTCCCAAGAATCATTCTTTATAGACTCCTCACTGAGAGCTTTTCCTTATTACAAAAGTACAGGATGGATTGCAAGTAAAACCGACTTTACAGGCATAACATAAGGTAACCTGCTTTCCACAAGAGTTCGGTAAAGCCGCTCTAACGATGGCAAGCAATCACAGCTTTTATTTCTAGATTGATGTACAGTTTACAGATTGCATTCTGATGTCTTATTTAACCCCTCCAAACACTGGTATGTGGATACTACTATCTATGTTTTAGAAATTAAAAAACTGAGGTTCAACGAGGTGACGCTGTTGAATAAAATTCCACTTCCAGGGACTGGCAGAGTCCAGACGTGTACCCAGATCTTCTGATTCTGAACTCAGATCTATTACTGCACAGTTCAGTTTAGTCGCTCAGCCGTGTCCGACTCTTTGCGACCCCATGAATCGCAGCACGCCAGGCCTCCCTGTTCATCACCATCTC
>SJYT01077470.1:279711-305379 GCA_006410635.1 Cephalophus harveyi
TCCTGACCTGCATACAGATTTCTCAAGAGGCAGGTTAGGTGGTCTGGTATTCCCATCTCTTTCAGAATTTTCCACAGTTTATTGTGATCCACACAGTCAAAGGCTTTGGCATAGTCAATAAAGCAGAAATAGATATTTTTCTGGAACTCTCTTGCTTTTTCCGTGATCCAGCAGATGTTGGCAATTTGATCTCTGGTTATACTAATGTTTTAAATATTACCACATTTAATCTTTTACAGATGTCTTTGAGGTAGATACAAACTCCTAAATACAGATGAGGAAACAAAATGCTTCAAAAGGTAGAATCATACAGGAAGTAAATACCAATGCCATGATTTGAATCCATTCACTTTGAGTCTGGAAATCATGCCCCTAGAATAAGAACTGTTCATATTCTTATTTGATGCACCAAATCTATGACATTAAACAAGGCAGCAGAACGAATCTTACATTTATAACAGACAATGGTTTTGACAAAGATTCATTTCTTAACTTCCAAATTCTTACATAAAAACTGAAATGACAGCACTTATGATCAAGATGACCATAGTAAGGGAGCACACATTTTAAAGATTTTTCTGTTTCATAAACCTAGTAATTACAGATAAAGTATCTAGAGGAAAAAAAATACAGTTGTATAAATAATGCTATGTTATAGAACACAAAGTGGTAGGCAAGGCTTACAGCATAGATTTATTTGGTTCCAGGTCTGGTAGCAATCAGAGGTACCAAGGGTTGATAGTGCATGGTGGTGGGGATTAAAAATAACTCCCTGGCAAAAGACTTGAGCCAGTCTCAATGCATGGACTCTATATTGAGGAATGATTCGTCTATGAAAAGAGGCTGAAAAAAAGCTCTTAGAGCTAAAGGTTATAAAAACCCAGGCGACCAGAAGACACAAAATTTACTTCTCAAAATCAGGCCAAGCCACATACTGACTCAGTGATCAAGGTAGAAAAACAGAAAAAAAAGTTTCCCTTCAATATGAACCTGCAAAATCATTTTCAAAGTACATGAGGCAAATTAAAGCTAAGAAAAAAAGTCAACAACCTCAACAATTAGGAAAGTATGCACATCTACACTGAAATAGTGTCTATTTAGGTCCTCTGTCCATTTTCTGATTCGGTGTTTTGTTTCTTGTTTTTTGGATTTGAGCTGCACTATTTGTAAACTTTGGAGATTAATTCCTTGTTTGCAAATATTTTCTCCAAATCTGTAGCTGGTCTTTTCATTTTGATATGGTCTCCTTTGCTGTGCAAAAGTCTTTGAGTTTAATTAGGTCCTATTTGTTTATTTTTGTTTTTATTTCCATTATTCTAGGAGACAGAGTGAAAAAGATATTGCTGTGGTTTATATCAAAGGGTGTTCTGCCTACATTTTTCTCTAATAAGAGTTTTATAGTATCTGGCCTTACATTTAGGTCTTTAATCCATTTTGAGTTTATTTTTGTGTATGGTGTTAGAGAATGTTCTGATTTCACTTTAAACATGTAGCTGTCCAGTTTTCCCAGTAACTTTTACTGAAGAAACTATTTTCTCTATCATATAATCTTGCCTACTTTGTTGAAGACTAA
Source organism: Cephalophus harveyi (assembly GCA_006410635.1). Lineage (NCBI taxonomy): Eukaryota > Metazoa > Chordata > Mammalia > Artiodactyla > Bovidae > Cephalophus > Cephalophus harveyi. The sequence continues at coordinate 281,285 of SJYT01077470.1, forward strand.
CTGACTATAGGTGCATGAGTTTATTTCTGGTCTTTCTATTCAGTTTGATTGTTCTGTATTTCTGCTTTTGTGTCAGTATCACACAATTTTGACTACTGTAGCTTTGTAGCATATCACTGGGAACTCTACTTAATATTTTATAATAACATAAGTGAGAAAAGAATTTGAAAAAGGATATATATATAACTGAATCATTTTGCTGTACACTTGAAACTAATGTAATGTTGTATATCAACTATAGTACAATAAATAAAAATTTTAAAAAGACTATGTAACGTTAAAAGAAGAAAAAGTATGCAAAAACAAGTATATACATGAGGAATCAGAAAACATCTTAAAAATAAGAATTTAAGATTCACAAAGAACTATGTTATAAACAACATCTATAAAAATCAAAGGAAAAATAGAAAAAAAATCAAAAGAAAAGACAAGAGTAGATGTACATGGAAAAATAAAAAATTTTTGGAGATGAAAATATGCTAGTTGAAAAAGATAATTCTAGTATACAGTAGAAATTCTCGACTGGATATAGTAGAAAAGACAGTAAACTGGAAGACAGGATTAAGAAATTCACAAAGAGCGAGATTCAGAGATATAAAGAGATGAACACTGTGAAACAGCTATTAATGGTCATGGAGGATACAGGCTTTAACATATATGAAAACAGATTATTTCAGACATAGAGTATAAAAGTCATGGCAGATAAGCAATGTTTAGACATATAGTTGAGATATTTCTAGTAGTAAAGATCAATATGATATCTAAGATCAAAAGCATCATCATTAAATCTACAGAAAGATACATGAAAATAAATCCACACCTCAACTCCCACATAGAGCAAATATAAGGATAAGAAGGCCTTAATACTATCAGAGAGAAAAAAAGATTATCTGTAAAGTAATAATAATTAAATAGCAGATTTCTTATTGTATCCAAAATGCTGGAAGATAATAGAGTAAGATCTTCAAAGTGCTGAGGGAAAAATAATTGCAACCTAAACATTTAAAACTATCTACCTTTAAGCAGTAGGGCCAAAAATAAAGATATTTCTAGGTCTATAAGAACTGGTTTACCTGATAGACATGTTTGTTGAAATAACTACTTCTTAAGGCAAGAAAAAACAACACAATGAGGGAAAGCATGAGGCATAAGACGTAATTGTGAGCACAGAAATTAAACTAATCTTTTTAAAAATAAAAGAAAGTACAAAGACATTATTAAAATTCTAGAAAAAATTAAGAAAGTTGGAAGATAAAACATGCAGAGATTAGACGCTTTAACCTGAGCCACCAGGGAAGCCCAAGGATAGACTAAATGATTTTAAAACAAGAGAAAATACTATAGTACTTATGTATATGAAAATTTATGAGTCATGATTAAAATGGTCAAAATATAAAGTTACAGCTTCCAAACTAGCAGAGGAGAAAAAAAAGCAGAAAAAAATATCAGAGAGAAAAAAACAACAGAGAAAAAAATAACAGAGAGCATGAAAGGAAGAAAAAAGGAAAGGAAAATTAAATAAAACCAAAATAAAATGGCAAAAATAAGTCAAATATATCTATGTCAGCAACAAAGATAAATGCATTAAATTAACTTTTTAATAAATGAGAATGGAATTAGAAAAATGAATCTAACTTCATAATGTTCAGATGAGGTACACCTAGAACTAAATGATTCAGCAGTATACAAACAAAGGAAAATGGAAAAGATATTCCAGGCAGAATTAGCTAAAAGAAAGTAAGAATGTAGAAGATTTGAACAATAGGATTAATAAGTTTTTGTAGCAGCTATTCTTGAGAGTCCCTTGGACTGCAAGGAGATCCAACCAGTCCATTCTGAAGGAGATCAACCCTGGGATTTCTTTGGAAGGAATGATGCTAAAGCTGAAACTCCAGTACTTGGGCCACCTCATGCGAAGAGTTGACTCATTGGAAAAGACTTTGATGTTGGGAGGGATTGGGGGCAGGAGAAGAAGGGGACGACTGAGGATGAGATGGTTGGATGGCATCACGGACTCGATGAACGCGAGTCTGAGTGAACTCCGGGAGTTGGTGATGGACAGGGAGGCCTGGTGTGCTGGGATTCATGGGGTCGCAAAGAGTTGGACACGACTGAGTGACTGAACTGAACTGAACTGACATATATATAACACAGCAGCAAAAAACAGAGAGAATTCCTTGTAAGTACATATGAGACCATTTTGATAAAAAATGAGAACATATTCACTTCAAAATAAGCCTCAAAAAGTTATCAAAGAATCAGAATCATATGGACCAGTCATCTGATCATAATGAACTACTCATTCATGTAAAATCACAGATAAATTTCAAGTGTATTACATTAAGTGAAAGAAGACAAAATCAAAAGACTACAGGTGATATAATTATATTTATACAATAATATGGAAAAGATACAAACCATTGGTTTCCAAGGACTGGAATTGAGGATGTGAACGACTACAAAGGTGCACAAAGAAATTTTTGTAGGTGATGGATATTCTATACCTTGATTATGATGGTGAATAACGAAAGTAAGAATGTAGAAGATTTGAACAACAGAATTCATAAGTTTTTGTAGCAGCCATATATAGAACACAGCACCAAAAAATAGAGAGAATAAATGAATATGTACATTTGCCAAAACACAGAGCTGTATACACGAAAAAGGTAATTTTACTCTATGCAAGTTATATCCTAATTAACCTGATTTTGAAACCCTGCTTAATTTAATAAATGTATTACTTCTGATGTCCTTATTAAATCAGAATAAAGTTTTAAAACATTTGATTAAATGTTTCAATCAAAGATCTGGAGAAGGAAATGGCAAACCACTCCAGGATCCTTGTCTAGAAAATACCATCGACAGAGGAGTCTAGTGGGCTGCAGTCTATGGGCACGACTGAGTGACTAACACTTCACTTCTTCAATCAAAGAAGTGAGAATAAAGGAGTAAATATAAGAAAGAAGAAGGGAGGAAATGATAAAGATAATGTAAATTAATCTCTAGTCACATTCATGAAGAAAGCAAACAAAACATATTATGAATGAGAAGGGGACACTATCATACATAGATATGAAAAATAAAATATTAAAAACTTTAGGAGGTATTTGATACTTTGGAGGAACTGTACAAGTTATGCCTATTTTTTTAATCTTTAAATAAAGGGGTAGGCTTTAAAAACGCTTCATAGTGTCATAATACAATTAAATTTTAATGATCTATATTCCTCCTGAGATCTCACCAGGAACATTTTCCCTACTCAAATCTTACACATCTTTTCAGTCCCAAGGCTCTGAGATTTCCGTAAGTTGTTCCCATTTCTCATAACTGCTCTTTAATTGCCTTCTCTACATGATTATTGTCCATTCAATCAGACTTTACGCTTATTTTGCATTCTCAGATGGGCTTAACAAAATGCTCTATAAATACTGTGAATAACAACTGAAAATTGTTCCTCAAGAATGATGTTGAAGAAGGGAAGACACAATTGCTCTCTAAAGTTACAAGAGTAGCTCAACTGAGTATACTAAAACTAGAAAAAAAGATAAGCTTTCTCTTTTCCTCTTCCTTGGGCTTCAAGTTTTTGATAGGATTAATACAATCTTTATCAATTTCTGAACTCCTGGTACTGGATACATATAGGACTGTTCTTTATGTTAAGAAAACAAACAAAAAACACACTCCATCATATACATGAAAATAAAGTGTTTGTTCTGAAGAGTCACACTAAATAGCTAGCTACAAAAGGGATGTATGTCAAGAAAAAGCATATCAATTAGAAAAAAAAATCTAAATTGTAACTAATGGCAATTCATAATTCTTGACTGGAAACTATACTGGAGAAAAAAACTACTATAACAGGACAGTGTTGAAATAATTGCCAAATTTGAATATAGATTTTGTATTAGATAACAATATTTTATCAATGTCAAGTTTAAACTTTCTGATTTCAGTAACTGTTTTAAGTCATGTAAAAGAATGTTCTTACTTCAGGAGATACCTACTGAAGTATTTAGACAAAAGTTTAGCCAAATAATGATAATTGTTTAGCCAAATAACGATAAGTGATGCATGGATATGATAAGAGATAAACCAAATGTGGTAAATGTGAAAAATGGATCAAGGTGAAGAGTATAATGATATTAATTAAACTATTCTTCCCAATTTTCTGTAGCTTTGAGATTTTTCAAAATAAAAAATTTTATATTTTTGAGATTAGTTGTCAGTTGCTTCATTTGCTATTATTTTCTCCCATTCTGAAGGCTGTCTTTTCACCTTGCTTATAGTTTCCTTTGTTGTGCAGAAGCTTTTAATTTTAATTAGATCCCATTTGTTTATTTTTGCTTTTATTTCCAGTATTCTGGGAGGTGGGTCATAGAGGATCCTGCTGTGATTTATGTCAGAGAGTGTTTTGCCTATGTTCTCCTCTAGGAGTTTTATAGCTTCTGGTCTTACGTTTAGATCTTTAATCCATTTTGAGTTTATTTTTGTGTATGGTGTTAGAAAGTGTTCAGGTTTCATTCTTTTACAAGTGGTTGACCAGTTTTCCCAGCATCACTTGTTACAGAGATTTCCATTGTGTATTCTTGCCTCCTTTGTTGAAGATAAGGTGTCCATAGGTGCGTGGATTTATCTCTGGGCTTTCTATTTTGTTCCATTGATCTATATTTCTGTCTTTGTGCCAGTACCATACTGTCTTGATGACTGTACAAGCAACTCATGCAGCTCAATTCCAGAAAAATAAACGATCCAATCAAAAGGTGGGCCAAAGAACTAAATAGACATTTCTCCAAAGAAGACATACGGATGGCTAACAAACACATGAAAAGATGCTCAACATCACTCATTATCAGAGAAATGCAAATCAAAACCACAATGAGGTACCATTTCATGCCAGTCAGAATGGCTGCGATCCAGAAGTCTACAAGCAATATATGCTGGAGAGGGTGTGGAGAAAAGGGAACCCTCTTACACTGTTGGTGGGAATGCAAACTAGTACAGCCACTATGGAGAACAGTGTGGAGATTCCTTAAAAAAACTGGAAATAGAACTGCCTTATGACCCAGCAATCCCACTGCTGGGCATACACACTGAGGAAACCAGACTTGAAAGAGACACATGTACCCCAATGTTCTTCGTAGCACTGTTTATAATTGCCAGGATATGGAAGCAACCTAGATGCCCATCAGCAGATGAATGGATAAGAAAGCTGTGGTACATATACACAATGGAGTATTACTCAGCCATTAAAAAGAATACATTTGAATCAGTTCTAATGAGGTGGATGAAACTGGAGCCGATTATACAGAGTGAAGTAAGCCAGAAAGAAAAATATCAATACAGTATACTAACACATATATATGGAATTTAGAAAGATGGTAATGATAACCCTGTATGCGAGACAGCAAAAGAGACACAGATGTATAGAACAGTCTTGGGGCTGGTGCACTGGGATGACCCAGAGAGATGGTATGGGGAGGGAGGTGGGAGGGGGGTTCAGGATTGGGAACTCATGTACACCCGTGGTGGATTCATGTTGATGTATGGCAAAACCAATACAGTATTGTAAAGTAAAATAAAGTAAAAAAAAAAATAATAAAAAAGAAAAAAAAATTTAAATAGTCAAATATATAAGTATCCAAGAAAACCTTGAAATAAATCAGAACATTTATAAATATATGAAATCAGTAAACATATTCTAAAATAAAAATATAATCACCAAATTTATTAAAAAAAAATGAATGCTATAAAGCAGCAAATATGTGAATTTAGAAGATTATTTTGAGAAGTTCTCCTAGAATTCAAACTAAAAGAAAAAAGAAATAAGAAACAAAGAGAAAGTGATTTAGAGGATTATTGTTGTTTAGTCGCTAAGTTGTGTCTGACTCTTAAAACCCCCATGACTGCAGCCCACTAGGCTTCTCTGTCCATGGGGTTTCCCATGCAGGAATAATGGTGTGGTTTGCCATTTCTTTCTCCAGGGGGTTCCCGACCCAGGGATTGAACCTGTCTCCTGCATTGTCAGGTGGATTCTTTATAACTGAGCCTCTAGGGAAGCCCAATTAAGAGATGATGATGGTTAATTTTATGTTTCAACTTGGCTGCACTGTGCACACTGGTGCACAGTGGTTTGATCAAATACCAGTCAAGATATTCCTGTGAAGGTAATTTTTAGATGTAATAAACATTTAAAACCAATCAATGTTTAATAAATCAGAGAATTCTGGTAATGCAGGTAGGTTTCATTGAATCAGTTGAAGGAATCTAGAAGAAAGACTGAGTGAGGTCCTCCAAGAAGGATTAAATTCTATCTACAGACTGCTTTGGGATATGAGGCTGAAACCATCTCTTACTGGAATTTTCAGACTGAAATAGATTTCAGACTTGTCTGTCAGCTGCCACAAGCGCACAAAAAGTTTCTTTAAAATAAATCTCTTTATGTAAAGTAATCTCTCTATACCTACGAATATGTATATATACATCCACATGTATATGTATATATAAACATATATACATCCCATTGTTTCTCTGGAGAACCCTCCTACAGAGGATAAACCCAGGAGGTCCAGTATAATAAGAATTTGAGTGGGAGAAGAGATAGTAGGTGAGATGGAAGCAATAGTGAAATAAATGATACTAGAAATTTTCCTGAGATAAAATAAAAATATGAATTTGTTACAATAAAAAGGGTTACTGAAACTTAGGCAAAGAAGACTTAACTTATAGAAAGTTCTGGTGATACACTTTAATAAAGAAAAGACAAAACCCTATATGGGCTTCAAGCAGAAAAAACAGCACCTAAAATGAAAAATATCAGATTGACAACAGACTTCTCTCATACCATATGTAATAGTAGACAATGGACCATAATCAATTAAAATGTAAAAGTAAAAGATTTCTATCCAAGAATCTAAAACTAGCCTAGCTCTATTATTCATTTTGGAAGACACAAAAGTATTTCACAGTCATTCAAAGACTCAGAAACTTTATCATCCATCATGAAAACAAATGAGTTTAAGAAATGCAAAATATTTTAATAATGAAGTATCACCAATAAAACTATTAAAACTTTGGGTTACACACCCAAGTTAACATGGTTCAAGGGCGAATAACATGTTAAAATAATCATTTAACAAAATTTACATCATGTGAAAAAGATAACACTGATTTAAAGCTAAGAGTCAAGATTATTGCAACAAAAAAGCGGTATGTGTGCACATACTTGCAAATGTGTGTGTGTTTGCAACAAGGGTAAGAATGAGAATAAGTAAAATGTTGAATCTCTCATTGTACTTTTGGGAAACTTATCACGTAATTTTATTCATGAGCTTGAAAGAAGAATATTCTTGCCTGGAGAATCTCAAGGACGGCAGAGCCTGGTGGACTGCCGTCTATGGGGTCACACAGAGTCGCACATGACCGAAGCGACTTAGCAGCAGCAGCAGCAGAGTAAAAATATAATGTAAAACTTCCAAGTAGAAACTAGACTAAAGAGAGATCAAGAAAAACTCAGCAGGTATAGCAAAACAAAGTAAGAGAAAAAGAAAAGCACAAACTAAATAGCCCAGAAAGTGAGGCAAAAAACCTCAACTAAATATCAGCAAATCAAATTCAAAAATATGTTTTAAAAGGATACTGTATCATGATCAAGTAGAATTTATCCTAGGAATGCAATAATGGTACAGTATCTCCAAATCAAGCAATAGAATATACATAGCACATTAACAACCCAAAGAATAAACGTCATATGATCATTTCAGTAGATTCAGAAAAAGCTTCTGACAAAATCTAATATCCATTTATGATAAAAACTCTCAACAAAGTGGGTGTTGAGGGAATCAACTTCATCATAATAAAGGCTCTATAGGACAAGCCCTTTTTGGTCACCTGATATGAACAGCTGACTCACTGGAAAAGTCCCTGATGCTGGGAAAAGATTGAAGGTAAAAAGAGAAAAGGGAGTCAGAGGATGAGATGGGTGGATGACATCACTGATGCAATGGACATGAACTTGGGCAAACTCAAGGAGATGGTGAGAGACAGAGAAGCCTGGGGGGCTGCAACCATTGGGTCGCAAAGAGTCAGACATGACTGGGCAACTCAAGAATGAAAACAACAAAACAAGAACATGACAAGCCTGTGACTAACATCATACCCAGTGGCCAAAAGCTGAAAGTATTTCTTCTAGAAACAGGAACAAGACAAGGACACTTATTTCCATTCCAAATGGAAAAGAAGAAGTAAAACTCTCATTGTTTCCAGATGACATGATACTATACATAGAAAATTCTAAAGATGCCACCTAAAAACTACCAATCTAATCAACAGATTTGGTAAAGTTGGAGAATACAAAATTAATATGCAATAATCTATTACATTTGTATATACTAACAATGAACTATCATAAAGAGAAATAATTAAGGAAACAATCACATTTATAGTTGTATCAAAAAGATTAAAATACAAAAGAATAAAATTAACTCATGTGGTAAAAGACCTGTACTGAGAAAACTATAAAACACTGATAAAATAAATTGAAGATGACAAAAACAGATAAGAAAATATACTGTGTTCATGGATTGGAAAAATTAATAGTTAAAATGTCCATACCTACTCAAGACAATCTACAGAGTCAGTGCCATTTCTTTCAAAATACCAATGGCAATTTTCATAGAACAAATAATTTTAAATTTTGTATGAAAACATAAAAGACCCCAAATAGCCAAAACAATTTTAAGAAAGAACAAAACTGGATGCAGCAGTTTTGTTCCCTGATTTCAACTGTACCACAAACCTACAGCAATCAGAACAGCATGGTAATGGCACTAAAACAGATACACAGATCAATGGAACAGAATAGAGAGCCCAGAAATAAACCCATACACTTGAGGTTAATTAATCTACGAGAGAGGAAGTAAGAATATACACTGGGAAAAGATAGCCTTTTCAAAAAATCATAGGCTGTACGCTGACATTAGCCTTAGTAATGTCTTTTCAGGCAAGGGAAATAAAAGCAAAAATAAATATATGAGACTACATCAAACAAGCTTTTGCATAGGGATGGAAACTATCAATGAAATGAAAAGGCGACTTACTAAATGGGAGAATATACTTGCAAACAATATATGAGATGAGGATCAATATCCAAAACATAAAAAAATCTCATACAACTCAATGTCAGAAATACAAACCACCCAATTAAAAGATGGGCAGAAGACGTGAATAGACATTTTTCCAAAGAAGACATACAAATGGCCAACAGGCACAGGAAGAGATGCTCACCATCACTAATCATTCAATTTAGTTCAGTTCAGTCACTCAGTCGTGTCCGACTCTTTGCGACCCCATGAATCGCAGCACGCCAGGCCTCCCTGTCCATCACCAACTCCCGGAGTTCACTCAGACTCACGTCCATTGAGTCCGTGATGCCATCCAGCCATCTCATCTTTGGTTGTCCCCTTCTCCTCCTGCCCCCAATCCCTCCCAGCATCAGAGTCTTTTCCAATGAGTCAACTCTTTGCATGAGGTGGCCAAAGTACTGGAGTTTCAGCTTTAGCATCATTCCTTCCAAAGAAATCCCAGGGCTGATCTCCTTCATATGCCATCCAGCCATCTCATCCTCTGTCGTCCCCTTCTCCTCCTGCCCCCAATCCCTCCCAGCATCAGAGTCTTTTCCAATGAGTCAACTCTTTGCATGAGGTGGCCAAAGTACTGGAGTTTCAGCTTTAGCATCATTCCTTCCAAAGAAATCCCAGGGCTGATCTCCTTCAGAATGGACTGGTTGGATCTCCTTGCACTCCAAGGGACTCTCAAGAGTCTTCGCCAACACCACACTTGAAACGCATCAATTCTTCGGCGCTCAGCCTTCTTCACAGTCCAACTCTCACATCCATACATGACCACAGTAAAAACCATAGCCTTGACTAGACGGACCTTAGTCGGCAAAGTAATGTCTCTGCTTGGGAATACAGTTAATAACTAAGAAATATCTTTGTATGGTGATAGAAGATAACTTAGACTTACTGTGATCCGTTTGTAATATATAAACATATCAAATCACTATGTTATATAACAGGAACTAACAGTGTTGTAGGTCAATTAAACTTTAAAAACAGATTAAAAAATATCTCATAGAAAAAGAAATCAGATTTGTGATTACTAGCAGCAAGGGTAGGGGAAGAGAGAACTGAATAAAGGTACAACTTCCCTGTTAAGCACTAGGGATGTAATGTACAAAACGATAAATAATTAACATTACTGTATATTACACATGAAAGTTGTCAAAAGAGTAAATCTTAAGAGTTCTCATCACAAAGAAAAATATTTTTTCCTTCTATTTCTTTAATTTTATGACATGATAGATGTTTACTAAACTTAGTGTGATAATCATTTCATGATGCATGTAAGTCAAACCATTATCCTGTACATGTTAAACTTATTCAGTGCTGTATTAATATGTCAATTATATCTAAATAAAACTGGAAGAAAAATCAGTCCAGCACTAATAAGTGTATGTGATGAAAGTGAACTTCTCATATTTGTAAGGGACACAGGCAAATTCAAGCATTCTCACTTCCCATGGCACATATAAGAGATATAACAAAAGAGGAAAAGAGAAATGTTTACTAAAAATAAGTGTAAAAGATACAGAACATGGAAAGAAATATATTTCTCATAATAACAGTGAAAACATTTTCTTTGTCTATAAAAATAAGACCCTTATCCTACTCTAAAGAACAAAATCTATTTCTATGCTGCTTTCTATGCTATATGAAAGTAATTCTATGGCATATAAAAAATTATATGCTACAACATTCACATCTTAAAAATTTTTAAGCAAAGGTTTAAATTGAAGAAAAAGATAAACATATATCAGATAAATACAAACAAAAAAGGAAAAGTATCAACATTAATAGCAAAACTGTAGAGATCAAAGCAAATATATTTTCACTGACAAAGTGGATTAAAAAAATTGATTTGAAGTATTAGATCTACAATAAGGATACACACACACACACACTTTATGAACTTTTATTCGAACTGTGGTGCTAGAGAAGACTCTTAAGAGTCTCTTGGACAGTAAGGAGATCAAACCAGTCAATTGTAAAGGAAATCAATATTCATTGGACTCACTGATGCTGAAGCTGAAGCTCCAATACACTGGCGACTTCATGCAAAGAGCCAACTCACTGGAAAAGACCATGATGCTTGGAAAGACTGAGGGCTGGAGGAGAAGAGGGTAATAGAGGACGAGATGGTTGGATGGCATCACTTACTCAACGGACATGAGTTTGAGCAAACTCTGGGAGATAGTGAAAGGACAGGAAATCCTGGTGTGCAGCAATCAATGGGGTCGCAAAGAGTTGGACACGAATGAGTGAACAAAAACAACATACTACAAATAAAGCTATCTGAAATTCAAGGAAACTACAAAAAGATGGAAATAATTGCTTTGGGAAAATAACTTCACTCATACACTCATTTATCAAGTATCCAGAAGTAAATAAAGGATTAACCAATATAACGGGTGTACATAATTTTGTATATAATAGAAACGTATTTACATAAACGCCCATGTAATGTTTATAAAAATTGATTATATACCTTCAGAAAACTAAGATCATGGAATCCGGTCCCATCACTTCATGGCAAATAGATGGGGAAACAGTGGCTGACCTTATTTTTTTGGGCTCCAAAATCACTGCAGATGGTGATTGCAGCCATGAAATTAAAAGACGCTTACTCCTTGGAAGGAAACTTGTGACCAACCTAGATAGTGTATTAAAAAGCAGAGACATTACTTTGTCAACAAAGGTCCGTCCAGTCAAGGTCATGGTTTTTCCAGTAGTCATGTATGGATGTGAGAGTTGGATTATAAAGAAAGCTGAGTGCTGAAGAATTTATGCTTTTGGACTGTGGTATTGGAGAAGACTTGAGAGTCACTTGGATTGCAAGGAGATCCAACCAGTTCATCCTAAAGATAAGTCCTGGGTGTTCATTGGAAGGACTGATTTTGAAGCTGAAACTCCAATACTTTGGCCATGTGATGCGAAGAGCTGACTCATTGGAAAAGACCCTGACAGTGGGAAAGATTGAGGGAAGGAGGAGAAGGGGACGACAGAGGATGAGATGGCTGGATGGCATCACCGACTCAATGGACAAGGGTTTGGGTAGACTCTGGCAGTGGGTGATGGACAGGGAGGTCTGGTGTGCTGTGGTTCATGGGGTCCCAAAGAGTTAGACATGACTGACTGACTGAACTGAACTATACTATAAAGAAAACTTCATTGAATTATAAAAATTAATAGATTTATAAGCCAGCCACTAATCACAGGGCAATAAAACTGGTAACTACTGATTAAAGATAAATAGAATAAATAATATTATCAAGAGACTAAAAATCATTCTCCAAAGAGGAAGTAAAACATAAATTGCAGATTTCATGCTTTAAACAGAATAAAGGCAGTTAAATGCTCTTAAGATGGGTTTCAGCTATGAAATGATAGGTTGAACTCATATCCCTATCTTTTTCCTCTCTCTTGAGAACACTTTAAAATACTAGGAATGAAGTACTTTTTCAAAGAGAAAAATATACAGCAAAGAAAGAAGATAAGGGGCTATCTGTCAGTGGGAAAGGGAGCTTAATAACTTCAGAAATAACGAAAGTAGATGGAGAAGGAGAAGTGATCAAGCAGAGTTTAGAAAGTAGAGAAAATTCTTTAAAAACCAAATTAAAAGCAGAATGAAGAATATAATAAGAGTTACAGAGGGCTGATTCTAAAAGATTACCATTCAATGAAGTCTCAGTTCAGTTCAGTTCAGTTCAGTCGCTCAGTCGTGTCCGACTCTTTGCGACCCCATGAATCGCAGTACGCCAGGCCTCCCTGTTCATCACCATCTCTCGGAGTTCACTCAGACTCACATCCATCGAGTCAGTGATGCCATCCAGCCATCTCATCCTCGGTCGTCCCCTTCTCCTCCTGCCCCCAATCCCTCCCAGCATCAGAGTCTTTTCCAATGAGTCAACTCTTCACATGAGGTGGCCAAAGTACTGGAGTTTCAGCTTTAGCATCATTCCTTCCAAAGAAATCCCAGGGTTGATCTTCAGAATGGACTGGTTGGATCTCCTTGCAGTCCAAGGGACTCTCAAGAGTCTTCTCTTCCATGTCCAGTTCTAACTGTTGCTTCCTGACCTGCATACAGATTTCTCAAGAGGCAGGTTAGGTGGTCTGGTATTCCCATCTCTTTCAGAATTTTCCACAGTTTATTGTGATCCACACAGTCAAAGGCTTTGGCATAGAAGTCTCAGAATGAGGAAAAAAACAGGACACAAATGAAGAAACAATCACAGAAATAACAGAAGGTAGATTGTAAGAGACAAAAATGATATAAGACCTCGAATTCAAGGAGACCTGTATGCCAAGAACAATAGATTTAAAAATACCCACAATGAGATGTATCTTTATGAAGATTTAGATCACCAGGCTTCCAGAAGGAAGAAAGAAGTTAAACATCAGATCAGCATCCTGAAAAAAATGGGGCAGTATTTGTGAGAAAATGATTTTGAACTCAGATATCTAACAAAAGCAGTTTTCAAATATGAAAGTCGAGTAAAAAAGTCTCTCAGGCATACAAGAATCCCATATTACCCTTTCTGGATGATTGTTTAAGCTTCAGCATCTAGCAACAAAGAAGAACGCAAGAAAAATGAAAACTAGAGAATGTAAGAAATGGCATATCTCACTCAGGAGAGCTGATCAGGCACTCACATGTTTGTCAGACTAAAATATAGTCTAGCAAATGGAAAAAATGGAGAGACTGATGGAAAGGTGAGTGTCAAGAAAGAATACTGAGCAAAACCACATGCAAGCTTACAGTTCTACGTTAGCAAGATGAAATTTAATCTATAATGGTTGTGAGGAGAAAGAGAGGAAAATGTTAAGGTTTTTATTTTGTTAGGAAGTACTGGTTACCTCTATATTTTATTAGGAAACAAAAGTTTACCTATATGGAGGTGGACAAAAATGAAAATAGAATACAAAATTTCCAAACCACCAAAGAAAAACCAATATAAAAAAGAAAATTAGGTACGTTCAACAGAAAGCAGGAAATAAAAAATAAGATGAAAAAATACACAAAAAAGTAACTAAAAATACTAAACAACTACAAGGCAAGAAACAGTGCAAGAATACAAGTATATCAAAAGTCAAACGCATACTAATGAATTTTATTTTTCCATTAAAAGATAATGATTCTGGCCAAAAGAAAGGAAGGAAAAAAAGAAAACCCAGTGATATGCTAGTTTAAAAATGCCTACTTTAATCAATATGATAAACATGCTGAAAATAAAAAATACATAATAATCTTCACTCATATTTAGAAAAATGTTTTCTCTCCACACACACACACACACACACATATATACTATTCAAAAGATATGTATACACACACACACACACACACACACACACACACACACACACACAAATACCAGGAGAAATAATCATATCCACAACTATGGCAGGAAACTAGAGTGCTCTCATAAATCAATAATCCAGTAGTCAAAAATACATGGTAGAAAAATCAAACTGAATCAACAGAGAATATGTATTATATTTAGATGCTCATAGAAAGTGATTATATATTACGCCATAGAGGAAGTTTTAATAAATTCCCCAAGTAGAAAGTATACAGACCACATTCAGTTTAGTTCAGTTCAGTGGCTCAGTTGTGTCCAACTCTTTGCAACCCCATGAATTGCAGCACGCTAGGCCTCCCTGTCCATCACCAACTCCTGGAGTTCACCCAAACTCATGTGCATCGAGTTGGTGATGCCATCCAGCCATCTCATCCTCTGTCATCCCCTTCTCCCCTGCCCCCAATCCCTCCCAGCATCAGGGTCTTTTCCAATGAGTCAACTCTTCGCATCAGATGGCCAAAGTATTGGAGTTTCAGCCTCAGCATCAGTCCTTCCAATGAACACCCAGGGCTGATCTCCTTTAGAATGGACTGGTTGGATCTCCTTGCAGTCCAAGGGACTCTCAAGAGTCTTCTCCAATACCACAGTTCAAAAGTTCAATTTTTCAGTGCTCAGCTTTCTTCATAGTCCAACTCTCACATCCATACATGACCACTGGGAAAACCATAGCCTTGACTAGATGGACTTTAGTCGGCAAAATAATGTCTCTGCTTTTCAATATGCTGTCTAGGTTGGTCATAACTTTTCTTAAAAGGAGTAAGCGTCTTTTAATTTCATGGCTGTAATCACCATCTACAGTGATTTTGGAGCCCAAAAAAATAAAGTCTGACACTGTTTTCACTGTTTCCCACATTATCTAAACTAAAAAATAAAACTATAAATCCATAACAAAAGACTACATTATCTAAATTAAGAAATAAAACTGTAAATCCACAACAAAACCCAATAAACCCTTAGAACTAAAAAAAAAAAGCATTTTCCTAAATAGTATCTGTATTAAAGAGGAAATAAATAATTGTAGACTATTTAGAAACAACTGACCTCTGAAGAAAAAGTAGAACCTTAAATCCATTTGTTAAAAAATTTTAATGTACATACCACACATTTAATTTAAAAAGTCAGAAAAGAATAGTAATATAAGCATAAAGAAAAAGAGTAAAAAAAGGAGACTGATAAAAAATAGAAATTAATGCAACACAACCCTCAAAGTTAGACTCTAACAACCACAACATAAGCTAGTTCTTTTTAAGACCAATAAAACAGATAGTTCCAGTGCTACTTCAATAATTTGAAGGATTTAGAGAAAGAAGAAAAGTCTTTAAATACATTTTATAACACTACTATACTGTGGTAAAAAAACATGACAATGACAAGATAAAAAGAGAAACTGAAAAGTTACCTCATCTATTCTTTAATTCAGTAAATATTTGCCACGCTGTCTACTCTACGTCAGGCACTCGACCAGAAACTAAGGGCAAAAGATGTAAGTAAAAGGACAAATTCCTGGTCTACCTACACAGAAATTAGATTTTAAAAATAAGCTAGTCAAATATATGACCAAAGAGACTTTACATGGGAATTGTGAGATATCTATCCTTGGAAATGTAAGAAAATATACTATTAAATCCCTGGAGTAGGAAATGGCAACCCACTCCAGTATCCTTGCCGAAAAATTCCACGGACAAGGATACTGGCTTGGTGGGCTACAGTCCATGCTATCGCAAAGAACTGGACATGACTGAATGACCGAGCATGCATGCATTATTAAATTAACATGAGGTGAACCCACCTCATATGATTATCACCATAAATGATTCAAGTTATTTGATGAAGTTCACTAGCTATTTCTATTTTAAATACTCTTAAGAAATAAGAAACTGTACACTTTTCAACATTATTTTTTAAGAATTAGCCAATAGACCTGAAAGAGAAAATCATGATACAAATATTAGAAAAGATCTGGAATTATCATTATTGCTAATGATAAAATTATCTACATAAAAAACCCTAATGTAACAAACTAAAGTAATATGGTATTTCATGAAGGTAGTCTGTTAAAAATGAAATTAGAACAAAAATAAGAACAAGAAGAGTCTCAAATAAATATAAAGAGTAGAAAATGTAATAGGAAAGAAAGTACACAACAGTAACAAAAAAGCATACAAAGCTGGTAATGCTAGTTAACCTCACAGAATTTATACTATTAAAATTGGTGGGAATAGAATGGGGTCTTTTGCACAAAATGTTACTCATGTGGAAAAATTAGATCCCATACCTTAAATCATATGCAACCCACATCCCAGGTGGATTTAAGCCCTGCAGATGAACATGGAGTTAAACATAAGTTTAAAAAAATTAATGAATACTCTTGTTTATCAATATACATTTAGAAAATATATAAAAATATCCATGCGTTAGAACATATTAACTTCAGAACAGTGGTTACTTCTGAAAAGGGAAGACTGGACAAGGGATAGAAAATAGGTTTTAGCTTTGTCAGTAATATACTAGTACTTTTTTTAAAAGCGAGAAAAAAATCTTTGAACGTTACTTACTCTGTAGTTTATCTGAAATATATAATAGTGAAAAATAAGATGAGAAAAACTGCAACTTTAATCCATTTGATCTTTACTTTGGTGCTGTCTCTTATACACATCTCACAGTCAAAGGCTTTGGCATAGAAGTCTCAGAATGAGGAAAAAAACAGGACACAAATGAAGAAACAATCACAGAAATAACAGAAGGTAGATTGTAAGAGACAAAAATGATATAAGACCTCGAATTCAAGGAGACCTGTATGCCAAGAACAATAGATTTAAAAATACCCACAATGAGATGTATCTTTATGAAGATTTAGATCACCAGGCTTCCAGAAGGAAGAAAGAAGTTAAACATCAGATCAGCATCCTGAAAAAAATGGGGCAGTATTTGTGAGAAAATGATTTTGAACTCAGATATCTAACAAAAGCAGTTTTCAAATAAAGTGCTTAGTATATATCTGTTAATGTGTTTTTAAATCTCTTTCATCAAAGCTTTGTAATTTTATAATTTTCTTCAGATATACTGTTCAGAACATTCTTTTTATGTTTATTCTTGGTATAATTTTTGTTATTACTAATATCCTTTTTACCTTTTTAAAAAGCTGATTAGTAGTAGATGGGAGAGTTACTGATTGTGTGAGTTTATTTTTTACCCAGCAAGTTTGCTGATATGTTATTTTAATTCTACACAGATAACAGTAACATCTGCAAATAATGACATTTTGTGTTTTGCTAGCCAATCTGTATATTTCTCTCTGTTTTATTTACTGTATTGGGTAGAACTTTGAATACGTTGAAAAGCTGGAATAATAGGCAACATTTTATTTTATTCAGATTTTCAAATGGCATCCTTGCTGTTTTTTGCTTTATTCATTTAAATTTTTCTTATAATTATTGCTGGATTGGGCTTCCCTGGTGGCTCAGAGGTCAAAGCGTCTGCCTCCAATGTGGGAGACCTGGGTTCGATCCCTGGGTCGGGAAGATCCCCTGGAGAAGGAAATGGCAATCCACTCCAGTATTCTTGCCTGGAGAATCCCATGGACGGAGAAGTCTAGTAGGTTACAGTCCACAGGGTCGCAAAGAGTCGGACACGACTGAGCGACTTCACCTCACCTCACCATTGCTGGATCTAATTGAATGTTCTTTTCACATTTATTGTGTTGATCATATAATTTTCCACTTTAATTTGTTCAATGTAGTAGATTACCTTGATAGTTTTTTGTTTTTTTTAAAGGACTGAACTATTCTTGAATTCCTTTCATAAAACCTATTTGGTCTGGAGATACTAACACTCACACACAAACATTACTTCAATTTGCCAATACTTTATTTGGGAGTTTTGCCTCATACTGTTCCTGTGAAACTGGTCTATAACTTTTTAGATTTGTATTATCTTTGCCTTATTCTGATATGAAAACAAAAAGAGAAAGGCTTTCTCACTTTTCTTGAAAACTTTCTGTCCTCCACTACCCTAGTCCAAGCCACCATCTGCATCATCCTCTAATCCTCCCTTCCTTGCAAATGCATTTAAGTATTTTTTTCTTCTCTTTCCTAACCTGTTTTTCTTACCCTAAGGCTATAACCTCATGCACAGTATACAAGGTAAGCTCCACAAGAATAAGGAACTTGTCTATTCCCAGAAGTTAGGCCTGTGTCCAGTCTACAGAATAAGGACTCAAAAAATATGTTTAATTAAAAAAAATCCTACTCTTCAATCAGAATAGCAAAGACAAAAAGCTTGAAATGTTCACATTAGAACTTTGGGAAAAAAATTAGCACACATTTATATGCATATATTCATACAATTTTCTGAAGAGTAACTTGAAGATAACAACCAAGGATCTTTAAATGTTATACCTTTTAACAAGCAAGTATATTTCTAGCAGTTTATTTTTCTAAAGTAATCTGATAACATGAAAAACATTTACAAGCTCTATTTATGATAAAAGACTGTAACAACCTAAGTATTCAATGGTACGTGATTTCTGAATTATGATACATCTATACAGTGGAACAAGTATGTATCTGTCATACAAAATGTTTAGTAGAAACTGTAAAATTTCTGGAGTTCTGGTAGAGAAATTAGAAGTAACTTATATAAAGCCAGATGGCTCAGGGGTAAAGAATTTGCCTGCCAAGCAGGAGATGTGGGTTTGATCCCTGGGTCAGGAATAGTCCCTGGAGAAGGAAATGGCAACCCACTCCAGTATTCTTGCCTGGGAAATCCAATGGACAGAGGAGCCTGGTGGGTTAGTCCATGGGATCACAAAGAGTTGGACACGACTGAGCAACTAAACAATATAAAGACAAGCTGCCTTTTGGGCAGACTCATAATACTCATAACACCATAAAAACAAACAAAGAAAACATCAGCCTATATCCCAAAAGCACTTCAGTGAAACGAAATTTTAAATGTTTACTGAACTCACATGAAGAAGCACTATGTAGGATTTAATTGCTAATACATAATAAAACATCTTAAAATTCTCTTTTGCCCAGAGCAGGGTGCATGCCCCAGATCTCATCTTATATTCCCAATCTTCCTCAAACTCTCTCTCCACGTTCCCCCCAATATGACATTTTTCTCCAATACATCATCTTCTTCACTCTTTCTGGATTCTTTTCTCCCTTTAACTTCCTAATGTAATCAATCAAGATCTCTCAGTTTCTTTCAATTCTCCTCCTTTCCCAATTTATAAAACAGCACAAAGAATTGGCCATGAAGCTGAGCAGGCAAGCAGGAAAAGACTTATTAACTTTCAAGTATTTATAACCTTTAATCCTACCTGCCTTTCCAGATTTCTCCTTTCTGTTTTCCTCTCCCAACCCCTATCCTCCTCCCACCCACACCCACTCCCGCCAACCATCTCTCTCTCTCTCTCTCTCACACACACACAACATACATCATAATTGTAAAGATTTGGGCCAAGATATATTTTTATCTAAGACCTCAACTGTGTCTTTAAAACTGCTTGGCAATCTTACATCCTCATTGCAGGAGGATCTTTACCATCTGAGCCACCAGAGAAGCCCAAGAATACTGGAGTGGGTAGCCTATCCCTTCTCCAGGGGATCTTCTGAACCCAGGAAGAGGGTCTCCTGCATTGCAGGAGGATTCTTCACCAGCTGCGCTATATAGATTAGGCAGCCTTTCTGTACTTCAATTTCATCTATAAATATGTACAACACAGTTTTTTGAACATTAGATGATATAAATAGGCTCATATCATATTCTCTGTTAAAAGCATTTCCAGACCTCCCAGTTATTCACGTCAGGAATAAATGTGTATGCTCCCACTGAACCAATATGTATTCCACATAACGGTATTTATCACATGTAGTTGCAATTGACTGCTTTTGTGTCTCCTTCATCACACTGGATGTTCTTGGGTTGAAGGAGCTACATATTCTCCAGTAGTTTTCCTACTGTATATCATATCAAAATTTTATTTTACAAATGAATGAATATATCCATAGTACCTTTTCATTATAATGTCTAGCAAATAGCAGTTGGTCAATATGTGTCAATTCCCTTTATCAATTTTCTCAGTCTATAGTGTGGATGGTAGTAGGACAATCTCCAACTAGAATTCTCTAGCTTTGAATCTTGATCTTTACCAGATAAAATAGCAGGATATTTAGTAAGCCCCTTTACCTGGATTTAAACCAACTGTCGATGCTGAGTTTCAGTATCTCTGTGTTAATAATCTCCTAATAATAAAGAGATTAAGTCCCTATTTCCATTTCTGTACTTTTTTCTTAAGGGCCAACACTGGAGAAAAATGCTTCCAGGAACAGTTCAGGAAACATTGTTCAAACACCTATTGCCATGTGACGTGGGTAAATTTGATATATTCAGTAAACATCCTCATGAGTGGAGGTTTGTTCAGTTTAAAGATTTAGCCTTGGAAATCCCTGAATTCTCAGAGACCTCTCATAAAGTTACCTAGTATCTTACACTTGTTCATAAGTAGAAATATGAATCAGTATCTTTCAGTGTTTCTTCATGGGGACATCTCTGATATGCTGGATAAGAAAGATTTTTGTTAGCTGCTGCTGCTGCTAAGTCACTTCAGTCATGTCTGACTCTATGCGACCCCATAGACGGCAGTCAACCAGGCTCCCCCGTCCCGGGGATTCTCAAGGCAAGAACACTGGAGTGGGTTGCCATTTCCTTCTCCAGTGCATGAAAGTGAAAAGTGAAAGTGAAGTCGCTCAGTCGTGTCCAACTCTTAGCGACCCCATGGACTGTGTAGCCCACCAGGCTCCTCCATCCATGGGATTCTCCAGGCAAGAGTACTGGGTTAGCTAGGACTGTTCTATGCTCTGCAAGAAACTTAACACTACTGGACCCTTCCAGTAGTGTTCACCTAAGGCAGTAGTTCCCTCCAACCACTGTGACAGCCAACCATGCCTCCAGATCTATCCAAACTCTTTCTTGCATGGGTGAGGTGTAACAAAAGTGAGCACACTTAATTGAGAATAGTTTTTAGTAACATCATTCACATAACTTCTAAAATATATTCATGTCTCTAATATACTTAATACTTCATCCCTGACTGATCAAAGCAAGGCAGGAGTTGCACAGGTTATGACAACTTATTCCCCCTCTCAAAATGACTTGTATTCTTGACACAAGTTAAGTAAAATGTTAGAAGAAATCAATATTTGCATTAACTATTGAATAAATATACATTTAAAAAATATTACTTTTGATATGCTTTTACATTTATTGTTTAAGTTACACATGGAGAACTAAAATTGAAATAGAAGTTTAATTTCAATTAAAATTAGGAATAATTCTTCTGAAAAATGACTGCAACTCTTAGAAAACACCAGGACTAACAGACACTTTAAACTGAATAAAAATGTAAAATGTATGCTTTAAATCAATTAATTGCTTATTAGGTATAGTAAGATATTGAAAACTTTCTTTTATATTATGAATAGTGCTTGAATATTTTCAAATGACTTTTCTCATTTCATCAAAATGGTCATACAGGTCAAATATTATGAAAATGAAGACCAATCATTTTTTAATGATAACAAGAATGGTGAGTCACAAGGAAGTCCACAATGCATGGGAGGTTTTGCCTTTCTTTACTCACCATGACATTTAATCTCACTACAAGAAGAAGATACAAATCAGTAAAATAAATGATTCAAATACATCAAGCAGTAAAGGGTTCCACAACACAGTGTTTCTTGGGTCAAAAGTAAATATAAACAAAGTCCTAATTTATAATGCAAACCTAGCCTTTTCTGTTTGAAATTACTGCTCTGGCAGTTTTATTATTATACTGTTTTGAAGAAGTCCAGCATCCTACCTTTCCTCTTTATGCTCATCTGCCACCAATCTGTTTTTGTTTTTTCCTTTTTAAAGAATATTTGTTAAGCATTTTTGTACCCATAGCACTGGCACTCTGAATTATGGCAGGGTGAAAAACGAAGAAAAGGGGAAATGCAGATTAAAACAATGAGATACCACTACACTACAATGGCCAAAGCGTGAATACTGACATCAAACGCTGGGGAGGTGTAGCGCAAAGGTCACTCTCATACATTGCCAGTGGGGATGGAAAATGGTACAGCCATTTTGGAAGACAGTTTGGTGGTTTCTTAAAAAGCTAAACATATTCTTATCATGTAACCCTGTCAATCCTTGGTATTTACCTGAACGAGTAGAAAACTTAAGGTTCACAGACAAATCTGTACATAGATTTTACAGCAGCTTTTTTTTAATTGTCAAAACTTGGGGGCAACCAAGATGTCCCTTAAGTGATGAATGGATCAAGTACTGTATATCCAGACAACAGATAACAGTATTATTCAGTGATAAAAAGAAATGATGTATTAGGCCATAAAAAGACACAGAGGAATCTTAGATGTGGGCTGAGTAAAAATCGCCAATCTGAAAAGGCTACCTAGTGTATGATTCTAACTACATGATATCTGGAAAACGCAGAAATATGGAGACAGTAAAAAGATCAGTGGTTGCCAGGGATGAGGTGTGTATAGGGATGAGTATACAGAGCACAAAGAAAGAATTTATAGGGCAGTGAAAATACTCAATAACATATTATGATTGGATATATGTCATTATACTTTGGTCAAACCTATAGAATGTACAGACTAATGTAGAGTAAAGAGTAAAGACTAATGTAGTGATTATGCTGTGTCAGTGCAGGTTCAGGCTTGGTAAAAAATGTTACCATTCTGGTTAGTGATACTGATAATGGCATAGGTTACGCATATGTGGGGTCAGGGGTTATATAAGAAATCTCTGTAACTTCCTCTTAATTTTGTTGTGAATGTATAACTGCTCTAAAATAGTCCTTTAAGAAATGAAAGAAAGCAAGAAAAGAGGACTTTTTTTTTTTAAGCCACACTATTTTTCAAATAGTTTATTTTCTGGAAAACAGAAACAAATCTTAAGAAAGAACTACATAAACCAGACATGTTACAAGTAATAAAGTCTCAAGTGGTCGAGTAGGATAGTAGAAAGAACACTAAACTTGAAGTCTTGGGATCAAATCCCGATTTCTGTGTTTAACTAGGCATGGCATTTATGTTTATTTAATTTCTAAGTCCCAGTTTTCCTCTAAAAATTAATAATAATAACCTTTCTCTTAGAGTTGTTTTGAGAGCCAATGGGCTAAACTGCTAGCCCATTGGCTATCACCTAGCTTTGTATCACCTCAGTTCAGTCGCTCAGTCGTGTCCAACTCTTTGCGACCCCATGAATCGCAGCATGCCAGGCCTCCCTGTTCATCACCATCTCTCGGAGATCACTCAGACTCACGTCCATCGAGTCAGTGATGCCATCCAGCCATCTCATCCTCTGTCGTCCCCTTCTCCTCCTGCCCCCAATCCCTCCCAGCATCAGAATCTTTTCCAATGAGTCAACTCTTCGCATGAGGTGGCCAAAGTACTGGAACCTCAGCTTTAGCATCATTCCTTCCAAAGAAATCCCAGGGTTGATCTCCTTCAGAATGGACTGGTTGGATCTCCTTGCAGTCCAAGGGACTCTCAAGAGTCTTCTCCAACACCACAGTTCAAAAGCATCAATTCTTCGG
>SJYT01077470.1:305597-341068 GCA_006410635.1 Cephalophus harveyi
AGCTTTCTTCACAGTCCAACTCTCACATCCATACATGACCACAGGAAAAACCATAGCCTTGACTAGACGGACCTTAGTCGGCAAAGTAATGTCTCTGCTTTTGAAAATACTATCTAGGTTGGTCATAACTTTTCCTCCAAGGAGTAAGCGTCTTCTAATTTCATGGCTGCAGTCACCATCTGCAGTGATTAACTCTAAATAATCCCCAGACCATGACAAAATAGAGATAAATCAGCCTGAAGCATGGGGAGAAGTGGGTGGGGTAGCACTGCCAAGATGTCTCAGCTGAAAGGAATTTACAGTACCAGCTTAGTCTGATTATCCCATTTCACCTGTGACAAAACTGAGGCCCAAGAGGTTAACCTTTCAAGATCTCAAAACTAAGTTAAAAACAACACGTCTGTATGGTTTGGGGTGGGAAAACTATGGATTTTGCTATTTGCTTGTTTGAAATTAGGAAGGAAAATGCAATTCTACTGTTCATTTTTCCTTTTGTTTTCTATTTTGGAAAGATCCAAAGATAAATGTGGATACCTGATTTTTTTCAATAATTTTTTATGACCAAATCACAAATGCTTATGAAACATGGAGCTAATAAAACCTGCAGAATTTTGACTGATTTCTTACCATCATTCAGTTTTCAAAAGAAAAAATGGTTTAAGTAAGATATTTACATGTGTTCCTGTCAAATAATGACAGCTGTGTCTGTCAATACAGTCTCTCTGTTTTTTTTTTTTTTCCCCTACTAAATTCTGTGGTCTTTGGAAATAGGATGTGGGAAGGAGATACTGACTGCTAGTTATGTCTGAATTGAGATGCTACAGAATCTTCATGAGCACAATTCACTGTTCTGTTTTCAATTTCCCCGTATCTTTGCATAGGTTCTTCTTTATCTTCCAAACCATCTCATGCCACACCCTAAACACAGAGAAAGAAATATTCCAACACAGCTCCCTGTAGCTGCCACTCCTTATGGAGCTGCAAGACTTGGAAGCAGTTATTCCCTGTCTTTCTCAGAATGGCACTGACACTCAAGGAGTCAGGAAGGCCCTGGACTGCAAATTCAATGAGCTGCCACTTCTTTGCAAAGACATGTTATTGATTTTCACTGAAGCCATGTATTTTACAATACTTCTAGCAAATATATGTGTGTGTGTGTGTAGGTATATGCATATATATATATTTGTTAAATTTGATAGCCTGGTATTTGGAAAGATATGATTAGGATTACAATCTAATATCTGGGAGCTGACACCATGACCATTTGTCTATCTACACAACAAAATATAAAGTCCTATATGTTGCTTGGCATTAATGCCTCAAATCACAGAGGTTTTATGGTAAGGCAGAATCTGAAACAATGTGCTGGCCAAATTTTTGACCACCCAAACTGCAGGGGAAACACACATACACACCTTTTCTACACATTTTCAGACACATCAACTATTTTACAATCAAGGACATTTCAGGTTGAGGAGAACCTGAGCTAACTCTTGAGCCTAGTGCCAAAGGGACTAGAAAGGTTTCCACAGAAAGATCAAAGATGTTTTTCACAGTGAATAACCCACAATGACAAGGTTTTAAGGAGATAAATCCTTTTCCTCACAAAATATGTAACTCATGGACATGTCTGCAAATCATCGGGCAACTACTGTACTTTCAAAAACCTATCTCGATGGTCTTTCATTCATGCCTGTTTTTATATTCTGAGGTTTTGGACAAGTGTAAATATTTGGTCCTTTTTTCTCTTTTTTCCCTCTTTTCTTCTTTTTCATTACACAAAGTTTATGTGCTAGAAGAAAACTCAGGAGATAAAGGTAAGAAAAAGAAAATAACAATCTGTTATCTCACCCACTAAAAAACAATTTTCAGACACTGGTAAGTATTGCTCCAAATATTTCTGTGTCCTTCTCTCATGCACTCTGTTTTTCCCTCCCTATCCTTTACATAAACAACATACAGATATACTCATCCTAAAATGAACGCATGCTATGCATATTAACTTGATTTTTCACTCACTGATAAGAGTAGAGTAACTTTTAATAAAAATAAAGGCCTATCTGTATTATCCCTTAGTTATATTGTATCCACTGAGTGTGTATAAACATGGATGTGTACAAACATGCCATTATTTACTTAATCAGGCTCCACTGTTGGACAAATGGGATGTTTACTTTCCCTATTATAAAGGATTCTTTAATAGATGTGGACATCCATGTACCTGTTACTGCTAAGTCGCTTCAGTCGTGTCCGACTCTGTGCAACCCCATAGATGGCAGCCCACCAGGCTCCCCCATCCCTGGGATTCTCCAAGCAAGAACGCTGGAGTGGGTTGCCATTTCCTTCTCCAATGCAAGAAAGTGAAAAGTCAAAGTGAAGTCGCTCAGTCGTGTCCGACTCTTCGCAACCCCATGGACTGCAGCCTACCAGGCTCCTCCGTCCATGGGATTTTCCAGGCAAGAGTACTGGAGTGGGGTGCCATTGCCTTCTCCGTCCATGTACCTAGATCCTTACATATCTGCCCAGTTGACAGTCTAAGAGCATGTTACACCAAAGAATATAAATATGTTAAGGCTTCAGAAGCTGACAATTCCTGTGTTAGTATGGGTACTGTTCAGAGCTGTTCAGCAGAACTCTGTGATATGGAAATGTTCCATAGCTCCACTATTTGATACAGTAGCCACTAGCCACATGTAGCTACTGAGCATCTGAAATGTGAAGATGGCAAGTGAGGAAGTGACTTTTAATTTTCTTTAATTTTAATTAAAAAAAAATATGGCTATCAACTACCACACAACAGCAGAGATGCTAGATCATCACCACAGTATTAACTGTTTAGAGTGAATTTAGCATGTCAACCATGTCTCCTCCTAGTGAATATCATCCATAGTTGTGACATTAAAGAACTGTTGGACTCATAGTCCTGTCGGACTATAAAGAAATATGTGAAAGAAACTGAAGTTGCTCAGTTGTGTACGACTCTCTGCGATCCCATTGACTGTAGCCTACCAGGCTTCTCCGTCAATGGCATTTTCCAGGCAAAAGTACTAGAATGGGCTGCCTTTTCCTTCTCCAGGGGATCTTCCCAACCTGGGGATCAAACCCAGGTCTCCCGCATTGCAGACAGATGTATTAACCTCTGAGCTATCAGGGAAGCCACCATAAAGAAAGCCGTGCACTAAAGAATTGATGCTTTTGAACTGTGGTGTTGGAGAAGACTCCTGAGAGTCCCCTGGACTGCAAGGAGATCTAACCAGTCAATCCTCCAGGAAATCAATCCTGAATATTCATTGGAAGGACAGATGCTGAAGTTGAAACTCCAATACTTTGGCCACCTGATGCGAAGAACTGACTCATTTGAAAAGACCCTGATGCTGGGAAAGACTGAAGGCAGGAGAAGAGGTGGGTGACAGAGGGTAAGATAGTTCGATGGTATCACCCACCTGATGGACATGAGTTTGAGCAAGCTCCAGGAGTTGGTGATGGACAAGGAAGCCTGGCATACTGCAGTCCATGGGGTTGCAAAGAGTTGGACACGACTGAGCGACTAAACTGACAGAAAGAACACTGTCTTTCCTATCAGAGAGCTTTTATGTATAATCCCTTGAGTGATTTTTACATCTTCTAAGAAAGAAGATCATTGTTTTTTTCCCCCCTTCATATATCAAGAAAACTGGCATTTAGAGATGTAAAAACGATTCACCCACTAAGTTAGAAGAGGAACATGTGACCAGAATCCACAGCTTCTGCTCTTCTTCCATTGTTCTTTGCTCACAGAATTGGTTTACATCACTGAACTTCACACAGAGGTAGTCCTGCCAAAGCCACAGATTGATTTTGTACCTCCCAGCCTTTGCCAACGATGTTCCCATTGCCCAGGACCCTGGTCTAGTTTCTTTTCCTTTGCCCACCTACCTTCTCTTTATTGTCCAGAAATCAGCTTAGATATCACCCTACTTCCTAGAGGAACGCTTCCCAGCAGGCATCTACAAGGGCTGGGTTATATACACCCTTTATAAGCTCCTACAACATTCTGTCCTCACCAAAGGCAAAATACTCTTCCTTGCACATCATAATTATTTGTTTCTTTATCTGAAACCAGAAGCTTTGCAAAAGGCAGGAACCACATCATGGTTTTACACCTCAAGGCCATCAGTAACTAGCAAAGTGCCTCCTCATATGTAATAGGCCTCAATAAAAATGTCCTGAATCAATAAGTAATGTAATGTAAAGCAAATAAAATCAAATTACAAACAGCTTAACTATTCAAACATATGTGATTGAACCTTTTCTAAAAAGCCTGGTAAGAGCAAACATAAAATCCATGTGTTAGGAGGGGTGAAAATTCATACATATAGGAAGTTATAATTCATGATTCAATTGTTTGTGTAAGTAGCATGTATGTGTGCACATATAAGTGTGTATGTGTCTTTCATACTGCACAAACCAATGAGGATAGTATGTCATGAATCAAATATCATGGTTAAATCAATTTTAAAACCTGAAGTCCCACAAAAACAAATACCAGGCACTCTGTTACACATCTCTAGTTCAGTTCAGTTGCTCAGTCATGTCTGACTCTTTGAGACCCCATGAACTGCAGCACACCAGGCTTCCCTGTCCATCACGAACTCCTGGCGTTTACTCAAACTCATGTCCATTGAGTTGGTGATACCATCCAACCACCTCATCATCTGTCATTCCCTTCTCCTCTCACCTTCCATCTTTCCCAGCATCAGGGTCTTTTCAAATGAGTCAGTTCTTCACATCAGGTGGCTAAAGTATTGGAGTTTCAGCTTTATCATTAGTCCTTCCAATGAATATTTAGGACTGATTTCCTTTAGGATGGACTGGTTAGATCTCCTTGCAGTCCAAGGGACTCTTAAGAGTCCTCTCCATCAACACAGTTCAAAAGCATCAATTCTTCAGCACTCAGCTTTCTTTATGGTCCATCTGTCACATCCATACATGACTACTGGAAAAACCACAGCTTTGACTAGATGGACCTTTGTTGGCAAAGTAATGTCTCTGTTTTTTAATATGCTGTCTAGGTTGGTCATAACTTTTCTTCCAAGGAGCAAGTATCTTTTAATTTCTTGGCTGCAGTCACCATCTGCAGTGATTTTGAAGCTCCGCAAAATAAAGTCTGTCACTGTTTCCACTGTTGCCCCATCTATTTGCCATGAAATGATGGGGCTGGATGCCATGATCTTAGTTTTCTGAATGTTGAGTTTTAAGCCAAATTTTTCACTCTCCTCTTTCACTTTTATCAGGAGGCTCTTTAGTTCTTCTTTGCTTTCTGCCATAAGGGTGGTGTCATATGCATATCTGAGGTTATTGATATTTCTCCCGGCAATCTTGATTCCAGCTCATGTTTCATCCAGCCCAGCATTTCTCACGATGTACTCTGCCTATAAGTTAAATAAGCAGGGTGAAAATATACAGCCTTGACCTACTCCTTTCCTGATTTGGAACCAGTCTGTTGTTCCATGTCCACTTTTAACTGTTGCTTTTTGACCTGCATACAGATCTCTCAAGGGGCAGGTCAGCTGGTCTAGGTATTCCCATCTCTTGAAGAATTTTCCACAGTTTGTTGTAATCCACAGTCCAAGGCTTTGGCACAGTCAATAAAGCAGAAGTACATGTTTTTTTGGAACTCTTTTGCTTTTTCGATGATCCATCAGATGTTGGCAATTTGATCTCTGGATCCTCTGCTTTTTCTAAATCCAGCTTGAACATCTGGAAGTTCACCATTCATGTTTTGTGGAAGCCTGGCTTGGAGAATTTTGAGCATTACTGGCCTGTGAGATGAGTGAGTTTGAGGATTCTTCTGACCTTTTCTAGTCCTGTGGCCACTGCTGAGTTTTCCAACTTTCCTGGCATATTCAGTGCAGCACTTTCTCAGCATCATCTTTTAAGATTTGAAATAGCTCAACTGGAATTCCATCACCTCCACTAGCTTTGTTGGTAGTGATGCTTCCTAAGGCCCCCTTGACTTCACATTCCAGGATGTCTGGCTCTAGGTGAGTGATCACACCATCGTGATTATCTGGGTCATGAAGATCTTTTTTGTACAGTTCTTCTGTGTATGCTGCCACCTCTTCTTAATATCGTCTGCTTCTGTTAGGTCCATGCCATTTCTGTCCTTTATTGTGCCCATCTTTGCATGAAATGTTCCCTTGGTATCTCTAATTTCTTGAAGATCTCTCCAGCTTTCCCATTCTATTGCTTTCCTCTATTTCTTTGCACTGATCACTGAGGAAGGCTTTCTTACCTCTCCTTGCTATTCTTTGGAACTCTGCATTCAAATGGGTATATCTTTCCTTTTCTCCTTTGCCTTTCACTTCTCTTCTTTTCTCAGCTATTTGTAAGGCCTCCTCAGGCAACCATTTTGCCTTATTGCATTTCTTTTTCTTGGGGATGGTCTTGACCCCTGCCTCCCATACAATGTCATGGACCTCTGTCCATAGTTCTTCAGGCACTCTGTCTAGCAGATCTAATCGCTTGAATCTATTTCTCACTTCCACTGTATAATCATAAGGGATTTGATTTAGGTCATACCTGAATGGTCTAGTGGTTTTCCCTACTTTCTTCAATTTAAGTCTGAATTTGGCAAGAAGGAGTTCATGACCTGAGCCACAGTCAGCTCCCGGTCTTGTTTTTGCTGACTGTATAGAGCTTCTTGATCTTTGGCTGCAAAGAATATAATCTCTCTGATTTCAGTGTAGACCATCTGGTGATGTCCATGTGTAGAGTCTTCTCTTGTGTTGTTGGAACAGGGTGTTTGCTATGACCATCGCGTTCTCTTGGCAAAACTCTGTTAGCCTCTGCCTTGCTTCATTCTGTACTCCAGGACCAAATTTGTCTGTTACTCAGGTGTTTCCCTGGTGGCTCAGATGGTAAAGTGTCTGCCTACAATGCGGGAGACCTGGGTTTGATCCCTGGCTTGGGAAGATCCCCTGGAGAAGGAAATGGCAACACATTCCAGTATTCATGCCTGGAAAAATCCCATGGACTGAGGAGCCTGGTGGGCTACAGTCCATGGGGTCACAAAGAATGGGACACAACTGAGTGACTTCACTTTTTCCAGGCGTTTCTTGACTTCCTACTTTTGCATTCCAGTCCCCTATAATGAAAAGCACATCATTTTGGGGTGTTAGTTCTACAAGGTCTTGTAGGTCTTCACAGAACCGTTCAACTTCAGCTTCTTCAGCATTACTGGTCAGGGCATAGAGTTGGATTACTGTGATAATGAATGGCTTGCCTTGGAAACGAACAGAGATCATTCTGTCATTTTTGAGATTGCATCCAAGTACTGCATTTTGTACTCTTTTGTTGACCATGATGGCTACTCCATTTCTTCTAAGGGATCCTTGCCCACAGTAGTAGATAGATACAGAGTAGATAGAATGGTCATCTGAGTTAAATTCACCCATTCCAGTCCATTTTGGTTCGCTGATTCTTAGAATGTCGACGTTCACTCTTGCCATCTCCCGTTTGACCACTTCCAATTTGCCTTGATTCATGGACTTAACATTCCAGGTTTCTATGCAATATTGCTCTTAACAGCATCGGACTTTACTTTCATCACCAGTCATATTCACAGCTGGGTGTTGTTTTTCTTTGGCTCCGTCTCTTCAGTCTTTCTGGAGTTAGTTCCCTGCTGATCTCCAGTTGCATAGTGGACACCTACAGACCTGGGGAGGTCATCTTTCAGCATCCTATCTTTTTGCCTTTTCATACTGTTTGCCTTTTCATGCTGTTATGCATCTTACACTTTCTCATTTAAATTCCCACAACAGTCCAAAGAGGTAAGAACTTTCTTTATCCCCATTTTACAGACCAAGAAACTGAGGCACAGATAAAACAAGTGCCCAGCCAAAGTTCGGTGGCAAGTGAGTGTCAGGATTCATATCAAGACAGTGTGACTCTAGAGTTGCAATCTTCTAAACCACTATGCATGTGGCAACTTTCTCAAGCTATTCTTTTAGTTACCCATGCCGTTTCAAATCTTACTAGCCACCAGTGGCTATATAAATTGAAATTAAGTAAAACTTAAAATTCACTTGCACAGTTGTACTAGCCTCATTTCAAGAGCTCAAAAGGATACAGTGCTAGTGGTCACCATTCTGGAGACCATCAGAAAGTAAAATACCTTGTCAAATGCAGTAGGCCACAATAAAAACCTCCTAAATCAACGAGTAATGTAATGTTGATCACTGAAACCAAACTGATAGATAATTTTCTAAAAAGCCTTTGCAGAACTTGTCATCACAGAAAATTCTATCGGACAGCCCTCATTTAGACAGCTGCAGAACCAGAAACATAGCTAGAGTGACTCTTCCCCTGCTTCTGTCTTCTTTCCACTACTCCACAGAGCTTCCCAAACACAGACTTCTGATGTTGATGCTGCTTACAGAATCTCAACTGCTCAGCAAGGTTCTTTGATATTTGTGCTGCACTGAACTGAAAGAACCTGGGGGCCCTGGGACTGTCTGACAAGGTGGCCAGCTTTCGACAATAGCCTTGTGCTCTGCACTGACCATTTTCCCTAACAAACGAGAATGTGAAACTTACGGAACACAGAAATGTTCAGCATGTGTAAATAGTTACATAAGAGAAAATAAAAACTTGCTACAACACCTTCAAAGAGCTGGCCTTATTATAAACACTAAATTTTTATCATTCCTTCAAAATTATTTCTCCTATTAAACGCAAGCTCCTCCATCAAAGCCACATTTGCTCGTTTAGTCAACCGCTCTCCTAGCCTTGGGCAACACACGCTTTTCCATTTCTTCTCATGTAACCCTCTTGGCTACTGTGAATGCTACAGAACCCACTTCAAAGCATGTGAGAGGCGGGAACAGGATCTGCAAGGCCAAGAAGAAAAGAATGTAGGGATGGGATAAGGTATGAATTTTGTAGAGGAAGATGAAAGCATTTATGGACATCTTTGCAAATGCAGCAGCATGAGAATACTGCAGATGAAAAAGAATGAAAAACAAAAATAAAAGTGTATCTTTGCTATCACAAGCAAATGCCCTTTCCAGTAACCGGTTTATTCAAGTGTCCTAAAATTCAGGAAGATGTACGTTAGGAAAATGCCTACTGGTTGTCAGACATGCATAACCAAACAAGATCACATAATGTCCACTTTTTTCTTTTTCATTTTTTTTGACAAGCCTGCAGGGTACACAAAGAAAATAATAGTGTGCTCATCTTGCAGGTGAGAAACCATGATAACTCAAGCTTGCAAATTATTGGGGATTTAGGATCAAACTAAGATTTCCTGCTGTCAAGTCTGAAAGAGTTTTTACTGTACTATGATGTACTTTTCTTTATTTTTATCTTCTGAAGCATGAATCAGATTCTCTACTCTTCCCTTTCAGTTTAATCCTACAGTGGCCAGGGTTATGTAAAGAAGGCCTTTGAAATCCATACTTAGGGCATGAAATAACTGAGAAAACAGAAAAACTGGCTGATGTGGTCAAACTTGCTATAAAGTAGTTATATAGCATCTGACAAGTTGTAAGATATATGTGGGCTGGTAAATGTGGGCTACTTATTTACAAGCTTACATGAAAGCTGGATGAATATATGGTTTTACTCACCTTTCTCCATGTCCCACATGAGAGCATTTTTTCTGGCCCTCTCCTCTCCTTCAAACACACTAACATATAGTATAACCTGAAGCTCAGTGGACCCCATGCAGTGACAGCAAGTCACCTAAAATAGGCATGATGATTGCCAAGAAGTGGGCTCTTTTCTTTTCCCACTTGTCCAGTTAAATACTTCTCATCCCTTAGGTCTATGTTTGGAGGTGCTACTCTGTCCAGAAGGTTCCCTCAAGTCCTCAGCATTCCTGATCTTCCCACAGCAGTTGCCCATCTCGTCTCAATGGGAAGACCCACTTTCTTCTAATCCCCTGTTCACTCTGCCTTTGCCACTAGACTGAGAACTCCTGGCAGGCAGATTCTACAAATACCGGGACTGGGTCTAACACAGTATTGGTCATCAGCAGTGTTTGTTAAACAACTATTTGTTGAAGTCAGGTTTCTTTGTTCATGACATGGATACATGAACAAACAAATGATCTAACACAAGTGGTTTCAGCTCCAACCAGGGTTTGAATATGGTGGAGATGTCCACTTAGATGGACTCAGACACCTGATCCCTTAGTGGTAAGAAGAATTGTGGCTTCCATAATATTTGTGCACTGATGTTACATCATGAATATTACTTGGCAAAAGGACTTTGTAGATGTAATTAAGGACACTGATAAGATGACCATAAAATAAGCAGCTTATAATGGATTGTCATAGTGTACCCAGTGTTGGCCTCTGGGCCCTTAAAAACTAAGAGGAAGTCAGAGAAATGTGGCAAAGTGGACATCATTGAGATTTGAAACATCAGAACACTGCTGGCCACTACTGGATTGAAGATGGAGGTGGCAGGGCCGGGGGTGAGGGGTGGTGTGTGAAAAGCATGAGGAAGTAATTCTACCAAAACCCAGTGAGCTTGGGGGAGGAGCCTGAGTCCTTGATAAGCACTGCAGTCCTAACTGATAACCTGAATTTCAACCTAGTGAGACCCTGATTGGGAAAGTCCAGCTCTGCTGTGCCAGAATTCTAAACAACAGAAACTGTGAGATAAAAAAGGTGTGATGTTTTCAGTGCTGCTGCATTTGTGGTGATTTGTTATGACAATAGNCCGCCCCTGGCCTCTAGCTCGAGGTGGCTTCTCCCGACTGCCCCTGACCTCGGATGCGGGGTGTTTCCCCCCGGCCGCCACTGGCCTCGGAAGTGGGGCAGCTCCTCCCGGCCGCCGCCCTGACCTCGGACCACACGGGGTGTCTGCCCCCAGCCGCCACTGGCCTCGGATGCGGGGTGGCTCCACAATAGAAAACTGATATAGGAGCTTTCTCCAGAAGCCACAGACCTCCAGGCAGAGTCTGACTCAACAGGGGAGATGGTCACCAAAAACTGGTAAAGGAATGAGGAAGTGAGCCCACAGAGGGAAGAAAGCCAATACAAAACATACTTCCTAGCAGCTCATCACTGTGGGGAGGGGTCTGGTCCTGTTGGGAAGCTCTGGGAATCTGAGAGAAAGAGCCTTGGTCATCGTCTCTGAGGGCTCTAATCCTCCTGCTCTCACCTGCTTGCAGGGATGTTACCTCTCCAGCAAGTCCAGCCTTTCTCTATCTCCTTCTTCCTTGCAGTCTCTCCTCAAGGAGAAAAAAGCAGTCTGATACATGGATTCCTCAGAAAGCATCGGAGACTAAAATATGACCCCTTGGGGTTACTGTGCACCTTAAAGACGACTTACAGAGATGGGCATCATTTAACCTTCTCAACAGCAAACTTCAAAGGGAGGGATTCTAGAACTGTATCAATGGCAGAGGCTTTTCTAGCCTTCCTACTACATCTCCCTACAACCTCGACTCCCCCTTACTCCCTACTATATCAGCTGTCAAGGCTTGTTGACTGTGAGCATTTACCAGCGGCACGCTTTGTGAATAAAGGCATGAGCCCGATCACAACCATGCTCTGAGTGGCCTTTACCCACACCACCGTGCACATCTTTAACCACTTTGATTTCTCAAATGAAAGCCACAAATAAATACAAAGCATTATACTTATGCACTAGTAATGATGGCAATAAATTCAAAGAACAAGAATGAAACCTAGTGCTTGCAGACACTCTGAGGATGTGGGAGATACATGGAGGAACTAGTTTCCCAGCAGAAGCATAACTGTACCTCCGTCAGATACAATCTCACTCCCAGATAACCCACCTTGTTTCAAAACAATTAAAATCCTACCCTTCCTGAAATGAAACTCTGTGACTGCAAGGAGCTTTCTACCAAAAGAAGAAATTGGGTTGGTCAATGGACTGGTTCAAAATTAGGAAAAGAGTATGTCAAGTCTGTATATTGTCACCCTGCTCATTCAACTTATATGCAGAATACGTTATGCAAAATGTCAGGCTGGAGGAAGCTCAAGCTGGAATCAAGATTGCCGGGAGAAATATCAATAACCTCAGAAATGCAGATGACACCACCGTTATGGCAGAAACCACAGAGGAACTAAAGAGCCTCTTCATGAAGGTGAAAGAGGAGAGTGAAAGAGTTCACTAAAAACTTAACATTCAAAAAACGAAGATCAAGGCACCCGGTCCCATCACTCATGGCAAATAGATGGGGAAACAATAACAGACTTTATTTTCTTGGGCTCCAAAATCACTGAAGATGGTGACTGCAGCCATGAAATTAAAAGACCAAAATTAAAAGCTATGACCAATCTAGACAGAATATTAAAAAGCAGAGACATCACTTTGCTAACAATGGTCCATCTAACCAAAGCTACAGTTTTTCCAGTAGTCATGTATGAATGTGAGAATTGCACCATGAAGAAAGTTAAGGGCTGAAAAATTGATGCTTTTGAACTGTGGTGTTGGAGAAGACTCTTGCAAGTTCCTTGAATAGCCAGGAGACCAAACCAGTTACTCCTAAAGGAAATCAATCCTAAATATTCATTGGAAGGACTGATGCTGAAGCTGTAATACTTTGGCCATCTCATGCCAAGAGCAGACTCATTGGAAAAGATCCTGATGCTGGGAAAGATTGAAGGCAGGAGGAAAAGGGGACGATAGAGAATGAGATGGTTGGATGGCATGACCAATTCAATGGACATGAGTTTAAGCAAACTCCAGGAGATAGTGAAGAACAGGGAAGCCTGGTGTGCTGCAGCCCATGGGGTTGCAAAGAGTCAGACATGACTGAGTGACCGAACAACAACAACAAATAGAACATACTGTACCCCAAACAAGCTGAATAGGCCTGGGGGTAATGCCTGAAGGCTGTCATGGGCCAGTAGAGGTGGCCAGGTGGAAATTCCTATACAAACCATGAAAGGAACCTGAAATATTTTCTGGTGGCTAGTATGTATACAGAGGAAGTACTAGATGAGAGACCTACCTCTCCAACTTGGCAGGATTCCTCAGGATATTTATATTGGGGCTGAAGTCACATGTATCACTTAGCACCAAAGGCTTCAACTCCCACTTCTCAAGGATACTATTTGTAGGATATGAGTGGCTTCTACCCATGCCTATAATATGTGTGTGGTTTTCTGTTTTCCAGGCCCTGGACATCATTTATGCACTATTCAAACCATCTTCTGCTATTAATATGATATTATCCCTATTTCACAGATGAGGAAAGTGAGGCTTTCAGAGATTAGGTGGGTTGCCTAACCAAAGTCACAAAGAGAGAAGATCTGAACCCAGGTCTGACTTGCTACCCTGGTCGCTGCTTCAAACATCTCCCAGCTTTTGGTACTTCACACTCAGATGGGTGTCAAGAGCTCAGCCTCCCTGACAGTGCATGTGGGCATCCCTCTGCTCCTCCGAGTCCCAGTCTATGCCACAGCATTCTCAAATGGGCCCTTCTGGGAGCCATCCAAAGAGCAGGCAGTCCTCAGCTTAACAAGTCCAACCAAATCCTTTTCATTCAAGAAAGCACTTCAGTCTGCAGATAAATGAGACTTATTGTGTCATAAGAATAACCCTGAATCTACTCTCATGCATTTAGACAAAAGTCAACCATTCCCAAACCTTGGTTGAGGCATAATGTGCAGTGGTTAAGTCCTTGGGCTCAGAAGAACTTCTGAGTCCACCTACTCGACTCCATCAATTACTAGCCAAGTGGCTTGGGAAGCAAAGCAATAAAATTCTGAAGCTCGGTTTCCCCATCTGTCAAGTAGACCATTATACAGTATCTGCTCATGGGTCTCTTGTAAGGATCTAATGAAATCATTCCCATAGAGAGTTTTGCTCTATGCCTGGAACATAACAAGTCCTCAGTAAACATTAGTCTCATCATCATCACTATCATCTTATTATTTTTCAGTTTGTTATTAGTGGCAAACTTCCAGCTGATGAGGACACAGCAGCAACAATCTCAAGAGCTGCCTTCCAGTTTTCTCTCTGGATAAAGCCCCAGACTTGGCCTCTCCTTGTTGACCTTTTGAGTCAGCCATTTGACTGCTTGTCACCGCCTCATTCACGGGGCACCACACTTCTGGGGGATCATAAATAAGATTTAAGATCTGCATGATGGGACTGTCGAGTGGAATTCCTCTTTCTTTTTGGCATAACTGCCAAGGCCTTCGAGAGCTGTCCTGGAAAGAGACCATATCTTGAATGTTTCAAATCATTACGCTGACATTCATGAAACATACTCCATGTGCCAAGCTCCACACTCAGAGCTGGAGCCTCACAACTGAATCAGTGTGGCCCCTGCCTTGGAGGAGAGCATGGGGAAGTGGCTTTCAAGTTACCAGCATAGAGCAGGACCTTGAGAGAGCAAATCCTAAAGATTAGAATGATAAAACAGTTCTACCACCTTTTATTCCAGATGAGTGCTGTCAATCTGAAAGTTTCTTTCTGGATCCAACACTGAACAATTCTTCAATGTCATGACATTGATAAAAATTTCTACACAATACATATGACAACAGTACAATAATCTTTCTTCTTTCAAAGAAAATGACAGGAGACAGAAACTGAACTTTGGCTCAGATGGATGCAGGGTTAACCTCTGGTTGGCTACTTGTTACTCATGTGACTTAGCAGGTGACCTAACCACCCAGGCCTTGTTCTTTTCATCTCTAAGATGAAATATCAAGACCACCAATTTCAGAGGGCTGCTGCATACATTAAGCGTGGCAAGGCAGCTAAAGCACTTAGCACAGCACCTGGTGTTCAAAAATTATTAGATGTGCCTCTTAGGATTACAATGCTTCAAAGTTCCCGATGTAGTTTTTTTTTTT
Source organism: Cephalophus harveyi (assembly GCA_006410635.1). Classification (NCBI taxonomy): domain Eukaryota; kingdom Metazoa; phylum Chordata; class Mammalia; order Artiodactyla; family Bovidae; genus Cephalophus; species Cephalophus harveyi. The sequence goes on from SJYT01077470.1 coordinate 320,429, forward strand.
TTTTTTTTTAAAAAAATTCAGCAAAGAAACTTCTAACAGATTTAGAAAAGAAACAGTAGGTTTACATTTTCGAATAGAAAGCTTTCAATGCATACGACTTATCTCGGCAGTTCCACAGTGTCCCTGCTTCATCTGGAGCACACAGGAAGGGAACAGTTTTCACAAAGGCAAACGTATACTTCAAGGTTGGCACTGGTGCCAGACAATGTGGGTCACCCCATGGAAATTCAGTTTTCTGCACTAGCTTTTAATGGTCCTCCTCTGCTGGGCATTTGGGGCTATGGTTTGAAGTAAATGCACTCAAATAAACATCTCTTGGTGCCAGAACTGCCATGGGCACATACTTTTCTTTCGATGGTCCTGGGAAGTGGTTTGTTAAACTATTGTTCTCGATTAAAAACTCATGTGTTTGTTCAGTCCAATATGGGTCGCTGCTTTGAGTGAAAGATCCCCTTGACATGGCAAAACCTCTACTTGTGACAAGCCAGTGCCAAGTATGTCTTAACCAGATGCAGACCCGGGTTTGATTAGCAGCCACTGAATTCCTTGTAAAATCAGATAATGATGGTTTTTCCTCTCTCTGCTGAGCAAATATCCTCGGCTTTTAATCAAGTCTATATATGAAAACCTCTATATAAATAACTCCACACAGTACAATGGTTTTAAACCTATGGTTCATCTCAACTTTCCTGACCTCTGACTGTTTAATCTGAGAAGGACCTGTGCAGTACCAACTAAAAATAGAGACTACAATATTTATTTTGGCAGATACCATATAGATATAATAGAGGGACATGTGGTGAGTGGAAATTCCCTACCACACACACAGGGAAGAGAAAGGACAGGCTCTGGAGCCCATTTTTGTTTTCCCACTTGCGGGAAAGCATCTATTGGATAATGATGATATTAGGACTGCAAAGACACGTGCCGCTCTGGAACGCAGCACAGACTCTGTGGCTGTGCACAGAAACTTCCTTCTCTGCCCTCTGAGATGTTCAAAGGGTCCAACTGCAAACCTGGGAAACATGAGCCTTTTCAGAGGAGCTGGAGCCTGAGCTTGGGCTTCCTCTCCTTTCTTGTGGGCACAGTTTGGGTGTCTGCAGTTAATTATTTGCAGGTGCATTTCTGCTGCATGCAACGGAATGAGTTCCCAATTAGGGTCTTGCAGGTGTAATTAGCAATTTCCATCTCACTTTGAGGGGGCAAGTGGATAATTGTGCCCACAACATGGTAACAGTTCCTGTCAAAGAGAATGCTCCATTGCAGACTGCTATCTGGGTATACAGCTCCATGAAATAGAATGCTGGGCATTCAGGAATAAGCATCAGGTGTGCTATTGGGGTTTAGAAATGGAACCCCACATGGAGGGTGGGGCTAGGGGTTCTCTGATTCCTCACATCCATAAATTAGTATGGAGCTAGAACAGAACCAAGGAACAAGAGCAACAGCGGGGGTCCTCTGAGGTATAAGGGAGCAAAAGCGCTTGGCTGATGATACTGAGCAGTTCAAGAAAAACTAGCTCCAAGAGAGCTTTTTCTTGTCCTTTGTAGGACAAAAAAGCAAAGCAGTGAGAAGAATAAATCTCTGTTAACTTTGCAATGAACTTTACAGTTAAATTGTTTCCACATAAATCTCATGTGAGCTCACATAAAGCTACAATATTCAAAATTTTAATACACTTACTGAGTGCTTATTGTGTTGGATATTATCCCAAGAGTGTGTTTGTGTGTGTGTGAACTCAGATAATTCTCTTAACAGACCACTTAAAAAAGTTACTATACCCATTTTAAAGGAGACAGATTGAGGCAGACAGAGATGAAGTAACATACTCCAAGTGACCAGATCTCAAAGCTAGGCAGGCTAGCTCCAGGACACAAGCTAGCTTGCCACTAAAGATGAGAAAATTTTCAAATGAGATGATAGAGTCAGGTAGTCAAAGGTTTACTCTGCAGGACCCAAGACCATTTACTTGTTCACTCATTTGGTCATCCATTATTCATCCATTCAACAACTCAAAGAACACTTGTGAGCATGTACTGCCTTTTAACCACTCTGCTAGGCTCCTACTTAAAGGAGAAGGAGAGAGTCTTCCTGGCACTAGTGTCAGATAAATACTTTTTAAGTTTCCCTGGCTTTTTTATTTTTTTTTTAATGTGGAGAGAAAAAAGGGGGAGAGAGTAAAAAAGAAGGAAGGAAATAGAAAGTAAGCAAAGGAGAGAGGTAGAAAAGCAGTGAGAGACAGGAGGGCGAGAGCCAGAGAGAGAGAGAGAAGAAAATGGGGGAAAAAGAGTCCTTGGATATTAGTTTCTCTTCTGAAAATGAATTCCTTCTAAGGGAAGAGGAGAAGTCACACCAACCAAGCTGAAGGATTATACTGAGGAATGTTGAAGAGACCCTGTCCTACTTCCAGAGGTTTCTTTCTTACTTTAATGGCAAGGGCAGGTTTCAAAGTTAGTTCTCACACCAAAATCTAAAAACCAAAATGGACTCAGGCTCCCTGTGTAGCCCTCGGTGACCAACAAAGGGGCTAATTCTGACTACCTGCATTCTGGACGGTCTATCCAATGCATATCCATGAGCTTGAAGAATCTCTGATGTGATGTGGCTCAGTGCTGATAAGGCAAATTCCACTGATGGATTCCCTTACTGACTACCCAACTGTATGCTGTCATTTCTACTGAAGCACGTCTTTTTTGTTTGCCACTTTATTACTTGAAAGATATTTGCTTTACAGAATTTTGTGGTTTTCTGTCATACCTCAAGAATCAGCCATAGGTGCACCCATGTCCCCTCCCTCCCAAACCTTCCTTCCACGAAGCATGTTTTAACAGGACAATTAACCTATTCCTGTGAGAAGGGTCTCAGACCAAAACAGAAGATTAGCAACAATGTTCCCTAAAGAATGGACAAAACTCCTGAGAGCTCCAGGACTAAAAAAAAACCAACCATTGTTTCTCAATGAGCCTGATGGTCATGATAGCCAGAGTGGACGTGGTGTGGATGCTAACTTTTTCTCAGGGGCCATTATCTAAACCTCATGAGAAACCTAGGAACCTAGGAACCTAATAACACCTAATACATATTGAGAGCTTCCATATGCCCCACACTGTGCAAAGCTCTTTAAGGAGACTATCTGATGATGGAGAATATCTCACAGTTACCCTTTGAAGTAGATACCGTAGACTGGGCCTTAGAGAAGCCCAGTATCTTGTCTGATATCACACAGCTGGCAAGTGGCAGGACAGAGACAAAATCCGTGCACTTGGATGCTTTCATACTTTGCTGCCAGTGTGCACATGGAGATGATTTGAAAATGATATTTCCTTTGATGTTTCTCAGGATCTCACTTAAAACCTCAAACATAGTTTCTTTTCCTGAGAGGACATTTCCACTCTAAAAGTCCACTTTTCTTTATTGGTTTCATCAAATAGCTGGGCATTTATTCTGCTGGCTTACCATAAAGTCATGCAAGAATACATTTTAGCTGCCCTTTCTAAAATCCCCTGAGATCTGAACTTGGCATAGTGCAGTCACTCAGGAGATGTTGAACTTGGCATAGAGACTGTCATCCAAAAATAATTTCCTTTTAAGATCCTCACTTATTCCACAAAGAATCTAAGGTCAACTAACACGTGGGTCTGTTCCTGAAATGTATGCTGTTATAACATGATCTTCAAGTTACTCCATTAGAGCCAAGATGTGTTATATCCCTTGAGTTAAATTATCCTGCCTTAAAATGAATTGCACAGCAGTGAAAGTAGGGGCTAAGTGCCCCTCTTAGTGAGCCAGTTTAATTGTTTTTCTCATCCTCACCACTGGCTCTTATCACCACATGGACTTTTCTTGACTTGCAGGAATTGTTAATAGCCATCATGCTGCCCATTCCCTCCCTTGTCTCACTCGCCAATCAGACGTGGCTTTCCCAGTACCATCTTGGCTAAACTGATGAGGTCAGGTACTGTGCAATTCCATTCATTTCCATCTTAAAAGATGTGAAGGAGTCACTTGGCCTCTTTGTGCTGAGTTAGCAGACCAAAACTGGGTCCATTTTAATGAGACATTTTTATGCCCATTGTAATCGAGCTGGCCTCATAAGAAAGCTGGTCATGGGCAGTCACCCATCTGAGTGATCTGAAGTGACCCCAAAGAGTTCACCATGACCCAGGGCCCTAAATTCCCATCATTCAAACTGGACCACATGTGATGCTTTTTGAAAACACCAATATCCTCCCAGAGGAAGCACAGGCTGCCTTCATAGTAGGCAGCTCTGGTTTTGGTGGTCTAGTATCCCACACTTTGGCATGTGACCTCCTTATCATGCCCTGATGTCCTCAGGCATGGGTCCTGCTCCTCCCTGCCTCTGTCTGGGCATTTTACCCGGCTGGGCATTTTACAATCACAGTGTGTGCCTCTCCTTCTCCTCACTCCAACAATAAATAATTGGTTCGGAGGTGTGTCAGAATCCAACTAGTACCCACTAAGAGGCAAAGAGGATTTAGGGATGTTGTTACCCACTGCATGGAGAAAACCCATCTCTGCTAGGAAAGAAGGCCTCTCTATGGAGAGAAAAGGCTTGAGGGACAGCATGAGGGACAGGGGCCCTGATGGCTATTTGAGTACTTCCTTCATCCCGCTGGCTTCTCTCAGTTTTACTGCTACTGCTAAGTCACTTCAGTCGTGTCCGACTCTGTGTGACCCCATAGACGGCGGCCCACCAGGCTCCCCCATCCCTGGGATTCTCCAGGCAAGAACACTGGAGTGGGTTGCCATTTCCTTCTCCAATGCATGAAAGTGAAAAGTGAAAGTGAAGTCGCTCAGTCATGTCTGACTCTTAGCGACCCCATGGACTGCAGCCTACCAGGCTCCTCCATCCATGGGATTTTCCAGGCAAGAGTACTGGAGTGGGGTACCACTGCCTTCTCCGCTCTCAGTTTTAAGGACCAACTAATCACCTTCTTAGCTCATTCTATTTTGCAATGAATTTTTGTCAGCTGCAGTGTACTAACTAGCAGATTGTTTCATAAATGCTCTGGAATTGATTTTATTCAGGTTAAAAAAGATCCAAGTGAAACAGACAAGTAACAGGGCAAATGTTGACAAGAGGGGAGCATATGGCAGGTCTAAATGAGGCCTCCCACAGGCAAGCTTAACAATTCAGGTCCCAGGATCAGCAATAAAGCCCAGAGGCAAATAGCAGAAAGGATGATCTCAGAGTGGGACAGAAAGGGCAGAGTAGTACATAAAATAAAAAAACAAACTCTTTTGGTGCAGTTACTTTGAAAAATTGTTTTGCAGTATTTACTGAAACTGAAAACACACACGCTGCTGCTGCTGCTAAGTTGCGTCAGTCGTGTCCCACTCTGTGCGACCCCATAGACGGCAGCCCACCAGGCTCTGCCGTCCCTGGGATTCTCCAAGGAAGAACACTGGAGTGGGTTGCCATTTCCTTCTCCAATGCTTGAAAGTGAAAAGTAAAAGTGAAGTCGCTCAGTCGTGTCTGACTCTTTGCAACCCCATGGACTGAAGCCTACCAGGCTCCTCCGTCCATGGGATTTTCCAGGCAAGAGTACTGGAGTGGGTCGAAACCACACATACCGATGACCAAATAGTTCTATTCCCAATACTAACATGCAGGCATGCACTCACCCAAAAAAACATACTACAAATAGCAGCACTATTTGTAATGGCCTCAAACTGGAAGCAGCATTAAATGCCCATCAAGAAAAGAATGGATAAATGAACTAGGAGATAGTGATCTAAGAAAATACTATACGACCAGAAAAATGAATTAACAAATACACCGGCTGCATAGAATATGGATGAATCTCATAAACATAACGTAGAGTCCAAGAAACAGACACAAAGCAGTACATATGGCACAATCCCATTTAGATAAAGTTCAATTGGCAAAGCTAATCCATGGTGTTAGCTGTCTGGATAGGGATTAGCCTTGGGAGTGTAGTGCTTGGGAAGGTGTAATGGGCTGCTGCTGCTAGTCTTGCTCTACTTCATGATCTGGATGCAAGTTTTGCGGGTAAACTGAGTTTGTGTAAGATCCCTTAAGCTGTATACTTAGGATTTGTGTTCTTTCTGTATGTATGTTAGTGTTAGACATTATAAAAGCCCCTCTCCCCTGCCCCCCACTGCCTTTTCACACCACTGCAGCTAACGGATTTGCTGCGGAAACAATTCTTCCATTTGGGGTTTTGAGCAATGTATATGGTTACTACCCTGGGCCTTCTCAGATCTACTTGTCTTGCTTTCTTCTTTCTGCCTTTCCTCACTTCCAAAGGCTCATGTTGAATGCCACACACATACGAGGCTCAGAGCTGTCCCTCATTCTGCAGGAACCCCTACCAACTGACTTTGCCGGTGCTCATCCACTTACCTCCCACAAAAGATGAGCTTTGATAGAACTGGAGAAGGGACCTGATGATCTGCTCTACTGGAATTAAGAAGCTTCTATAGACCCATATTTGAGTGGTCTAAATTCAAGAGGAAGCAAAAGTGGTAGGAGACAATATTTACTAAGCTTCTTTTATCTTCTTCCCAGCATGCAGCTAGCTTGCATCTTCCAGACCCCACTGCAATTAGGGAGCCATGTGATTGACTTTTAGTTAGTGTGAGTGAAAATAATGTGCACCCTTTCCAAGACAACCCTTCAGTTTGGTTCAGTTCAGTTCAGTTCAGTCGCTCAGTCGTGTCCGACTCTTTGCGACCCCATGAATTGCAGCATGCCAGGCCTTCCTGTTCATCACCATGTCTTGGAGTTCACCCAGACTCATGTCCATTGAGTCAGTGATGCCATCCAGCCATCTAATCCTCGGTTGTCCCTTAAGCCCCTATTTATATTTGCTAGGGCTGCCATAACAAAGACTGGGTGGCTTAGACAACAGAAATTTATTTTCTCACAGTCCTAAAGGCTAGAAGTTCAAGACCAAGATGTTGGCAGGTTTGGTTTCTTCTAAAGCCTCTCTCCTTGGCACATCCACACTGTGTCTTCATATGGTCTTTTCACTATGCACATACATCTCTAATGTCTGTGTCCAAATTTCCTTTTTTTTTTTTTTCCTTAAGTAACCTTTTTAATTTGGACAAAGCTGGTAAGTGGTGATAGGGGATTCAGATTCAAACACAGATCCTTCTCACAGCAGGGACATTATTGTTCTGGTTTCCCCTAGCTGCAATGAGCAGTCCTTTCCACTTAGTAGGACAATGGACATAGTGACCACAACCATCATTTCTGAAGATGTTGGTTTCACCAGATTAAGTCTGAGCAGTGTGTGCTGCAGCAAGTAAGTAAGTGGCATTATACAGGTTTTGGAAGGAAGGAGGAGTGGATGGTGTTAAAGGGTGTTAAATAGGATGCTTCAAGTATTCTTTTCTTATAAAGGCAATAGTCATACTGAATTAGGTCCTGCTCTATAAGTCTCACTTCATAACCTCTCTAAAGGCCCTAACTTCAAATACAGCCATATTCTGAGGTACTGAAGTACCCTGTGTGAATTTTTGGTAGGGGAGGGCATGATTCTGACTATACCACTATTCATGATTCTCTAGGCTCTCTCTCCATCCACCAGCTAGCCATCAACATCCAAATGATGTTCTAAGCCATAGATTGAAGATGGTCAAGCCTCCCTGGTGCTGGGTCCCAAAACAATTATGTGGGAGCATAGATCCAACCCCAATTATGTTGGCTTCCGTAACATAACTCAGATGGAAAAGAATCTGCCTGCAATACAGGAGACCTGGGTTCAGATGGAAAAGAATCTGCCTGCAATACAGGAGACCTGGGTTCAATCTCTGGGTTGAGAAGATCCCCTGGAGAAGAGAATCACAACCCACTCCAGTATTCTTGCCTAGAGAATTCCATGGACAGAGGCTACAGCCCCTGTGATCACAAAGAGTCGGACACGATTGTGTAACTAACAAACACTTTCATTTTCACTTAGACCCTATTAACTTAGATTCTGCTTGGATTTACATGAGGAAAAAATAAACTCTATGAGCAAGAAACAAACTCCTTTATGTTTGAGCATTTATACTCAAACATAGGGGTCTAAGCGTGAAAGCATTAGTTGGCTTGAAGTAAGATGAAGAGCAAAGCATTTTTTGACATTTTGCCAAAAATCAGCCTGGGTGGAATGATTATTTATGTTGAGGATTCTGAGCCCTCTCAAAATACTTTATCATTTCTAGTATTATCACATGGTTTACATCAGTGTCTCTCAAAGAGTTGTAAAAATATGGAATCTTGGATTTCAACCCATACCTGCTAAACAAAATCCCAGTGCATTTGGGAGCACTGCATTTTTAATAAGCCTATATGTCACTCAAATGCAAACTAAAATTTCAGAAGCATTGGTATACCCAGTGGGTTTATTTCTAATTTTAAAAATGAACACTGAGTGGGTATAGCAAAGCTGTTATTGACTAAAAGTGATTAGCTACTGAGATAAGTTTTTAGAATTGCTCCATGGAATTATCAAACATGTTCATTTTTTTTCTTCTCTGTTCCAGGTGAAACAAATAATTCTTTCTTCTAGTTAATCACCACTATTTTATGATGACTTACCACTGAATTGAGGTCTCAGCTACAACTCCATTTGTTTAATATTATGATTTTTCTCAGTAACTTTCATTGAAATTACATTTACAGTTGACAAAGATTTTTACCCAGTTCTCCTTTTTGTCCTCATTCCAGGGTATGAGCAGAGTTGCTTAGTTCTTAATATCACAATTTTAAGTCCATGCTGAGTCAGAGAAGAAATGAGTCACCTTGAAAACTACTTCTACTCCATTTTATATATGTGAGTCTTGAGTTGGCATTTCCCAAAGTGTGACAATGGTTCCTTAGGATTTTAATAGTTGATAACAAATAAAATGGTTCCATGGTTAAAGTTATTGGGAAATATAATGAAAATTTTATCACATTTATCTAATGACTATATTCTGAACCACTAAGAGTTGCATATATTTTATAATTTATAAAAAATTTTCCCAGACTTAACTTGCCACAAAGTATCTTTGTATATCTATGTTAACAATTTATAATATCACTGTTCTTCAGAACAAAAACATTTATCTCACAAATCTCTAGTAATTAGTATTTAAGGTCATATCATGGGTTTTTGTTTGTTTGTTTCTTTGTTTTTTGCCAACAAATGGTCCATGTCCATGTATAGTCAAAGCTATGGTTTTTCCAGTAGCCATGTACATATGTGAGAGTTGGACCATAAGGAAGGTTGAGCACTGAAGAACTGATGCTTCCTAATTGTGGTACTGGAGAAGTCTCCCTCTCTTTTTTTTTTAGATTTATAATTTTTTAAAATTAATTTATTTTTTAATGAAGGATAATTGCTTTACAGAATTTTACTGTTTTCTGTCAAGTTCAGTTCAGTTCAGTTGCTCAGTCATGTCCGACTCTTTGCGACCCCATGAACCGCAGCATGCCAGGCCTCCCTGTCCATCACCAACTCCTGGAGTTTACCCAAACTCACGTCCATCGAGTCAGTGGTGCCATCTAACCATCTCATCCTCTGTCATCCCCTTTTCCTCCTGCCTTCAATCTTTCCCAACGTCAGGGTCTTTTCAAATGAGTCAGCTCTTTGCATTAGGTGGCCAAAATACTGGAGTTTCAGCTTAAACATCAGTCCTTCCAACGAACACCCAGGACTGATTTCCTTTAGGATGGACTGGTTGGATCTCCTTGCAGTCCAAGGGCCTCTCAAGAGTCTTCTCCAACACCACAGTTCAAAAGTATCAGTTCTTTGTTGCTCAGCTTTCTTTATCGGCCAATTCTCACATCCATACACGACTACTGGAAAAACCATAGACTTGACTAGATCTGCTTTTTAATAATAGGCTGTCTAGGTTGGTCATAACTTTCTTTCCAAGGAGTAAGCGTCTTTAAATTTCATGGCTGCAATCACCATCTGCAGTGATTTTGGAGCCCCCCAAAATAAAGTCCGTCACTGTTTCCACTGTTTCCCCATCTATTCGCCATGAAGTGATGGGACTGGATGCCATGATCTTAGTTTTCTGAATGTTGAGCTTTAAGCCAACTTTTCACTCTCCTCTTTCACTTTCATCAAGAGATTCTTTAGTTCTTCTTCACTTTCTGCCATAAGGGTGGTGCCATCTGTCAAACCTCAACATTAATCAGCCATAGGAAGACATACATCCCCTCCCTTTTGAAGCGCCCTCCCATTTCCCTCCCCATCCCACTCCTCTAGATTGATACAGAGCCCCTGTTTGAGGTTCCTGAGCTATACAGCAAATGCCCATTGGCTATCTATTTTACATATGGTATTGTAAGTTTCCATGTTACTCTTTCCATACATTTCACCCTCTCCTCTCCTCTCCTCTCCCCATGTCCATACATCTATCCTCTGTGTCTGTTTCTCCATTGTTATCTGCAAGTAAATTCTTCAGTACCATTTTTCTAGATTCTGTATATATGTATTAGAATATGATATTTATCTTTCCCTTTCTGACTCACTTAACTCTGTATAATAGGTTCTAGGTTCATCCACCTCATCAGAACTGACTCAAATGTGTTCCTTTTTATGGCTGAGTAATATTCCATTGTATATATGTAGCACAACTTCTTTATCCATTCATCTGTCGATGGACATCTAGGTTGCTAGAGCCATGCTCTAGCTATTGTAAATAGTGCTGCAATGAACAATGGGATACATGTGTGTCTTTCAATTTTTGTTTCCTCAGGATACATGCCTCGGAGAAGGCAATGGCATCCCACTCCCCTTGGAGTACCTGGAAAATCCCATGGACGGAGGAGCCTGGTTGGGCTGCAGTCCATGAAGTCACTGAGAGTTGGACACGACTCAGTGACTTCACTTTCACTTTCATGCATTGGAGAAGGAAATGGCAACCCACTCCAGTGTTCTTGCCTGGAGAATCCCAGGGACGGCAGAGCCTGGTGGGCTGTTGTCTATGGGGTCGCACAGAGTCGGACACGACTGAAGCAACTTAGCAGCAGCAGCAGCAGCAGGATACATGCCTAGGAGTGGGATTGCTGGGTCATAAGGTGGTTTTATTCCTAGTTTTTTAAGGAATCTCCATACTGTCTTCCATAATGGCTGTATCAATTTACATTCCCACCAACAGCGCAAGAGTGTTCCCTTTTCTCCACACCCTTTCCAGCATTTATTGTTTGTAGACTTTTTGATGAGGGCCATTCTGACCAGTGTGAAGTGATATCTCATTGTAGTTTTGATTTGCATTTCTCTAATAATGAGCGATGTTGAGCATCTTTTCATGTGTTTGTTAGCCATCTGTAATGTCTTCTTTGGAGAAATGTCTGTTTAGGTCATTTCCCCACTTTTTGATTGGGTTGTTTGTTTTTTTGGTATTGAGTTGTATGAGCTGCTTGTATATTTTGGAAATTAATCCTTTGTCAGTTGTTTCATTTGCTATTATTTTCTCCCATTTTGAGGGTTGTCTTTTCACCTTGCTTATAGTTTCCTTTGGTGTGCAAAAACTTTTAAGTTTAATCAGGTCCCACTTGTTTACTTGTGTTTTTATTTCTGTTACTCTAGGAGGTGGGTCATAGAGGATTTTGCTTTGATTTTCATCATCGAGTATTCTGCCTATGTTTTCCTCTAACTGATTTACAGTTTCTGGTCTTACATTTAGGTATTTAGTCCATTTTTAGTTTATCTTTGTGGTGTTCAGAGGTGTTCTAATTTCATTCTTTTACATGCAGCTATCCAGGTTACCCAGCACCATTTATTGAAGAGGCTATCTTTGCCCCATTGTATATTCTTGCCTCCTTTGTCAAAAATAAGGTACCCATAGGTGCATGAGTTTATTTCTGGGTTTTCTATCTTGTTCCATTGGTCTGAAGTGAAGTGAAGTGAAGTTGCTCAGTCGTGTCCGATTCTTTGCGACCCCCTGGACTGTAACCTACCAGGCTCCTCCATCCATGGGATTTTCCAGGCAAGAGTACTGGAGTGGGTTGCCATTTTTTGTGCCAGTACCATACTGTCTTGATGACTGTAGCTTTGCAGTATAATCTGAAGTCAGGAAGGCTAATTCCTCCAGCTCCATTCTTCTTCTCAAGAATGTTTTGGCTATTTGGGGTCTTTTGTGTTTCCATATGAATTGTGAATTTTTTTGTTCTAGTTCTGTGAAAAATTCCATTGGTCATTTGATAGGGATCACATTGAATCCGTAGATTGCATTTGGTAATATAGTCATTTTCACAATATTGATTCTTCCTACCCAGGAACATGGAATATCTCTCCATCTGTTTATGTCATCTTTGATCATTAGTGTCTTATAATTTTCTGTGTACAGTTCTTTTGTCTCCTAGGTAAGTTTATTCCTAGATATTTAATTTTTTTTGTTGCCATGTTGAATGGGATTAATTCCTTAATTGCTCTTTGTGATTTTTCATTGTTATTATATAGAAATGCCAAGTGATTTCTGTGTATTGATTTTGTACCCTGAAACTTTGCTAAATTCACTGATTAGCTCTAGTAATTTTCTGATACTATCTTTAGGGTTTTCTATGTACAATATCATGTCATCTGCAAACAGTGACAGCTTTACTTCTTCTTTTCTGATCTGGATTCCCTTTATTTCTTTTTCTACTCTGATTGCTGTAGCTAGGAATTCCAGAACTATGTTAAATAATAGTGGGAAAAATGGACACCCTTGTCTTGTTCCTTATCTTATGGGAATGCTTTCAGTTTTTCACCATTGAGAATAATTTTTGATATAGGCTTATCATATATGGCCTTTACTATGTTGAGGTAGGTTCCTTCTATGCCCATTTTTTTGAAGAATGTTAATCATAAATAGGTGCTGAGTTTTGTCAAAAGCTTTTTCTGTATCTATTGAGATGATCATATGGTTTTATCTTTCAATTTGTTAATATGGTATATCACACTGATTGTTTTCCATATATTGAAGAATCCTTGCATCTCTGGAATAAATCCAAGTTGATCATGGTGTATGAGCTTTCTGATATGTTGCTGAATTCTGTTTGCTAAAATTTTGTTGAGAATTTTTGCATCTATGTTCATCAGTGATATTGGCCTGTAGTTTTCTTTTTGTGTGTTGTCTTTGTCTGGCTTTGGTATCGGGATGGTGGTGGCCTCATAGAATGAGTTTGGAAATGTTCCTTCCTCTGCAATTTTTTGAAAGAGTTTTAGAAGGATAGGCATTAGCTCTTCTCTAAATGTTTTATAGAATTCTCCTGTGAAGCCATCTGGTCCTGGGCTTTTTGGAAGATTTTTGATCACAGCTTCAATTTCAGTGATTGTAATTGTGCTGTTCATAATTTATATTTCTTCCTGGTTCAGTCTTAGAAGATTGAACTTTTCTAAGAATCTGTCCATTTCTTCCAGGTTATCTATTTTATTGTCATATAGTTGTTCATAATAGTCTCTTATAATCCTTTCTATTTCTGCATTGTCTGTTGTAACCTCTCCTTTTTCATTTCTAATTTTGTTGATTTGATTCTTCTCCCTTTTTTTCTTGATGAGCTAAGGGTTTGTCAATTTTGTTTATCTTTTCAAAGAACCAGCTCTTAATTTTGTTAATCTTTACTACTGTTTCTTTCATTTCTTTTTCATTTATTTCTGCTTGGATCTTTATGATTTCTTTCCTTCTACTAATTTTGTTTTTCTTCTTCTTTTTCCAGTTGCTTTAGGTGTAAAGTTAGGTTGTCTATTTGATGTTTTTCTTATTTCTTGAGGTATGATTGTATTGCTATAAACTTCCCTCTTAGAACTGCTTTTGCTGCATTCCACAGCTTTTGAGTTGTCATGTTTTCATTGTGATTTGTTTCTAGAATTTTTTTGATTTCTCTTTTGATTTCTTCAGTACTCTGTTGGCTATTTAGAAATGTGTTGTTCAATCTCCATGTGTTTGTGTTTCTTACAGTTATTTTCTTGTAATTGATATCTAGTCTCATGGCATTGTGGTCAGAGAAGATGCATGAAACAATTTCAATTTTCTTAAATTTACTGAGGTTTGATTTGTGACCCAAGATGTGGTCTATCCTGGAGAATGTTCCATGTGCACTTGAGAAGAAGGTGTATTCTGCATTCGGATGGAATGCCCTGAAGATATCAATGAGATCCATCTCATCTAATGTATCATTTAAGACTTGTGTTTCCTTATTAATTTTCTGTTTTGATGATCTGTCCATTGGTGTGAGAGGGGTGTTAAAGTCTCCCACTATTATTGTATTGCTGTCAGTTTCTCCTTTTATGTCTGTTAGTGCTTGTCTTATGTATTGAGGTGCTCCTATGTTGGGTGCATAGAAATTTACAATTGTTATGTCTTCCTCTTGGATTGAGCCCTTGATCATTATGTAGTGTCCTTCCTTATCTCTTGTAATATTCTTTATTTTAAGGTCTATTTTGTCTGATATGAGGATTGCTACTCCAGCTTTCTTTTGCTTCCCATTTGTATGGAATATATTTTTTCCATCCTCTCACTTTCAGTCTATATTTGTCTTGAGGTCTGAAGTGGGTTTCTTGTAGACAGCATATATAAAAATAAGGGTCTTGTTTTTGTATCCATTCAGCAGCTGCTGCTGCTGCCACTTTCAAGTCGCGTCAGTCATGTCCAACTCTGTGCGACCCCATAGACGGAAGCCCACCAGATTCCCCAGTCCCTGGGACTCTCCAGGCAAGAGTACTGGAGTGGGGTGCCATTGCCTTCTCTGATCCATTCAGCTAGTCTATGTCTTTTGGTTGGAGCATTTAATCCATTTACATTTAAAGCAATTATTGATTTATATGATTCTATTGCCATTTTCTAATTGTTTGGGGATGATTTTGTAGATCTTTTTTCTTCTCTTGTATTTCTTGACTATATAAGTCTGTTTAACATTTGTTGTAAAGCTGGTTTGGTGGTACTGAATTCTTTTAACTTTTGCTTGTCTGAAAAGCTTTTTATTTCTCCATCAATTTTGAACAATATCCTTGCTGGGTACAGTAATCTTGGTGGTAGATTTTTCCCTTTCAGTACTTTAAATACATCCTGCCATTCCTTTCTGGCCTGCAGAGTTTCTGCTGAAAGATCAGCTGTTAAGTATATGGGGTTTCCCTTGTATATTACTTGTTGCTTTTCCCTTCCTGCTTTTTATATTCTTTCTTTGTGTTTATTCTTTGTTAGTTTGATTAGTATGTATCTTGGCATGTTTCTCCTTGAGTTTATCTTGTATGGGACTCTTGTGCCTCTTGGACTTGATTGGCTATTTCCTTTTCCATGTTGGGGAAATTTTCAACTATAATCTCTTCAAAAATTTTCTCATACCCTTTCTTTTTCTCTTCTTCTTCTAGGATTCCTATAATTCGAATGTTGGTGCATTTGATATGGTCCCAGGTCTCTGAAACTATCCTCAACTCTTTTTATTCTTTTTACTTCATTCTGCTCTTCAGAAGTTATTTCTACCATTTTATCTTCCAGCTCATTGACTCGTTTTTCTGCCTCAGATATTCTGCTATTCAGTCCTTCTAGAATATTTTTAATTTTAGTAATTGTGTTGCTTGTCTCTATACACTTATTCTTTAATTCTTCTAGGTCTTTGCTAATTGATTCTTGCATTTTCTCCATTTTGTTTTCAAGGTGCCTTTTTTTTTTTTCAATCATTTTTACTATCATTATTCTGAATTCTTTTTCAGGTAATTTTCCTATTTCCTCTTCATTTATTTGGACTTCTGTGTTTCTAGTTTGTTCTTTCATTTGTGCAGTATTTCTGTCTTCATTTTTAAAAGAAAGTTATTGTGTTTGAGATCTCCCTTTTCCAGGCTTCAAGAAAAGTTGAATTCTTTCCTTGTAAGGTTGAATTCTTTCTTCCTTTTGGTTTCTGCCCTCCTAAGGTTGGTCCAACCTAGATAGCATATTCAAAAGCAGAGACATTACTTTGCCAACTAAGGTCCATCTAGTCAAGGCTATGGTTTTTCCAGTAGTCATGTATGGATGTGAGAGTTGGACTGTGAAGAAGGCTGAGCACCAAAGAATTGATGCTTTTGAACTGTGGTGTTGGAGAAGACTCTTGAGAGTCCCTTGGACTGCAAGGAGATCCAACCAGTCCATTCTGAGGGAGATCAGCCCTGGGATTTCTTTGGAAGGAATGATGCTAAAGCTGAGACTCCAGTACTTTGGCCACCTCATGCAAAGAGTTGACTCATTGGAAAAGACTCTGATGCTGGGAAGGATTGGGGGCAGGAGGAGAAGGGGACGACCGAGGATGAGATGGCTGGATGGCATCACGGACTCGATGGACGCAAGTCTGAGTGAACTCCGGGAGTTGGTGATGGCCAGGGAGGCCTGGCGTGCTGTGATTCATGGGGTCACAAAGAGTTGGACACGACTGAGCAACTGAACTGAACTGAAGGTTGGTCCAGTGGTTTGTGTGAGCTTTGTATAAGGTGAGATTAGTGCTGAGGTTTTGATTGATTGCTTCTCCTCTGATGGGAAAGGCTGAGTGAGGTGGTATTCCTGTCTGCTGATGACTGGGTTTGTATTTTTGTTTTGTTTGTTGTTTCAGTGAGGTGTCCTACACAGGGTGCTACTAGTGGTTGGGTGATGCCAGATCTTGTATTCAAGTGGTCTCCTTCGTGTGGGCTCTCACTACTTGATACTCCCTGGGTTAGTTCTCGGGTAGTTTGGAGTCAGTGCTCCCACTCCAAAGGCTCAGGGTTTGATCTCTGGTCAGGAACAAAGATTCCACGAGTGGTTTATTATGGCGTCATGTTGTTTTTTCACTAATATAGTTACTTCTGAATTTTTTATGTTAGGACCATTATATATACAATGGTTCTCTCAGCCCTATGATAATTTAGAACATCTCTTGAAAGATATTTTAAAGAGAAGAGAGCTCTCTTCTGGAAAACTAATACTGTACCTGTGGTGACACTACAAATTCCTAAAGTTAATGTGAGATAATGGAAACTGAAAAACTGCTCCATGTGCTGGTGTTAGCAGCAGTACTGTGTCTGCTGTTTTTGTCAGAAGGGCCCTCAGTAGCCACCTGATATGGATGGCAAACACTGAGCATATATGCATTTGTTTTGTCCTCTTGTGCCACAGCAGGCACCAATAATCAATTTAGCAACTATTCTAATGCACTTAGCCAGTGAAAGTGAAGTCGCTCAGTCGTGTCCGACTCTTTGCGACCCCGCGGACTGTAGCCCACCAGGCTCCTCCGTCCATGGGATTCTCCAGGCAAGAATACTGGAGTGGGTTGCCATTTCCTTCTCCAGGGGATCTTCCTGATCCAGGGATCGAACCCAGGTCTCCTGTATTGCAGGCAGATGCTTTAACCTCTGAGCCACCAGGGAAGCCAGTGTGGGCCTCAAAATGTTTATGAACACTGTGCTCCAGGAAATCCCTACAAGACAATCAGAATCAGAGCTCTGGTTGAACTCTACTACTGAGTAGTTATAATTTCAAGAGTTCACCAGAGTCTAGAGTCAGAATGTATTACTTTGAAGCCTAAATATTCAACTTTGACAAATCAAGTAACTTCCCTCAGCCTCAATCCTATTACCTGGAAAAAGGAAATTTAATAGCATGTATATCACAGTTGTTGTGAGATTATGTATATTATAGCTGTTGTGAGGTTAAGTGAGATAATCCATGTAATGCACAAAGCCTAACATTTATCATTGTTTAATATTTTCATTTATTGTCTGATCTACTGGGTGGCCCCTCCTCGTTATACAAAAGCCTAAAAGTGAAGTCCAGAGAGTGCCTTAAACCATTTCAAGTTAACAATTCTAAGATTCCTGATTTCCATTTTGGTTTCCCCCCCTCTCCTATATTCATTCTTTAAAAAGGCTTTATTAAACTTATTTATCTATTAGCAATGAAAGTATTCTCTAACTTTATCTCTAACTACTTAGATAGTTGTAAAAAGATTTAAAATAGCTTTCAAATAGAAGGGCTGGTAATGCATATTCTAGACTGGGAAGGGTTCCAACTATTCTGCCCGATTTTCCTTGGCGCCAATGGCTATCATGGAAGAGCTGGTTGTAGTAAGAGGTTACAGGGCAAAGCACAGCCTGTTTCATTTTAACAACAGCCTCACTTTACTTGTTACTGACAATGCCCTTCTTTACATTAGCTGTGACCCCAGATGACTGCCTTAACAAAAGGAAGTAACACGGTCTAATTGTTCTGGATTCCCCTGCAACAACTCCCTCTTGGGTAAAGGGGCATTCCTGGCCTTATTTCAGTACATTTATTCATCCCCTCAGCATGCAAAAAAAAAAAAAAAAAATTTATAAATAGTCACATGGTGATAATTAACTCTTTTTTGCTTCTATAAATGCTATATCTGATTATTCATAAATGCAATGCACATGTGGGTAAAAACATTCACTGAATATTCACTATACAAATGTAAACAGTCAATTTGTCATGGAAAAATCTTGGGTATAATGCAAATCAAGATGTTGTTTTAATATGTCTATTCTCGTGTAATGGAGAAGGAAATGGCAACCCACTCCAGTGTTCTTGCCTGGAGAATCCCAGGGACGGGGGAGCCTGGTGGGCTGCCGTCTATGGGGTCGCACAGAGTCGGACACGACTGAAGCGACTTAGCAGCGGTAGCAGCATTCTCATGTAATGAGCAGAAACCCTATCTGAAAACATGATCCTAACTCTCTCATAGTACATGGGTCCCTAGGAGTTCTATATCTCATCTCCCACACCAACAATGCCTGGGTTAAAGCCTGTAAGAAATGTCAAGAATCAATGGGAACTGTATGAATCATAGACCAAGAATAAGAACATTCACCAGCAGGAAGTTCCAGAATCCATGATAACACAGAGCTCTTCATGAAAGAATGTCATTCAAGACATTCACAAACCTGTTCCACTCAGAGTCAATGGAGGAAGCCATACAACATTGCCTGTGTTCAGTATATCCATTGCAGTAGACAAATCGATTAAAACCACCTGGAAAGTTGTCAGCCATTTTAAACACTCAGATCACAGTTGTGCTACCAACTGTGACTGTTTAGAGAAATCACTTAAGCACTAAGAGGCATAAAGGAATAAATTCTGAACTTAACTATTAAAGAACATGGGGGAAATTACATAATGGCAGGTAACATTTAACCCTTTAAACAATGTCCTGAGACTCTCATTGCTGGCCAAAAGGGAGTAGTCCTCTACAGCCCCATCTCTCTCACTGATTACACCTAAACACTGTATAAAAGCAACTTCCTGAGGACCCCAAATGTGAAGTGTCTGCAGCAGCCCAGATAAACAGAACTCTCAGAGAAATCCCATCTTTCTAATCAGAAAACTGGGGAGGAGAGCCCTGCAAAGTGGAGAGTGTAGAGGGAATCCAGGAGAGTAGAGCTGAATAAGATAATCCTATAATTCTGTGTTGTTGTTTAGTCACCCAGTCATGTCCAGCTGCTTGTAACTCCATGGACTGCATCACACCAGGCCTCCCTGTCCCTCACCATCTCCCGAAGTTTGCCCAAGTTCATGTCCATTGCATTGGTGATGCCATCCAACCACGTCATACTCTGTGTATGAACCTGCAAAACTACTCGGCTCATCCTTAAGCTGTGCATGAATGGAACAGACCTAAAGTCTTTGAAAAGTGAATCAACACTGGAACCACCACTCACAGATGAAGAAACAGAACTTGCAATGAATTTAACTACATTGCATGCTAAGCCAAACATCCTATATTCTCCAAAGAATTTTAGCAGGACCCAGAGTCTACATTACACAATATTTAAAATGATCAGAAAACTTGCCATACAAAAACCTGGAATACATGGCAAATCTGCAAAGAAAAAGATGATCAACAGATGCCAACCCCAACATGACACAGATTATCAGACAAAAACTTTAAAGCCAACATTTTTCTTTGCAGGTTCATACAAAGGTTGTATGTGTGTGTGATAGTTGCTCAGTTGCCTCTGATTCTTTATGACCCCATGGATTGTAGCCTGCCAGGCTCTTCTGTCCCTGGAATTCTCCAACAAGAATACTGCAATGGGTAGTCATTCCCTTTGCCAGGGGATCTTCTCAACTGAGGTATCAATCCTGGGTTTCCTGCATTGCAGGCAGATTTTTTTTTTTAACCATTTGAGCCACCAGGGAATTAAATACACCTTAAGTGAATGGAAAAAAAGAAATTCTCATCAGAGATAAAAGCTATACAAATAAAATATCTGAAATTAAAAATTACCATAAGACTCAATGCCAGAATGAAAAGGACCATGGAAAGGGACATGAAACTTGAACATAAATCAATAGAAAACACCTGATCCAAAATAAGAGAAGAAAAACCTCAATAAAATATAAACAAAGTATGTAATTTGTTTATAATAAAATATAAACAAACTTGTGGAACAATATCAAAATGTGTAACGTTTGTGCCATTGGAATACCACCAAAAGAGAAAAAGAGACTCATGTTTTAAAAAGAAAACTTTGAAAAAAATGACTGAAACTTCTGAGACTTGGGAAAAGACATAAATTCACAATGACAAGAAGTAGAACAAACTTTAGACAGTAGAAACTCAAAGAAAATTCAGTTCAGTTCAGTTCAGTGACTCAGTCGTGTCCAACTCTTTGAGACCCCATGAATCGCAGCACGCCAGGCCTCCCTGTCCATCACCATCTC